>JAZHYW010003936.1:0-443266 GCA_037355805.1 Ixodes ricinus
TTTAACCCTTTACTGCACCTTGTTGCATATTTGCAACATAGCAATAAACGGCAATAAAAACATCTACAAAATGCATTTAGTGCTCGCTCTGCACGTTGTTGCATTTCCGCAACATACATCCGCGAGGCGAGCCGTCCAGTGCTGCCATCTGTACCCAGGCGACGAAACTGCTCCCTAAAAAGCAGGACAGCCACCACGTGAACGCTCAACAGGTCATACAGGTAAATCTTGGCTACTGTATATCACTTTCTATGCAGTGTAATGCAAAACAAAAAATTTGCCACTCAGCTTTATGTCCTGCTGATTGTGTAAATACTAAAAACCTTAAGATTATTGACGAATTTTGTCTTTGGAAGCAAAAAATAGCTATGTTGCACAGATGCAACAATGTGCACGACGGTGTTTTTTCTTCGTAGAGCAGACACGATGGACCCAGACGGTTTTACAGCCGTGGAATTCCTTCAAACAGCGAGGACAGCGAGGATAGCGAGTTCTCCAGCAGTGACAATGACTCTGATTGTAGGTTGATGTTTTTCTGGAAATCCAACGTTTTTTTCAAGTAGAGAAAAAATATTACAAGCAGTGTGGGCTTTATTGACAGGGATTTTCGGAAGAGACCATCCTTCGTCAAGTGTAACTATACAACAATTACAAAGTTGTGGGTTTGTTTTCATGTTTTCAAAGAGCACGCTTGGAACCGCCAGTGAAGATAATCTCCTATAAAATGTAGAATTTCTCTCCGAATCTTTTTTTACCACTCATTGTATGCGTTGTATGAGACGCTGTTATTTTCTGTAACCCAGATGTCCAGGCCACTGCAAACTGTAGTGACAGTTCAAACGAGGCGATTACAAGCTCTGACGAAGAGGAAGCTCCTGCAAGCCAACCAGCAGATCAATCGTCAACTCAATCTAAGAGAAGAATTATCTGAAAGAATGCAAACCTGATGCGTAGTCCTGAAACAGTCAAGTTCACTGGACAAGATGAGCTTACGCAGGAAATTTTAGAGCATGGAAACACCCTTCCAATACTTCAAGTTCATCTTCCCAGGCGCTGTTATTTCGCTTATTGCAAGTGAGAGCAAGTTGTACTCAGTCCAGAAGGATGCCAGTAAGCCCCTCTGCACCAGTGCCGAGGAGATTGAAGTTTTTCTAGGCACATGGCATGTGGATGTCTATAATTCAGCTGAAGAACACTAGGTGATACTGGAGTGAAGCTACCAGAGTAAGCCAAGTAGCTGACAACCTCACGCTGACACGTTCGAAAAGTTGAAGCACAACCTTCACTTTGTGGACAACAGCTCTCTCGGCCCAAGAGATGATCCTGATAGAGACCGGCTTGCGAAGATACGACCGCTGGTCGATGCTGTAAATGAACAGTTGTCGCTGATACCGCTTGAAGAGCACTTGTCTGTGGATGAACAGATTATACCTTACAAAGGCGCAAGTGCACTGAAACCGTACTGTCCCCAGAAACCAAAAGAAGTGGGGTACAAAGCATTTGTTCTCTCAGGATTAAGCAGCTTCTCGTACAAGCTAGAGCTGTACACGGGACTGGAGAACTCCACTTCAAGACGTGCAGGAGAGCCTGACTGTGGAGCAAGCGGGAACATTGTTGTTCGATTGTAGAGGGTACTCCCAAGGAGTCCACCACAAAGTGTACTTCGATAACTCCTTCAAGTGTCCAACCCTTCAGGTGTACTTGGAAAAAGAAACCGTGCACTGCATTGGTGCAGTCCGGATCAACCGAGTAACAGGAGTCAGCATGCCATCTGACAAGGGAATGAAACAAAAGAGAATGGGAAGCTTGGAAGAGAAGATACAAGTTTGGCTCTGGTTCACACATTTTTAGCATTCCGCTATAAATATTCCGTTATTTGCATCTTGTTGCAAATATGCAACATACCTATCTTTTTTCGATATTAATTTTTTCGAAACGTTCAAATTTATTTTAGTGATAGTATGGTGATCAAAGTGGTCTTCTACTTCTGCTGAAATAAAATTGTGAAAAAATAAAAAGTTGTGCAGTAAAGGGTTAATCCGAATCGAACAGGACCGGACCGGACTGGACCCGACTGGACCGGACGGGACCGAAACCGAAACGTAAACCTAACCGAAGCGAAGCGAACCGAAAAAAAAATCTCCCGGTTGAAGCTATATTTAAATATCAAACATCCAAGCTTCGTAACAGTCTTTATATATATATATTATATTTATTTTGGCGTCGACCCAGAATGCAGCCCCCACAGAATTGTCCAGAGGCTGCTTCTTCCTTCGGGAACCATTCTCTATTTTTTTCCCCTTTCTTCTCTGTACCCGGACGTGTTTACAGTGTTCAGGTCATGTTCATGTTCCGTAGAGGTTGGAGAATTATTTGCCCTTGTCATGATATCATTAACGTAAGCTCCGATAAACCTTGTTTTTCTTTGTCGTTCTACAAGATTGAGACAATAAAAAAAACATCGGATCTTCGGAAGAGGGGGGAGGAGGAAGGAGAGGGGTTGATAAACCCCGGAGTACCAATCCCAAAATAGCAGAAAAAGAAGCCTCGAAACCACAGAACCCAATTTGTAATTAACTGAAAATGATATTGGAATTTATACGCTAGTGTCCCGTGTATTAAAGCATGAAATGCATTTAAAGCTACACTCCAGTCCCGGAAATTCCATCCGTTGCTTCGTCCATGCATTTTGTGCTAAATTTGTGGGGGGGGGGGGGGGGGGGCAAGCGGCCTCACATGACGTCACGTGACCTAAACATTTTGAGAAAACTGGTGGCGTACGCCCTATACGTAAGCTCAGTTTAATTGCTAAATGTGGCGGGAAAAGCACTGTCTTCTGGCAAATACATAAATTAACTTCCCCGTTACAATTTAGTGGAAAACTGAGGTCGCGTGAACATACACCAATTCAGTTCCCCACTAATTGTAGCGGCAAAAATTCACGTTTCAGTTTCCATGCTAAATTCACCAGGAAAATGTATATCAGGTTACACCAATTTCCTCACCCCACCCTTCTCCCGCGTCCCCTCTTATTCAATCTCCCCATCCTTTCCTCTCCTAGCAAGACCCCCAAGATAACCCTAGGGGATGTTGCTCCAGCGTTTCACAGCAATTCATGCATTATAAAATCTGGAATTAAAGGTCACTACAATGTTTTTATTATATTTGCATACATACTGCTGCAATTTCCAAATAAAACACGAAATAACATTTCAATAAATAGCAAAACACACGCACACAAAAGCGAAAAGTCTTGAACGCTTTACTGGCCTCTAAAATGGGGGAAATACGCCTCTGCAGGGTAGTTGCAAACAACAATAAAAATAATGAGCGGGTTAAATATAATTCATTCTGTGCTGTGTACCTCGGCAATCCTTAATTAACTGAAGTTTCATTGCTTAGCTGGGGTCATTTATCATTTTCAAGGCGCGGTGACATGCTCGCTTGCTTGAATAGTTTAGCTCACATCTTTCTAAGACTTTCTGAACATAGAAACAACAAAACGATGCTGGGTAAAAATGTTTCCCTATCTTTAAAGCCTTTGATGACTTTGCGAGCGTTAACTACATCATCCCTTAACCTAGCGCATTGAATAAACGCACTGGCATGGCTAAGCGTAGTATTCTAAGGAAAGCCGCCGGATGAGCTCTACAAGAAAAACATATACTGGTGTATTGCAAAGGTAAAGCAGATTCACAAGCAGTATAGTTTCATGTCTTGGAAGAAACAAGAACAGCATAGGTGTTTTGCTCTGACGTCGCGTTTATTTCTTTGCTCACTGTCTCGAGCGGACGTCGTATGTTACTGTCGCGGCGCTCTCTCCTTACGTCGTGAAGTATCCGTAACCCAGCTTAGAAGATTCGGCCTGTTCCCTTCAACGGTTCGTCTTGCTAAACGTGAGTATCAGTTTGAGCGGGATGGCAGTATCGCGTGGAATAAACTCAGCGTAACGAAGGTCACGCACAATATGAAAAGCGGTATGACCTGTTGATGCTGAGCCGCACGTCAAAGCGTATCTTCGACGTGCTTACGCGGAGTTTTCACGGGCGCATTCCCGACTTATGCGCCCTGCCAGCGCAGATATTATGCGATAAAAAAACATGCCGAGTCCTCGCCGTGGGCGCTATCGCCGCGAGCGTTTAATACTCCCGGCCCTTAGGAGAGCTATGCGCGAGCTCAAAACGGTCTCGACAACCCAGCAGAAGAATTACATCGCGAAGAAGGCAATTTCGGAATGGTTTATAGCCGGCGTAAAAATGTAACCTTCCTCGGCTTCTTAAGACGATAGCACGTCGTTTAATCGAAGCCCGAGAACAGCTTCCCCTAGGTCCACGGAACTTGGCACTTGAATGGCGCCAACTCAGCAACTGGGCCAGAACCCAGACGCTGAGCGTTTTGCCGCGCACCGACTGGACAGCTTAACACCAGCCGAACACTTTCAAATCACTCTTGTCCAATTTGTGTGTGCACTCGACCTCACTGTGATGACGTAGAGATTTTTGTGCGCGGGTTTTGATTATTTTGGGTCGTGTACACGAACTTGGACAACCACTTCGGAGAATCTGACCGGGAGAGATCTCGTTGCTTCCGTGACTGGCCGGTGGCCTGCCAATCAGCTTACGAGTTGATTAGCGTAACTCTGCTCTGGATCCGCCTGCAGGGTTTCGCGGATGGCTGGCCGGCGGCTTTACCAGGCTGCCCGATAGGACGCTCTCTCGTCCTGCTCAGCGGCTCATTGATGTATGTACAGCACGAAAATCCTATGTGCCATTCAAACTGTACTCCGTTTCATTCGAAAGTTCGACCGCAGCCGATGCTACTATTCGATGAACCGAATCACGCATAGACAAATGTGTATAGCAACCTTTGTGCATTGTCGCGTTTTTTTAATGTGGGTTTGCTACTTTCTGCTTATACAAGTCATGCTTCAAAGCTTTTTTTAACGCAGGATCGCGGCGCATTCATTGCTTATGATGGGTTGAGTCTGTGAGGGCCGACGTAACCACAGGCAATGAGAGCCGTGAAGATTGCACTTTTGGCGCTGTTTGTTTGGCTTCGTCTGGACCGTTGCGTGGTTTGCGGTCAGACTGAGTGGAAAGGAAGAAAGCACTGCTTTTTAAGGAGATGACGAGTGCCACCATGTCTGTGGAAGGCGAAGCCAAAGAAAGCACGCCCAAGACACTTAAGACTGGTTACGTGTAGAGATGCAAAGACACTAATTACTGCACGCAGCGCATTCGTTCAAGCAGCGCGCCACGACTCTCCGTCTGCACACGGCGCTCCGGCCGTGACATCGGAGACTCCACCACTGCGCGGGCGCCGGTGGCCCCCACCGGCTTCCGGCTTTCGGTGACGAAGCATCTGCGTTGCTGTGTTTTCCCTTGTGTTTTATCTCTGACGCGCGTCCGCTTTGACCTTGAACGGCGGCATGCTTTCATGGCTGTTATTGTTGCGACCGTCTTTCGGACGCAACCCCGACGTCTTTTCTCGTAATGGGACATGTAAGGCTTTCACCTTAATATTATTTAAAAAAGGGCCCCTGTGGGTGAAATCGCAGACCTCATTGCTGCTGGCACATCACAAAAATCTTGGCGATCGCAATGTGCATTTATGAGACTTGGAAAACTAAAGTTGGGTTGACGTCGCTCACTCATATTATTTTTCTTTTTTCTGTCACCTTAAGGAACGCCATAAAATAAGGCAGCCTTTAATTTAGCCCCTTTTGTTGGTTTAGCAGATCCGCCATCTTGAATTGTGCACGTGGCTTCGTTGTATCGAGCGCCAAGGCGACGCCTACCGAAAAGCACTCCGTATATTTTGGCAACCTTTCCTCTTCCTTGAAAGGTAGGCCCTACAAGCGCCACAATTACATTTACTGAAGCGCGCATTAAAACGTTCATAATACCCTTCGTATGTACACCTGCCGTAATATCAATCTTCAATTATTCTAGATGTTTGTGCAAATAGCAGCTCACCACAATTATAAATTACTTTTAACCTTTTTGATGATCTACAGCAGCTTTTTTTCATATTTTAACATCACGCGGTTTGTACATTTACTCATCCAAATTCAGCCCGCTCCTGTTGTCGTGCAAGGCAGTTCTGCAGCCCACTCGACAAAGTTCATGTCAACTTGCCACATCCTTCTCCCCGTTTCACATCAGGCCTGAAATGCATTCTCAATCGGCGTTTTCTTTGAGATATATGTGGATTAGCATTTACACCGTAGAAGTAAATGTATTTACCTGGGGCTTAAACACACACACACACAAACAGATCCCATCAAGCACATCATGTCTGAAAACTGACGTCGACAACGGATGTCCGCTGTTCTATCACTACTAAACGCAAATTCGCCTTATGAATTAAAATATCGTTCTCTGCAATACTTGACTAGGTTACCATGACATTGCAGACAGTCTGCTGCACCCTATAAATATTCCTGCGAGCCTTTCTCACACAAAAGGTATAATATTATACGTCGAAGAATCAACACTTCTGATAATAAAACACGTCTTAGCAAATAACATTGAGGAGAAACAAGTGTACAAACTAAAGAAACTCGATGCTGTCCCTTTGTATATTATGTGTCGGAAAGGTGTGCAGAACCTTAGCGTCGCAAAACATTATTTCCAGTTTAATTGTCCAATATTTACAAGCTCCTAATATTACCCTACCACTCTTTTGCAAGAAAGACTGGAAATGAATGCCGAATCAACGTTCGGGTGAAACTCACGTTCACCTAGTGGGAATAACAATCCAGCCCTTGCGCCGACAGAGTACAGCTGTCCAATTTGTATCCTGCGTCAGATAGCACGCGGGAGTAATTCCAACTTGGCACAAGCTTGACAATCCAAGGGGCCCATCTTGGGCCTAATACGGTTTGGCTCCAAGGCGTTTGTTAGTGTCAGATTACTTTTTCATTGATGTTTTACGGATTTTTCGTGGCTTACCACATAATTGCCAAGTTGCTCAAACTTGAGTCAAATAACCAGCAGTGAAGGTTAAATGTGGCACCTTTTTGTCAATTTAGGCCCAAAGTTTCGACATGAAAACCGAACAACCAGAAATAAAGCCCATATATGGTACCTGTTTCGGGATTTAGGTTCAAAGGTGTCAAATTTCGGCCAAGCTATCAGCAGTGGAGTTCGTTCGGCGAAATAAAGCCAGGAAACCCTGACTCTTGCCAAAAGGTCATAGCCAAGCTCTACCTTGGCTTCTTCTGGGCTTTAATGCCCTAAATTGTCACACCAAAACTAAGTTTTAGCCTAAAGAACTGCGCTAGCTCTTCTTTAGGTAACGCAAAATATCACGAATTACGTTCTTGTTACACAGGAGATCCGTTGCGCGGTAGGTGACGTAGAAAATCACAAATTGTGCTATTGTTACATAGCAGATGCGTTGCAGGAACACGCCGCCAAAACAAAAGTACCAACCAAATTCCCAATCATGAACCCGTTGCTCTCCTCGACATTATGCTGTCCAAAGCATTTGCCGCTGTTCCTTCATCTACGTACGGGAGTCATAAAACTGTATCAGTAGAAACTGGTTTTCCAAATCCATGTTTTTTATGAATGATTGCACAGGCAGAGCCTTAGCTGATTTTGCATATTATTTTTCCACGCCTTCCTTTGTCACTCCGTAACCCGACGGTATCGATTCACGCGCACGCTGTAATTAGTCGTGCACGTGTTATTGTTATAATTAGCTGTAGACGTGGAGCGTGGTCTGGGTTCTTCTTAAAGGTTGACACTCGTGTGTCCTTTTTTGAACTTCGGTATCTATTACAGCACACTCCTTCGAGGGCAAACCACCTTGTCCATACTACGCACAAAGTATTCGATATATATCGGCACCAGACACGCTCATAACACAGAGAATGAATCACTGCACTATGTTCTTGTTTCGTGCAAATCAAAAGTGGGCCAGCCATTGTTTCTCGCTTTGCAGTCTCAAGTTAACTGACGATTGTAACTGATGCAACTGACGTACCATAAAAACTGAACTGAAGTAACATGACCGCACTCGATAATGCAGTGTGGCCGAACATTTTTTAAAGATCACTGGACTGTACATGTTTTACGCCTTCGTAGTATTGGAACTTGGGCGCTAAGCGAATAAATATTTTCCATAAATATTTAAACGGTGTTGCACTTTTATGCAAAATAAATCAATTCGCTTAATCTTAATAAAAGAGACAATTCAACCAAAACTACAACTACAGTTGGACAAATATAATATACGGTTCAACTTATCTGTTTAGCTAAGAAACAAGCAACTAATGGAACGTGGGATAATACCCGTTTCTAAAGTTCCTCGAGCTCTTGACAAAATGAAGACGATATACATCATAAGTCACCGCATTTAATAGTCAGGATTGAATAAATCAGTATGTCTCAATTGCAGCTAAACATTCAAATTTATCTCCCTGCCTCCTCTTCTGCTCCACGCCTGTTGGGCTGAATAGCCATAACAGCACTCTCGCTGGACATGTGCGAAAACATATGGGTATTCGTTATAAAAGATTTTTAGACCGAAAAACTCGTCATTTGTTATTATTACAAGCAATCATAAATGGAAATCGAATTTTGTGCGCAGCTTTTCTTCCTCAAGGATTTGAATCTCAGCAACCTCTGCAGCAAAACAAATATTGCAAGAATGAGAAAAATTAGAAGGAAGTTGGTGAAAGTGGAAAAGCGGTTCACAAATTTGATTAAAGAGAAGACTCAAATCTGTAGCCTATATCTAGAGCAGCTCTCGTTAAATGTACCCGATGTTTTTCTAACTACACAAAAAGGCGGGTATCAAGCATACTTCCATGTTTAATTGCTGGTCCGAAGCAGATATCAAACATTTTGTGAAAGTCTGAAATAGTTTGTGTGTTACACGCAACATTTTGCAGTCCCAGATCTAGTAAGAAAACATTTCTGAAATATATATATATGATACGTGACGTAGCGGAAATCGAGATATTATACCGTAAACTTGAATGAGCTTTGATGCAGAATTTTCATATCGATGAGTCGTACATCACACCGTCATATACGACCTTCTCTAAATGACTAATACTAGGGTGAGGTTATTAGACTTCCTGACTAATTTACACTTGTAAAGTAACGCTTAATGTTCGAAACTTCAATTAAGAAGGTGAGACCCTTTTTAGTTTGCATTAAGTATAGTACGATAACCATATAATCCCAGAAGTTCGAGTATCTTAATGCTGAATTCTTCAGCTGCTATATTCGGGCGTTAAGTTTATTCTCAAATATCGCCTGTGCCTCAGACAACTCGGGAAAGCAGGAACGGGCTTTGTGCACTCACTTTTGGTGTCCCGAGGATACATTTAGACGTATAATACATATATATATATATATATATATATATATATATATATATATATATATATATATACAATATGTACAGAAGAGAACACGTAAGTTAACTTCGCTGCTTTCGGCTAAGCCACGCTCGAGATGGTACTGCTTCATTTATTCGCAGTTAATGCCTTGAATCAAACCATCGTACGGCAGAACTTAGAAATCTGTTAATCACAAAAAAAACAGTAGGATAAAAGATTATATTCCAGTTATCAGCACCTTATTGACTCAGATGTGCATGCTCTCAGCTTCATCACATTTTTCTGAACTAGCTTATATTTTAACGATTGAAATGGTCGCTAGTTACGTAGTTACCAACTAGATAAAAATTTAGTTGAAAGGAAGGCTTATGGGGTGAAACAAAACTGTGTTACATCGCGCATCATAAGTAAGATACATCAGTGAAAACTCCGGAGAGAATTGTAAGACTCTGCCCACATGATGAAGAAATGCCACCATATACAAGACATCTCCATCCTGAAAAACAAAAATAAACATTCCAATAGTTAGGTCTAACAAATGAAATTGAAACGTGAAAAAATTGTCAGCCACTGTTACCTTCAAAGTCCTTGATACATGGAATGCATGATAAAGAATCGGTGTCTTACGTGGTGAACATTTTTCGACTAAATTTAGTGGGGAAATTGACTGCTTGTAAAGGTCACGGACGTCAGCGTCATGCGTCGTCGATTTCTTCCCCAAATTTAGCGGGGTAACTGAATTAGTGTCCAGGTCACAAGACGCGAATTTCCTGCTAAATTTGGCGGGGAAACTGAACTACATATAGGGCGCGTGCCGTCAATTTCCCTAAGGTGTGCTAGTGACGTGAGTGATCGAAATCGTGCTAGCCGTAGACCTGCCGCGTTTGACCCAATGGTGACTATTACGTAAGCAATAAATGTTTTATGAACGGACATAAGAGTGATGTAATAACTTTAATTCTGAGGGTTTTGGCAGTGTTGCTTTCAGAGCTCAAACATTTCATGTTTCCAACATGCGTACTACGAACACCATCCAACTTGTTTTTCGCAAGGTAATGTCTTAAGGAGAGGAAACCAGAGGAAGGGCGCCACCAAAACATCTTGCCGCCAATAGGTCACTATACGTCAGGGGTCATCACATGAAGCCACTTTCCCGCCAAATTTGGCCAAGGAACTGAATTGGTGTATAGGTCACGTGACGTCAATTTTCCACTAAATATAGTGTGAAAACTGCTGTAGTCCTTATATCCCGCGACGTCAGGTAATGCATCATCAATGTTCCTCCTAAACTTAGCTCAGAAACTGAATTCGTGTGCATGTCTCGTGATGTCAAGTTCCCTGCCATATTTAGCGGGAAATTCGCGGACAGACTGGACGGGAACGATTCTGACATTGGGGTTAGCCTTCAAAAGCATTTCGTGCTTTGAAGGAATATTCCCGTACTTGTCTAAAACGGCCGGAGTTTTACGTACGAGGCCTGTGAACTGTGGACACATCGAGGAGCGCGCATTCTTCTAAGGAGGAATTGCGTATATTCAGAAGACGATTGCCTTACAATTTGTGTTACTTATAGACTGGAGAAAGCACAATTGGGGTAAAAATATTTTACAACACACTAAGCAATACTCGCGTGATCGATCCTATAATTTATGTTTGTCCAGATTGTGAAAAGAATTCACTTCAAATATACAGTGCAGAACTGTGCGCAATAAGACAGGAGTACCTGTGCCTATTCAAGAGCCAGAATAAAAAAATATAGTGACCTAAGCTTCATACCATCTTCTGAAAATCGAATGTAATCCTAGGTTTATAATTTGGACTTGTGCGCTGAAAAGCGTTAAATAAGAATAACAAAAGCATTCACTCAGGAATGGTACTTATAACGGCAGTCAGTACCCATCATAAGGCGGTGAGAAACGGAACATACCTATTTTTTTTATATGCTCCTCGCACTTCTGTGGAACAGTTTTATTCTCACGTTGACTTTACCCACAAGGTTATTTTTCCTCATAATGTAACGATGTGGTATGCATTATGGGACAAGCTAAATTTCGGGTAGAACAGATACAGATACAGAGCGACATAGCGAGCAAACAAATATGATACGTTAGAAATGCTCTCTTCTTTGTATCTTCCCATTGATGTTATTTACCCAAAATATTTAAGAATAAGAGCTTTGTTATGGTTGAAAGAATCTTGCCATCTCGGGCAATCGTTGTATTTGTTTCAAGAGTTCGTGTTTTAGAGTCTAGAGATTTTCAGTCATGAGACTTCCATGAATGCACGTATGCCTGAGAAATAAGTCTTGGTCCGAGTGTGTGCAAGAATCACAATATTAACCTTTGTATACACATATCAACACTTTCCAGAGATTCAACAACACTGGCGAAACACCTGAAGGGTTATAAAAGAGTTTATTTTTTAGTACGCAAGCCATGCTCACGACGAGAACTTATAAACCCGTGTATCAAAAAGGTGCTCAAAATGCAGCAATGCACTAAATTTAGATCCGCAATAGGCAGATAATAAAATAATTGCTCCAAAATTGCATTATGCTATCCACAGATCAATAGCGAAAGAAATAGAACCAACAAGGTGCCTAGCTGCTCGCGTAAAGTGTACATTGCTAGCTTTTCTGTACTATACATTTCGTTGGATGTGTAGGCGATGAACGTAGCAAATTTTCAATATGTTTAGACAACCGCAGAGACGTTTTGTGTGTTTTCCCCTTTTCCTCCGTCGTCTCCAGTTTTTCAAAATGTGTAACTTCAACACAGCTCACCTGCCTACTCACTCTATCTTCAAGTAAATGTAAGCTTGTCATAAAATGTTTAAAAGTAACTAAATACTTAGCTGCAAATATAATTATTTTAACCAGGAATCATTTAAAAAACAGGGGAGCTTCCGTCCTTGGGTTCTCATTGTAAAAGCAAGCAATTTTACATTATTTCTATTAACCAATAAATTGTGTTCATAATGTAACCAATCAGCCCGTAATTGAAAACACTTCCTAGCAGTTTTTAAAATAGCACGAGAAATGTAATCGGTATATAAATTTGAATTGTTTTCCTGTCCTCTTGTTTGCATGAGTTACTTTCTATATCTTTAAGGCATGGTAACAATCATGAGTAGACTCAATCAGTTAATTTATTTTATTACAAAATATTAGACTCAATATGTCCGTAGTATATTTAATTACTAAGGATTTTCATCCATCCCATAAGTGTCTTTTATAGTACAAACTAAGGACACCTTTTAAGTTTACTGAATTGTACTTATTTGATAATGGATTATATCCTCGTCGAGCGAGCTCGCACTACGTGGAAGGCTAAGCACATATCCTTAAGCACTTTACCGGAAGTGAAATATTATTGGTGCTAACATATCTTAGCATAAATATTTCCGTGTAATCTAAGCCCTGATTGAAAAGTAAGGAACCTATTTTGCTTTGACAGAGATAGGCTGCACATTTTAAAGCGTAGTGTGTTGAACCTAGGCTACATACACCTGAGATGAGACCAAAATACGACCTGCGATTTTAGCAATGTTAATGATCCCAATTAGCATTTAAGGGGAGCTCCTAATTGTTCTGTGCGAAACTTTATTTGTGGAGATAGAAACAAAGCGACCTGCTTCTAGTTTGTTATATATAACACGACATCTTTAAAAACAATTGCATGGCTTTGCAGCCATCTGTCGAGGCTAGAGCATGGGAGATGGGATGGTCGTTTAGTAGGTACGACTGTTTGGAGTAAATCAGGGTCAACAAATTATTCATATATTCGTTCTACAAATTAGAATGAGAGGTTCAACAAAAAAGGCTAGTTTTCCTTCACCATTAATAAGGGAGATCTGTGTGCCTTCTTGATGAGAAGCTTCGCTGAAATCGATTCGGTTAAATCGATACATCTAAAAGAGGAACTCAGTCGCTTTTAAACAAACACCCGCTTAAAAGTGCATAATAAACAAAAAATATGTGTAGACGAGCCCTAATTCGATCAGAGCTTGAGTGTCTTCGGTGCCGATAAGGTTCGTTTACTTATTTAGGCCTGTCTCTTGCGAGCCGATATTTTCAAAGAAGTATTCCGAAGAAACAAATATCGAAAATATAAAAAAGGCGCCAAGGAATCAGCATTTTGCATGTATCTGTACGAAAGAGTCTATCTGCTGAGTATATACTCTTGAAGATATTTTACTTATACCTTATCCCGTGCCTTTAAAACTCACTGTCTATTCATTTTAGTAGTTGTATCAAGGGTAAACTCACTACGCTGTTTCAAAAAACACAACTTCTTGAAAACACATTACTTGTAAGTACGACAACCTTGAGCCTCGAAAAAATAATGTGCGAGTGGTTTTTCTAGCTCAGTTAATATTAAGCTGCAGCTGCACTGGACACGGTACACACATCTGCGCCGAGCGTTCGCGAGGCGACGTGAACCCGAAGAAAACTTGTTAAGCAGCTTACAGCAACTTCCACTGACTTCAGTACTACGTCTGTTTACCGGAATGCCATGAACATCGTCATTTGTTTCTGATCTCGTTTACTGTTTTCTATTAGCCGGGGTCGAAAACGTGGCATTTGTATTCCAGATATTTTTATTTTTGAAGCACATATAAATGACGAAAAATGCCTTGGCGAGCTATTTCGCTTTTCTTGTACTTATTCGACATATCAAATTACCTTATATAAAAATGTATATTTAATTTATCCATATAACTTTTTAAATTAAACACGCTCACTACATAATTACACGTTCATCAAAAAATATTTTGCTAGCGGCTTTTAAACAACCTTTCTTACATAAGAAAGCAAGCAATTGAATAATTAATAAGGCTAACAATCACCATCTCTACGACTTAATATAAACTTGTGCACAACGTAGTTTCATTACTATGGTTTAGGGTAACGTTACTGAAACATTCTAAGATATTGAGAGGTTATTCTTTAAAGAATGTGCAAATGGCTTTAAAATTCACTTACATTTTTGAAACGACTAACTAGATATATTTAATTTTTGTATCAAACTGTGCTCTGTATTGCAAATGGATAGTGTGAAAAAATATGTTTTTCGCACAATGATTATATGCATGAATAATTATAAAACAAAACGGCAACATTGTTTTAAGTGATAGGTAGTTAAACAATTAAACAGATTTAATCTTTGTTGTCTTCATATGAAAGTAATGATAATGTGATATGATATGTTTATTGCGTGCCCGAAAACACCATGGATGGTTTGAAATGGGTGCCTTGAAGTCCCTTCGACAATCAATTAAAAATATATAACATGCCAAAGAGTCAAACACATATATAGCTCATCAGAGGGCCTACGTTATAATCTCATTTCATTTCATTTCATTTCATTTAATTTCATTTGACCCTTAAATGCCCACAGGGGGCTTTGCATAAGGGGGGGGGCAAATTTAAACATTCAAAATATCACAAACAAAAAAATGACTAGGGTGTTAATGAACGCGTGCAAACAGGACGCTAGGTGGTGACTCGAGAGGAAATGGCAGATCTGAAGTTATTGCATTCTGTGAGGCTTACAATAGGTTCCGGGAGGTTGTTCCAATCAGTAATACCCAATTGTAATGAGAAAAAATTCGAATAGGTTAGTCCTAGGCGTAGTCAGTTGAATTTTGAGTGGATGGTCAGTGCCGGGGGAGATGTGGGTGGCCGGTGGGCAGTATTCATCTTTTTTAAAGGAAAATTATAATATATTTTGTGCAGGTGGGTAAGACGTGATACTTCTCTCCTGTGTTTTAAAAGGGGGAGGTCAAATTTGGCTTTCATTGCGGTAATACTTGTAGGCTGATAATTGCGGAGAATGAAACGTGTAGCCCGGTTCTGTACAGCTTCCAATTTTTCTCCCAGATACAACTGATGTGGGTTCCAGACAATGGATGCATACTCGAGTTGAGGACGGATGAGAGAATTGTATGCGATGAGTTTTGTTTCTTGCGTGGCCTTATAGAGATGGCGCTTTAAAAATCCCAAACTTCTGTTTGCTTTCGCAGATATGTAGTTTATATGAGGCTCCCATGATAAGTTATTGTTAAAGTTGATGCCAAGATACTTGTAAGATGTTACGGCTACAATTGGTATGGTAGAAAGTGAATAGTCAATCTGAGTAATGTTTTTTTTAGTAGTGAAGTTTAGAAATTTTGTTTTGTCAACATTGATCTCCATTTGCCACTCTCGACACCACGCTTAAATTTGTGACCAGTCATTTTGGAAAAGGTACAGTCGGTTACACTCATTATTTTTCTATAAATCACGCAGTCGTCCGCGTGTAATTGTCACGGAGATGGGAAAAATCTTTAATAAATGAAAATAAAAGCCCACTCCGCGGCCAACAAAAATTACTTTAAAAAGAATAGGAGTGCTAGGTTGGACGGATGGCAGGCGATAGGTCCACGCCCGGTGCAATGTCAGGTAAGGAGGCGACGACACGTAAATGGTCAAAAACAAAACACAAATTTAATAAGACTTAACACAAAGCAGTCGGTGGCGCGCGGCGACAAACTAGGAACCACATAGAAGTCACTTAGCGAACTATCCAAAAACCCTCGGGAGTAGATGCACTAACATCCCGGTTAGTAACGCTAACATTCCCGAACAACCCTCGATAAGACAAACTTAAAATTGATCGAACACGTTGGCCCTAGCCAATCGCAACATCAAATAAAAGTCTTATCTGTAGTTCAGACGCTGCCGAAGCCTGTCTTGGAGTCCCTGGTCAATGAAGAGGAGTCGTCACGGAGTCCGGAATCTTCACGCTGCTTGCAGGGACGATCCGACGTATTACTCGCGCACGCACACGCACCGCCTTGCAGGGACGACCCGACGTATTACACGCGCACGCACACGCACCGCCTTGCTGGCACAACCCGACGTATTACACGCGCACGCACACGCACCGCAGTGCAAACACGACCGAAGGCTAAAATAAAGCTCAGGCCCTACGTACAGAAAATACAATCGCGACTCAAAAACAGGGCAATGACGAGCGGAGTCCCGGCCAGCTCTGGGCACTTCTAACCCCAAAGACGAACCACCCTTTTCCCGCCAGTCCACGTCTTTTTATGGAGACTAGCAGCATTTTCAGGGCTCGTAATCTGGCCAATCAGCAATGAGCTTCTTAGCGCCAATCACCGCTCTTCGTTTGATCAAAGCAACTAAAAATACAAAAGTACAGTACTGAAAAACAATCTGCCAGAGACTTTGCCCGTCTGGGCGGCGGCGAACGCGGTTCGAGACCCCAGGCTGCGAGCACCGTCCTCGGTCAACAAGCAAAAATCAAAATAACAAATACATCAAACCAACGCTTTCGGTCGCCTTCGACTTTCGAAGAATGGAGACGCCATCCAGCGCTCCCATGACCTCTCTCACCTGGGGAGAGGGTTCTTCCGCCCGGTTTCACAAACATCCGCACGGGAACGGGCACGGCCGAAAGCTGACACCACGCATCCCGCACAACTGGTGCGGCCAAGAGCCCCCACACAAAAACCCACAAGAAAACCCCGCGATTCGTGACAATAATCTAAAAGTGGAATTCAGAAGATCCGGCAGGTCATTTATGTAAATTAGAAAAAACAATGGACCCAGCACGGTTCCCTGCGGTACTCCCGATTTTACAAGTTTTTGTGACGAGCGATTGCTGTCTATAACAACGTTATGTGTTCTGTTTGAAAGGAAGTTTTCAATCCAGTTTATAATGGACGTTTCTACTTTAGGTGCTTTTAATTTTTGATAAGACGGCAATGTGGGATTTTATCGAACGCTTTTTTAAAATCAATAAAGATAGCATGAGTTTCATGTGTTTATGTAGGTTATGGTGGATGTCCGTTTAAAATTCAGAAAGCTGAGATTCACAGGGGTACGACCGCCGAAAACTGTGCTGGTTTGTAAAGAGTATATTATTAACACATAAATAATTTATTACATTAGAATAGACGAAATGTTCTATCAATTTAGTTACAACAGAGGTTAGAGATATAGGTCTGAAATTGGTAGGGACATCTTTTGCGCCATCTTTAAAAATCGGGACAACCATCGCAGATTTCCAGTCAGCCGGAACAACACCAGAGTCAAGGGATTTTTGAAATATGCGGGATAAGAGCACACTAGATATGTCACTTGTAATCTTGAGCAACTTTGTAGTTATAAGGTCAGGACCGGGAGAAGAGTTTGATGGTAAATTTGATATTAATTTTGAAATTCCGTCATTTGTTACATTGATCTGATCCATTTGGGTGGTTATAAGATATCATGGGCAGTAAGAGGGTAATGGAAAAACTTAATCTGTGAACACTTCACTAAAGAAAGCACAAAACAGTTCACAGGTCTCGGCGATCAGTAAACGTTTTCCAGAGGCGTCAGTCAAGCTGACCAAGTCCTTTACTTGCTTTGGATTCACAGCGGACCAAAACGTTTTGGGGTTTGTTTTCATTATATTACAAAGATCATAGTTAAAAAAACTTATCTTTCGAATTTTTATTTCAGATTTGCAAGTTAAATAACACTCCTTGTATGTTAACCATGAAATTGCAGTCTGAGACGTCTTTGCGGCACGAAAGAGCCAGGTATATTCCACTATTGAAAGGTAAAATAAGGCATGGAAACGAAATCATGTTGAACATGGGTATTGCAAAAAATCTGAATCGGATATAATGGTGATCTTTCAGATTACTTACCGGGATAAAATGTTTCGCAATATTTCGTGAATTTAGCTGGGTTACGTAGCTTAATGATTCCCAAAAGATTCGGTACGTCAGTATCACCTTAGATGAGTTATTGTAAAAAAAAACACATCTCGGCCATTTCTATGATTTCTTAAATTGCTTAGAGATTCTAAACCCTAAAAAGCCACAGGACACTATACCTCGAATGGTATTCGAGATATAGTGTCCTGTGAAAATGCCTATCATATTTCATATGAACCAAATGCCTTTGTACAGCTTCAATACGCTTACGGCCACTTTCCGATAAATTGTTTCACACGGCAGAAGCAAATTCAAGTCGGGGCCCGACCAATGAACAAAATGAACATAACAAAGCATTGCGTGCTCAAAAATTGCGAGTCATACCTGAAATCATGCGGATCAATTTAAACACCGTACTACAAATGTTAGTGGCATCAGACTTGAACGTGAGATGACAATCTACGAACACACCAAGGTCCCTGATCACATTAGCTTGAGTGATAGTAATATTTTTAACTTGTATTTAAAATTCAAGGGATCTCTGCACCTTGAAAGTGGGGGTAGCTTCTTAGTTCACGTTCAGAGGCAATCGGTTCAACGAGCATAACTTTGAAATTTTCAAAACGTCAGACTGCTGCGCTCAGCAGACTGTTTCGGAACAAAAAACGTGATGACATATATATATATATATATATATATATATATATATATATATATATATATATATATATATATATATATATATATATATATATATATATATATATATATATATATATATATATATATATATATATATATATATATATATATATATATAGTATATAGTAGACCACTGAGGGTCAAACAAACTTGGAAGGTTTAATTCAACATGTATAAGTTATACAGAAACCCGCTTGAGGAAGAAGGGTCCCTCTTCGAAACTTCGCGGTTTCTGTATAACTTATACATGTTGAATTATACCTTCTAAGTTTGTTTGACCCTCGGTAGCTTCTACTTATAAAAATACGCCTACAGCCTACTTAGCCCCAAGATATATATATATATATAGGAACAGCCCCTTGGATAAACAGAAGGCACTCGAGAGAAATATATTACAAAAGATATTCGCCCTTATGGAGATGGTCTTCAAAAACGAGGAGAAAGTCGCCAAAAAGTTGTCTACGGAAACGTTTCCGTAGACAACTTTTTGGCGACTCTGCTCGTTTTGGAAGACCATCTCCATAAGGGCGAATATCTTCTGGAATATATATATATATATATATATATATATATATATATATATATATATATATATATATATATATACTGTAAACGACGGAATTTTCGCGTGGACCTAATTTTCGCGAATTTCGCGAACCGCCTCCGATTCGCGAACAATAGGTCCCGCGAACAATTCGGGAAAACTTTCATCACCTTGAAAGCGGCATTGAGTAACCGGGGAAACACGCGTCCAAAAAGCATAACAATATCATTATACGCGATATGTGAATATGATATGGAAAGTATCCTAAAGTAAATAACACCACAAGTCGGAATTCAGCTCACTTCAAGAATTTCATTTGGTACCTTCAGACAATTCCTGCCAGAGTATAGCCGATTCGGATCGTGTCTCTGCGGTTCTCGAGATCCGCATACACTTCAATCAGCCATGCTGCGTGAACGGGCTTCATAACACTTGCTCTGCAAATCGATCTTAACGTCAGCTGCACTCTGTCCTTTCTCCACCACCTCTTGTACACATCCGGCATACCACTGGGTAAAGCGGTTCATCATGGCAGTCTTGAACACATTGTTAATGTTTAGGTCGTTCGGTTGCAGGAGTCCGGTGCAGCTTGCCGGGACGAAGACGTACTCAATGTTGTTTGCAGCTAGTTTCTGCAGAAGCCTCTTCGTACGATGTGCAGCGAAGATGTCAAAAATGCAAAGTGCAGGTTGACTGGCACCACTCACACGACTCCTGCATGTCTCCACGTACGGAAGGAGAACAGTGTCAACAAATCGCAGCATTGTGGCTTCGTTGCTCCAGTGGTTGTCACTGTGCCACACGTCCCAGTCATTTGGAAACGTGACCTTGGCATGGCACCTGTCTGTTTTGCCTGCATATAACACTTGAGGAGGCAAGAGTTTGCCAGAAAGCGTCGTGGTCATCAAAACGGTGATTTCCCTTTTGTCGTCCAAGCCAACCACCCCAACTTGCTTGGAACCTCGGGCCTCCATCGTCCACTTGCTGGCTGGAACCAGCTTGACACCTGTTTGGTCCCAGTTGAGCACCAAGTCGTCGGGAATACTGAAGTGGTTTCTCTTCTCGTCGATAGTCTGCAGGAACTTCTTTTGGCACCCTCGAAATCGTTTGGAAAATTTCGCGCAGTCTTCGTGGCCTTACGCTTGACGAATCCTATCCTGTTCAGGAAAGATCTTGCCCAGGGTCTGTCGAGAACGAGAGTCCCACCAAACTCTGGCAAGAGTGTGGGCTTGGTCGCCCGCACAATGCCCAGTGCAGCAGCGATGCAAATCCTGGAGTTTATAACACCGCCCCCTTCTCTGAGCTCCACAATGTACGCCCGTACGTCATCATCCAAGTTTCCAAGCACAGGCTTGACACCTCGAAGTTTACCAGGCAAGGTAGCCAGCTCTTTTGAATGACAGGACTTGTAGGCTTGGATATAGGAGGTCTTCATCCCCCTGACGGTGCTCTCGTTGAGAAGCTTTTTCTTCCATCGGAAAACTTCCTCACTGCAGCAATTGTCCCATTTTCCGCAGCATATTTTCCAATCTTACATCTAAGTTCGTCATTGTAAGCAGAGTAGGGCCCTCGTTTCCGCTTTCGGGAGTCCACGGCGGCAGAAGCGGCAATAACACTTTGATTGGCCGACGTAAAAGAACGCTTATCACGTGTGGTCTTGCATACCTGTGGGTCAGGCAGTCCCGGCATATGATGATCTTCTGCATTCTCGACCACTGGCTTGAAGTAACGTAGTAAGGACATCGAGGGACAGCAGACTGACGGGCACAAGAAAACGTACCGCACTGACACAGAGCGTGCTGGCGTCGACGACCCCGGAACGCAGCCAAGTTTGATTGGCCCCTAAACCCACTTTGAGTCGGTTTATGTACAATCGTTGGACCCCATCGCCCTTTGTCGCTGGGCTTCCATGCAGAGTGTGTGACCTCGAAAAGTGAACCCAAGAAAGGTTAAGGGGTGTGTGACCCAGTTAGTTTGGACCCTTAGCTTATTTACATACACTGGTTTGACCCCATTGCCCTTGGCGGTTGTCCTTTCATGCAGAGTGTGTGACCTCGAAGAGTGAACTCGAGAAAGGTTCAGATCAAAGAAAACCGATGTGAACACTATCCCAGCCTTTGTCGGCGTCTCGAAGCTGCGGGTAACGGCAGTGACTTCCGGACCATTAGTCACACAACCTACCGCCGTCTTCCCTTTCCTAGATTTTCGACTGATTGACTGAAGCCGCAGAATCCTAGAAAGATGGAAAGACAACCGGGCCGGAAAGGGGGGGGGGGGGGGGGTCCGCTGGCAATCTGGATTCGCGAAAATTAGAACCCGCGAATAATTCTAATTTTTCAACTTTGGCCCGATTCGCGAAAATTTGAGCCCGCGAAAATTCCGTCATTTACAGTATATATATATATATCAGTGGCAAATAGAATAATCCTAGCAAATGTTACATAATTTGAGACATCATACATAATTACAAGGACCAAACACGAATCAACTACTGATACCTGGTAACGGGAAACGTTTTGTTCACACAATTTACCGATATTTTCATAAACAACTTCCGCATTTGCTTTATGAAAATAAATTGTTATTAAGACATTATTCGCTACATTTTACGATAAAAATTTTCTACAAACCGCCTTTCGTTGTGCATGTATAAATATATATATATATATATATATAACTAGAGAGAGATAGAGAGAGAAACCTTTCGGTGTGAAAGTAAACAGAATAATGCCGACTTCTCAACGGTGCAGAGGGTCTATCGCACACTGCATTATATCTTTAAATTGTCCTGGACTCAAATCATTAGACATTATGAAACGTAGCATTTAAAATTTGAATCCAGGAGACCTGGGAAATACATTTTATTGGTTCAGAGTTTAGTCATTGTCAGTTACTTCAGGCCTTAAAATTTCGAAGACATGATAAACTGAAACTTGATCTTTTTGGAAAAAGTTTGGGTATCTTGGCCCTAATTCTCCAAATAACTGCCAATGTTAGGCTTTGCCGCTGTTAGTTTTGCTGTCATCTAAAATTCTTAGGCCCAAATCGCCCGACGGGCCGAGGTTAGGCATCACTCCAGGTTGTTCGGTTTATGTGACAGATGTGTGCCTAAATTGCTAAACAAATACAAGATTTCGGCTTCACTTATTGTTCTTCGGTACAACTTTTATGAAAATAACAATTCAGCCCTGATGTGTTATGGGATATTATCAGCGCATCAAACCCCTTCAGATATTAAACCCTTGACCGTTTTAGACCCCTTCAGACACTTCAGCCTTTCAGGCCCCTCAGCCCTTCGACGCTTTAGATCACCAATATAACCGTTAGGCATAGACCAGAAATGCAGTTTAAAAGTTCGTGGAAATTTATTTCCGACATTGAGTTTTACATGCAAGTTGTTAGTCAAAACGACGATAAGAACCAGAAACTCGGGCGCAAGCAGCTGTAGTAAAAAGCGATCAGACCATATAGGGACGCAGATTGCTTTGTCGCAACACAATATGTTTCGAGGTACTCACAATGCCGCTAGGTAAATTCCTGAGATGTACTGTAGTTCAAGTAATAAAACCGAACAAGTGTACCCCACGCACACATACACACTGTCTGTAGCACATTTAGCGAAAATCACAAACGCGAACCCAGTATCCGCCGCCGTTGAGAAATCCTAAGCACAGTCACAGCCTTATCACTGGTGCCGTCGCGGTGACGTCTCCGTCATCTTTTTCGCTCGCTGGATGCTTCTGAAGCCGGACAGACAGAGGGGAGCAAGAAACAGGGCACTGAGATACCTTCTTGAGTGGCACACTCGTCAGCTCTAGAAGATAGGTCTCACGCCTGGGACGGGAAGCCGACACTGAGCGTCCGCTTGTTGTAGCTAATTAGGTTGCGCTCATTGACGAAGAAAAGGCTAGGCAACAAGCTTCTGAAGAAAGGACGTATTTCGACTAACTAAAAACGGGGGATCTTCTTATAAAGAGCAAACAATGCCCCTCCCATTTTCTCCGCACACCCTTTCTTCCTTGTGAACGAGGACTTGGCTTCCTTGGGCGTCCCTCGTCTGCCTAATCCAGCCCGCGAAACACATACACAGAACACACAGGCACAACAATGGGGTCACGTGTACCGGCCGCGTTAATCAAGGCCATGACAGTACAGGGACGGGGAACATCTTGTTAATAGACCCTTTGAATGAACGAAGAGCGAGCAAGATAAGTTCCCCGTGTGTACATCCTCCATGTGGGTACGAACAATATATTACAAGGTGATCAATCAGATGCTATAATACAAGGTTTGAGACTGAAGTGGACGAAGTGTAAAAGCACACTTGCCATTTGCTCAGTTCCGGAGATTCGCAGCAGAGGCAAGCAACTGCAAGGTGGACTAATGCTGCTTATTGCTAAATTAAAGCAGCTCTGCAACAACATCAAAACACGGTTTATAGACTTTACCCGAGACTCTGAAAACACAAATGTAATCCAGAAAGATAAGATTCACTATCAGTAATTAGGAGTAAAAATAGTGACAAACCGGCGGGGCGCCATTGCAAGCCGTTTTATAGGGTTCCGGTCACGTTGAAGCAAGCAGAAAAGCCGGCCAATAAACAACAGGCACAGGAAGAACCGGGCACCAGTACATTGCGTGCCAGCTGCAAGACGCGACTAAGCAGAACTGGTTCCGGGCGCACCCCGTACTCGTTCCAACACGAAACCATATATGATGACCACCGACTTTGGATACAATCAAACGCCGACTACGATCGGCGCAGGGTATCCTTCAGAGTACCTGAAGGAATACCCATCATTGGCGGGACTCAAAATGCGCCGTGAAACTGCCAGTGCGACGTGGCCTGTACACCCATGAAGAGAAAGCTCCACACTACCCTTCCGTAAGCAAACGGATCACAGGGACAGTCTTCGTTCTGGGTGGGACGAGATGCTTAGCAAGTTATTCCCAGAAGGCTACAACTGTCACCCAGCGAACCATCTTTTGCCACCCACGAGGGCACCCAATCCGACCGACAGTTTTCCTTCAGTGCCGGACCTACGGCCGCACCATTGGATCACCGGGAACTTCCCTCGGAACCCTGCTGCCCTTCCATCATGAGAGGTGATGCACTTCGCGCAACAAGTAGTGCGACAACACTTGGAGGATATGTATCGACAAAGGACATATGAAGGCGGGGTTTCAGAACGGAAGACAGAGTTGATCACGTCTACGTTCTGAATCGGACGAGGCTAGCAACACACCGTCGCAAAAAGCAAAAGTGTGGTGGCAGGCTTCTTGAATATGAATGGCACAAGGCGGCAGCGAAAGTGGCATGAATTGTACGCGGTTCATTGCTATAAGGGTGTTTCTACATCTGGCGTAGCGGAAACCCACTTGCGAGATATGGAGAACCAAGCTATATATCCAGCCGGGTGCTGGACTGGCGGCAATATAGTTGAAGGAGAGCGGCGAGGTGGAGGCAACGGACTCATTTGGTCCAATAATGGAAAAACATGGCTTCGAACATATGTAGATTGCCGGGAACACCTATGGGTGCATTAAAAACTAGGTAACGTAATGACAGCTGTCTGCATCATTTACATTTCTGTGGGAAGCAACCACCGCAAAGAAAATAGAAACATCCTTTAGTGTGTTCGTCGATATATCAACAAATTGAATCCAGGCATCTCCGTGCTTATATTGGGAGATTTTAACGGACTTTTGGTTGAATTAAACATGTGTCAAGATTGCAACGGCCGGATGATAAGACAATCAGCATAGAATCCCGAAATTGAAATATTGAACCTAAATGAAGAGTGGGAGGCACAATATACATGAACAGTGCAAGACCATCGGACCTGCATAGATTATGCACTCGCGTCAAAAAGACTTGGATGGCATCTTCTAAAAATGGGCATGGATAAAGAGGGCGAGTGGAGTCTCAGCAACGACCACAACAGCGTCTTCCTGCACTTCGGTACTGTTGAAAAAATCGGAATGGCACCCCGCACAAAGTTACGACTCTACTGCGCGACGAAGACATAGATACTGTTGTCCAAAATTTTGAAGAGAGTACTCGACGTGCACAAGCCCGCAGCTATGACAGTTTTGCAACCGAGCTTAGGATAACCAGTGCTGAACACTCCATCGTAAAGAACACAGGAGGAAAACGAAAACTTGTTCCATGGTGGGATGTTGAAATTAAACAAGCAATCCAAGTACGACAGGAATGTAACCGGCGGCACAGACACGCGCTAAAGACCTTTGAAAAGAATCTTTTGACTTTACAGCTACGGCAGGAGTACCGAAAGAAAAAGGCAATTACGCAAAATATTATGAAAGCAAAAAAAAAAAAAAAACACATGAATGCAAGCTCTTGGCAGAGATTAGAGATTGCGGGAGAGAAGCCGTAGAAAAATTCTGGAGATATATGAGATCTCCAGATGGCAAAGACAGTGCTCCTCAACTCCTTGATTATGACAGTGGATATCCAGTTCAAAATGTTGAAGAACTGCTTGAGCAACAACTCTACCTTCTATTTGGCTCTGATGGGGAAAGCCCTGCAGAAGACAGATATGACGAAGTCTGGCTCAAAGAAGAGTTCCCATCCTCGGCATCTACAGATGAATATGTAACCATTGTGGGGCGGGTGCGTATAGACCGCGCACTCACGAGGTTACACGCGAATACATCGCAGGGCTTGGACGGAATCTCGGCTAAGGTGTTAAAACCCTTAAAATAAGATTCACGAGATCAAATAGCGCGCCTATTTAGTCGCATAGTTCGCGGAGATGAACCAGTTCCCAGTGAATAGAGACGTGGTCGAGTCACGTTCATTCCCAAGAAAGGAGGCAACAAACAACGTGTGAGGGGCCACCGCTTTCTCACTGTCACAGCTGTTGCATCCAGGGTGTTTGCAAACATTCTCAATTTCCGCATATCCTAAAGGGCCGAGAGTACTGCATGGTGTTCTCACGGAGCTACAAAACGGTTTTCGAAGGGATCGTCGGATTGAAGACAACGTAGGTATCCTAACGCAGTGCATAGAGATCTCGCAGGCCGAAAAGCAGAATCTGATCTGTTGGTTTCTAGACGTTGCTGAGGCATATGAAAGTGTCCCCCATTTTTTGATGCTAAGAAAACTTCAACAGCTCAACATGCCTGAACCCTGGGTAGGCTTAATACAGCAACTATATGATGGCAATCACGTGATGGCAACGTTCAGCGGGGTCGCCTCTAATGGCGTTATGGTGTGCAGAGGGCCACGTCAGGGTTGCCCGTTGTTACCTGTTCTTTCCATGCTTCACACATCCGATATAGAGAGGCGCTGGAACGAACGGGCGTTGGCTTTTCCCCGCAACACACTCTACATGGAGACGTCGTCAGTTAGCGGATTCCTCGACTCGCTTTTGTAGATGGCATTGTCCTTACGGCCGATAACGTGTCATACAAGAATGTGCTGCTGATCGCCTGTGAAACAGAAACGGCTCGACTTCGACTACAGTTCAATGCCAAAAAGTCGGCAATTGTACTTCTCTCCGGAGAAATGGAGGGCCTTGAATCCCTTACCAATCAGAACGCTGTGCTTCCTGTTAGTACCAATTACAAATACCTCGGGGTGACACTAACTACTTTAGCAGATTATCTGGCAGAATACCACCAGAACCTCAAGACATCAGCACTGAGAAAGCGCAAGGTGCTTCGTCAAAAGAGGCTGTGGAGCTGGGACCGTTATTTAATAACCCGAGAGCTGTGGAAAGCTGTCGCTGTACCAGTCTTACTTTCGTCAAAGCTGTTACACGTGTTCCCAGCGAGATTAGAGAATACCTTGAGCGATGGCAAAGAGAGATCGGACGCCAGGCACTGGGATGTCAGGGGAGAGTGGCCAATCAGCTTGTAAAATGTGACCTTGGCTGGTCTTCGTTTGAGGCACGGAAGACCAGCAGCAAGCTGGAGTATTGCGCCCGACTGCGACATATGGACAGAGATCGCTGGGCACGAAGGGTTTTTATATACATTCATTTAAAGAACCTACACACGACATGGAGGCGGCGCACCAATCGACTCGGGACAAAGTACGGCGCCCTCTCGATGAGCGACGAGCCCTTTACAAAGAAAGATTGGGTTGCAAAGGTGAGAGGTACAGATAAACACCGCCGACACAAACCGGTGGAGAGCCGACATGGGAGAACATTCCAGCAGCACCTATACGCGGCTTTCAAGACCAACATCGCTCCCGTCCGCTGTTGTGGAAACACACTGGGCAGCCTACTCCTTGCCGAGGCCCGCGGTGATGCCTTGCGCACCCGCATCTAGAAACAGCGGTATACGATGTGAACGTGACCGAAACCCTGTGCAGTGCATGTGGTGAGGTGGAGTAAACTATCCAAGACTTGCTCATTGAGTGTCCGGCAATCGTACCTGCGACAGACGTCGGCACCCGCATTGAACAGGCCCTCGGTTTTACGGAGGAGAACAAACATGTGATGTGCTCAAAAAGGGGCTCGAGGCGCGGTGGAAGGTCCACTCGTGATACTTCAGAGCGACTACGAACCATTTCTCTGACTTTCTAGTTCCTTTTTTTTTAAATTATTTTTCTCTTTTTCTTTTTCTTCTTTTTATTGTCATGTCTATTTTATAGACGCTTGTTAAAAGAACAATTGCCGCAAGAAACGCATATCTACATACGTACGCCACTGATCGGAACTGGCGCACATGAGAATGTTCGTTGGACAGTGGCGGACGAACCTGGATACGGTGCGGTCTGCTGAATCGATAGTAGATAGTTCATCTACGCTTCATTGACCTCGAAGCTTACACGGCAGTGACGACTACACTAATGCTATTGTTCCTTCGAAACGCAAATTTACAAAACGGGCGCTCGCGGCAGAAATACAACTTTCAAAGCAAGGCTCTCCAAGATAGCGCTAACCTCCCGCTTGCGCCTTCACTGCCACGTCACCCTAAGGACGAACTGAATATAGAACAATGCGGTCAGCCTACGACAGCCCGTTTCACAATCTCGCTACAGCACCGGCAGTGCGTACTGCCTCGGGAACCACAGGCGATTGCGAGGCAACCACAACAGCCTACGATTTCAGAAATCACAGGGCCACCCAGCCGACAAAAATCGGGCAAATAAAATGATCAAGACAAAGCATAGTTATTAAATACAAATATGCCTGTTCAGTAACTGTGCTTACACGATTCATACGCAGTGTCTAGCGTTACGTCTGAGGCAACCCGAAATAAAAATTGAAGTTACTTCCGATGTACTTTACCGCAATTTTTCGAGTTACGCCCGACGTAACACGAAATGTAAATTAAGTTACGTCCCACAGAACTCGAAATAAAAATTAAATGTACTGTTCGACGTAACTTTACCCCAAAGTTTCGATTTACGTCCGACGTAACCCAAAATAAAAAGTGAAGTTATGTCCGATGGAACTTGAAATAAAATATACGTTACGTCTGAAAGAACACGAAATAAAAGTTAAAATTACTTTCTGCGTAACCTATCCAACCTTCTCGGATGTTTCGTTTTATGGCCGATACATGAAGAAATGGAAATATAAAATTAATTATTACTGCGTTACGTCCGATCCAGCACTCGTAAACTTATTGAAATGGCGTCTACATCCATACCTCGAGGTTGGTCCAGTGGGTTGGAGCGTGGTCCTAAAGCCGAACGGGTTCGGTAGCCCGTCACATCCATTTTTTTAGAGCGCAGCTCTTAGGAGCTCGTTTACGCATTTTGCGGCGTGGGCGTCGGTGTCGGCGTCGCCGTCAGCGTAACCGCCCCGCTAAATTGAGAGGGAAATGGAATTGGTGTTGAGGTCACATGACGTCAATTGTCTTGCTAAATCTAGGAAAGAAACTGGATTTTTTTCATGGGTGACGTGACACGAAATTATGTGACGTCCTTTTCCTCGCTAAATTTTGCGGGGACACTTAACCCGCTAAATTTAGCAGATTTATTTTCCCGCTAGATTTAGCACAGAAATATCCTGGTAAATTCGCTCGCCAAATTTAGCGGCTTAAGCAGGAGGAGGGGAGGGTAGTTCCCCTCGTACCCTCCACTACGCCACCTCAAGAGATGCACTGTAATTTTGCATTAAAGATGCACTACGCCCCCCCCCCCTCCCTCCTCCTTAAGACCTCTTTCTGTTTCCACCTTCTCAAAAGAGAAGTGAAGAAACATTAACTTTAATTATTGTTTCGAGCTCCATCAGACGTAACTTTATTTTTCTTTTTTCGGTTGCGGTGGACGTAACTTACATTTCTATTTTGCGTTCCGTCCGACGTAACGTTAGACACAGAATTATTCATTACCATATAAAAGTTATCACTTTCATATACACTTGCAGAAACAGTGAACTTGGCACAATGTAGGAAATCATGGCAAGTAGTTTTTTTTCATTCCAATACTTTGCTATAAGCTAATATCTTAATCATCTGTGGTTATCTTTAAAATGTGTTATTGTATGTAATAATAGATTGTTTAGTCGGTGCTAGAGCAGGGACTGCGGACACATCAAGCTGCCTGAAGGCAGCCTTTTTCTCAGACCCTACACCTGTATAGTAACGAGGTGAAAAATAAACTTGTTTCATTTATTTGTAGGTCGATACTGTCTGCAGCGAGGCTACAGTTCACCTCCCAAAAGGCCCATGGACGAAGCAATTGAAAATGTTCCCCAAGGCCTTCTGCGAGAGGAACATGCGTGGACTACGAGCAAAGAGCAGGTGCCAAAAAGCATCTGGACATCCGGCTACAGAATGTTTAAAGCCAAAAAAGTGCATAATGTCCTTCTCTTGTTACGGCTCTCCAAATAATTGCACAAGGCAGATGTGCAAGCGTCATTCAGTCTTCGTGTCACATACAAGGTGTACGCAGACATATCGTACGAAGGTTCTATAGTCGCCGGTCAGTGCACATGCAAAGCAGGAGGTGGCGGTGTTTGCAAGCACGTTGCGGCTCTACTGTGGTACCTACTCGATGTCAAACGCCTCGGCCACCTATTCGTACCACCATCAATAGCCTGCACTGAGAAGCGACAGGCATGGGGTGCTCTAAAGTGTGCAAGAAAACGTGACAAAAACGTTAATCGAACTTGATTTCATCAAGCATCTGCCTGGAAAACAACAAAAAGCAAAGCGTAAGTCACTGGTCCATACAGGAAGAGTATTGGTCACATGCTCGGCCCTCGCGGAGCTGAAAGATGAGCTGCAAGAATTCAATGTTTTGCCTTTCCTGGCTAGCACTGTCGACTGAGGCCAACTGCCAACCAGTGCCGAGGCCAGATCGTGACGCTGCGCGCACTCCAAGAAGAACACAGGCGTATCAGTCTCCCTCTAGAGATCCTGTGGGTCACTGATGGTGAAAACAAGCAGTGAATGCGTGCTGACGCTTGAGGAGGCTCATGAGGTGGAGCGCAAGACGAGAGATCAGGCAGACGTGCCACTAGTGGCACCATGAAAGGGCGAAGCGCATCACAGCGTCCCGCTTTGGTGACGTGGTAACGAGAAAAGCGCCTGTGACCACCAAGTTTGCTTCCTCGATTTTTTTCATCTGGGCAGACAGCATCAACAAGGTACATGAGGCTGAGGAAAGAGAACGAGGGCTCCGCCATAGAGTGCTACCAAGAAAAGAAGAATGTCAGTGTGTACCTTGTGGGCCTCTGCATCAATCCAGGGATTCCTGTGCTAGCGGCATCTCCTGACGGCCTGGTCTGGGTATAGTCGTGTATAATGTCAGAAATAGAAGAGTTCGGACTGGTGGAGCTCAAAACCCTTTCCAAAGCAATGAAAGACAGATCTGACAGTGCAAGAAGCCATAAAGAGCCAGATGGTATCATTCCTCCAGGAAGGAGGGAGAATTGAAAACAATACCACAAACACTTTGCCCAGATTTACAGGAAAATCTGGCCATAAGAGGTCTACAGTGGTGCGACTTTTGTTGTAGACAGCGGTAAGGAGGACCCCTATCTGGAGCGAGTGCCCTATGAAGAGCTTCTGTGGCAAGAATATGATGCCAGTGTTGCTGCACTTCCACCATACCCACTACAATAACTCCGAAAATGTTCCACCTTGACATTTGCATACATATGCTTCGAAAGAATATAGACGATTCATAATATTATAAGTCAGAATGAACAAAAACAAACTGTGGCGAAACTTGTCCTTATATATTTGAGGTCGTTATTCTTTAATATTATTGGACATTGTTCAGATTAAGAAAATTATACAAGTTTTGATCAGAACACCCGAGTATCAAGGAAAAGGCTATACCTAAAATATGCCCAACACCCAGATCAAGTTATTTTAACATTGACAATGAACCCAAAATACAATTCTGCCTGTACAGTAGAGACGCAGGTTTATTTTCTGAGCTTGCTTGAGTGTTGTAAATATGACATTATACCCTACATTTGTTTAGAGTTTACAAAACAGGACAAAATATGAGGAATCAATTACTCCTGAAATGTACATCAATGCAATCTGTAATTAAAATGTTCTCCGAACACTGTATAGTGAAAATATTGATTCAAGAGTGTGGCTTTGACACAGGTCCGCAGAGAAGTTTGGAGACCATCAGAAGCTTAGCTTTAATGCAAGCCGAGATTTAGCCAAGCATCTCTTCCTGTTAAGATATGTCAAATGATCTTTTCACTTCACATCTCTCCAGATTTAAAAACTTGAAAACACCCATATGTTTAATTGTAACCTGGTTCCAAACATATTAAAAATTGGGCTCAGTCTGAGTTGCAGTAAACTCTTAATGATGGAAACTCCAGAAAGCCTCAGACTTTGTTTCATTTATCCAAAAAATCATCTAAATATGGTGCAAAATAAAGCTATGATTTGCTGGCAATATATACAAAGCACATATTTGATGATTCCCTCGGCGTAGGCCTATTGATCATAAGCAGGTATGACATAGATGAAACATTTGTGAAATGTATGACACAAGTTTATTTATCTGAAAAATGTTGTTTATCGTAGATTGCCTAGACAGCACATGACAACTCAAAACAAAATTAGGGTTGTTAGGCCAAGAAGTTGTCTAATGTGGACAATTAAGCAGGGGATACATGAGCGATAAAATAGAGCCGCGCGCGGCAGTTTTCATAGCAACTTGTAGGGACGCTGTCACGTGAACCCATGACATGCCGCCACGTCACAGCGTCCGCGCAAGTTGCTATGGAAATTTCCGCGTGGTGTCCGTTTTTAGAGCTCACGAGCGCCCTGCTTCAGCACCGTGGAGTGCGCCTCTTTCCGAGCATTTGTGCACTGCGAAGAAGCAATGGCCTTGGAAGCAAGCTTTCGCGGGTGTTGCCTCTCTTCAGTGCACCGGAGCTCGGAGAGAAGCGCACTCAACGGGCCATAGAGAGCTAAACGTGTGAATTACAGAAAACACCGTTCAAATTAAGCGGCTAATGAATATATTAACCACATAGCGGGACAATCAAACATTTGAAATCTCTTAGAATTCATTAGAAGTAAGAAATATCCGAGTTCGAATTATCGCGGAGCCTACTGTATATGTCATAAAGAAGAGCAAGACTCATGGTGTCGAACCACATTTATTTATATATAAATAGCAGCATGAGATGCTTTGGTAATAATACATTTAAAATATAACATATTTTATATCACAACTATGCAATAAAAAACGGAGACCTAGAAGAAAGGAAGACATTAAATAAAATCATAGCAAACTTCTGTAGAATGCTTCAAAGACAGAAATGAGAAATTATTAAACAATCAACGTCGAGAGCTGAGAGTGACCTACTACGTGATGAGTTAAAGGCCGACGACCAGTTCGCGCTTTCCACTTTTCCCTCGCTTCTTCCTCTCCCCTTCTACCCTGTCCACTGTTACCTGTTTCCTCCTCCCCATGGTGAGGAGGATCTTCTGCCTTGCAGAATCTCGAGTCTGGTCGTCGGCCTTTAAGCCCTTGAGTGACAAGCAACAAATGACACTGACCAACCTCAATCACGCACAGCGTGCACGCAAAAGTATGTCTGACAGTTTAGCAATCACTTGTGCTTACTTCGCGGACACCAAAGATACATTTGCATCTATGCTGCACATGTTGAAGGTGGTCGGTGTTGGGTGCTGCAGTTTGTCGCTGAAAATGAGACTAGGCAGTTTAAAAGTGCTCGAAGCAGTTAAAAAAATAAGGAATATATGAGCGTTTTAGCATTTTCTTAGCTGTGTTTCAAACTACACTATCTGCTGCAAGCGACTGTAGAACCTCTGTTAGACAGTTTTAGTATAGCGTTGCTGGCTCTTACGCACGCAATACGCAATAGTATAGCGTACGCTAAAATGACCTGCTCGGACCGAATTTAGCTGTGCGTTACGCTTTCGAGTGAACACCGCGCATGATCTTGGTGAAATTTGCTAGAGCCGTAGAATTCCGCGTGCTTATAGCGCAACCATGCTCCTGGAAAGAAATATTGAAAATGAAAACATGGCCAGTCATTATATTTCAAATTAAACCAAGCCGCAGCTGCCTCGTCAAGCGCGCTTTTCTGCGGGTACAGAGGCTACGAGTACGAGTGCGTAGAAAAATTCGATCACGGAGCCTCCGTAAGTCGTCCCGTGGAAACGGCAGCTTTTATCAATGCTATCGCGGAATGAAATTCATGACCTACTGATGTCCAGTGCATAGTGAGAACTTCGGCGATTTCTTTTAGAGTCGCTCGTCCGTCGGCGATGAACTGTGCGAATAGGCTTAGCGTTGAGCAGATCTCAGCGTTGACGAACATTCCGAGCGGCGAACATTTTCACTGTGCACTCCATCAGCTGCACGGCGATCTGATTCGACCGCCGTAGGTCCCAGAAAGAATTGCCGAGCTGAACACCACGCAATTTCACGTAACACAGAACTTCGAAAACACCACGTCGCCCTTGCTGCGCCAGTCGAGGTAACCGCCATCTTGAAACTGGCGCTCTCGTTGGGTCCGAGATCTCTCGAGAGCGTCCCGCAGAGCCCGCTAGCCCGCCCCCGCAAAATCCCCAGCGTTGTGTGCGTACGCAATACGCTGGCTCTTCTATTGCGTTCTGCGCGCGCGCACTCCCGACCAGTAGTTTTATAGCCTACACAAGGCTTTAGCGTACGATCCACTAAAACCGTCTATTAACAGCCCTGTATGTGTGCTATACACAAAAAAGGTTTCAGGCCGTAAAACCTAAAAATCTTGCAGAAAAAAAAACGAACTCAATTTGTGCAAAATTCCGTTTTGCCGTTTAAAGGGCTGTTAATTGTGCCTTGATGTGGCCCAAAGAAAGATACGAAACATGGTGACTTTTACAGAAGAGTTTATTGCCTTTCGTTCTTGAAAGCTTAATTAAAATAATTTTGTTCTAAAAGAAGAAAAGCAAACATTTTGAAGTTGAGTTCTGCGCCGCAACTGGCGTCGGTTCTTGCGCCTCTTCTTCGCACACGACGCGAGCGTCGAGCCTGGCAAAGCGTGCGACGGTGTCACGGTGTGCGCACGCAGATAGACAGACAAGATGACCTCTAGTTGTAGGGTACATCTTGGTGGGAGGAGTCTTTTTCCCACTCTTGTTGCTCTATGGATTTTCCTATTTCGACCGTATTTCGCGGCAGTGTCCTCCGTGGTCTTCCACTGTCTTGATATCAGCAGATGCTTAGCTGAGCCGGGTCAGAGCATCCACTAGTAACCTAGCTGTTTCTCACGTACACATCGCAATCACCTCTCTTGTAAACGTCAGGACAGATGTAAACAGCACACGAAAGCTCCGTGAACGGGAAATCTCAAACGACAAGGCGATGTGATGTTAACGAATGCGCGCCGTTGGAGGCTCACATCTCGTTTGTGTTTGAATCAGCTTTGGAACGGCAAATTCTTGTGTCGCTGAATAGGTCCGCTTTTCACCGCAGTATGCGTGACGGACAGATTTCACGGCGATATTATCACGATTTTCTTTTAGGAGAAGTCTACGTCAGCTGATGCCACCAGTCGATTAGGCATCGCGTTTCGGAGTGTGGGGAGCCGTCCTCGGGTACAAAGGGCAAAGGGGGCCTGCTATGGCTACGCACTGGTGGCACCTCCGATTATTACACGATACCCGCCGTTTCTTATCATGCAGCCGGAAAACGGACAAGGGGAAGCGGCCAGAACTTCGTTCTCTTTGGACCTAATCGTGTCAGCTATCGTCGTAGGTGGCCCGCCGCTCGGAGAAGACGCGTTAAGAAGCGACGCCAGGTTGGGGTGCGAAAGTTCAACTTTAGGAAATTGTTTTCTCGCTTTAATCAAAAATTGATTTGATTAAACTTTCAGAATAAAAAGACAATTGATGTTTCTTCCAAAACCACCATATTTTGTATTTTTACTTGGACCGCCTCAGGTTAAAATAAACGGCTGCTTACGCGCCAAAACGCACTTTTTTCCAACTTCAGGATTTTTTTATATGGAAGATACTTAATTGAGCGTTTTTAAACATTTTTATAGATTATATACCTACAAGCCGGTCAAAAAGTTATATTAAGTCCCTGGGGAAATTATATATTTTAATAAAAAAACAAAAATATCTAAATTAAAAAAAAATTAAAACATTTTAAATTAAACATAACTGCTCGAGCCCAACAACATTGTAAGTTAAAAAAGCCACGTGCAAATTTAAGAGAAAAAATTTGTTGGGTTTTCCATAGAAAAGTTGATTTTTCAGTAATTATTGAGTAATACACAGTTTCACGCTGTTCTTAAAAGATAAAAAATTTCTGCGCTCACGTCATCAAAGAGAATTTCGTCAAAAACATTTCAGGACATGGCTGCCGATATTGCGACAAAAGGCTATGCATATTTTGTAGAAATTGAAGGTTGTCCGAGCGCAACGTCTGTGACGTTTGACATGGAAGGACTGGCAAAGCTACTGTGACAAAGCTTTTTTGATTTTGCACATTTTCTTGAGGCGCCTTACAACACTTTGGTCAAGCCACATCTCGAAGAACAACCGTCCAATAACTGCTCTATTTTCGTACATCCTGGTAAGGGCCCATTCACTACGTCGCGTTTGGACTACATTGCGAGTTGCGATAGCGGAGTCATCGAGACGTTTACACTCTATGTAGCATGAGATTTGCATGCGAAGCACGTGTAGCCCGGTGACTTGCTGTCGTAAGTGGTCGGAAAGTAGTAAAACGCAATGAACCACGGCGAAAGCTTCGGATGATTTGCATAGCCGGCACCACTGCAGTCACACGCGACGCTGCTGGCTGCCAAAGAAATCACCTTTCTTGCATCCTTATGTGCGACGTCTCACAGAGCTGGATGGCAAGGGCACACAAGCCAGAAAGTGGCGCGAAGGCAACCAGAGCACGATAGACATTCATATTTCGAAACTATATGCTCGGGCTGGAAGCCTCAACGGAAAATTCTAGCTCAAAGTCAAGTGCGAACACGTTTTGTACCAAAGGTGCTGCACATGCGCGATTTCAGGCGTTAAACACATCACCAGTCAAACCTGTTAACCGTATTTAAGTGATTTAGCGAGTGATGAAAGGGCAAACATGTAGCGATCACTTGACGAATACAGGTACGTAACCTGAACCGTAACGGCCAGAAAGCCACATGAAAATTATCACAAAATTTCTTAAAAAGCGTGAACTTACCGACTTGTCAAGTTCCATAAAACAGCAAAACTCAGAAACGAGTCAACCGGGGCACAACAAGCAGAACAGACACATACGCTGCCAGCGACGTACGACTTTCCGGAGGGATGACCGGAATAGCGATGACCACGACGGCTGCTGCGAAGCCACCACTCCCGCACTGTCGCGGTGGAGCAACAAGAAAGCGCGTGATCTGTACCGAGGCCCCAAAAACACGCGACGTCATGGCGCTGTACGTATTGCAACAGGTCTATTTCCAACACCCGTTGCTGCCGCCGCCTGATACAAAATTACAAAGAGGCTTCCTCAACGCATAAATCCTCAAAGGTAACGCGATCTCCCACATACACGCTAAAACAATTGATGTGCAAGTTGTGGTTTCACGGAAAAGATTGGGATAGACCATACAAACCTCTGAAGAAATATAATGGGTCTCTCACACCCTTAACGAGTTCCTGAAGGGCACGTCAGACACCTTGGAAAACTTCGTCTAACATCTCAAACCCCTCAAACCTTTCTCAGAAGTCTGGTGGACCCCATAGACGGTGCTCCAATAAGGAAACGTTGTGACCTTCAGCTCAGATGTGGCCCTTTGAAATCATGTATGAACCAAAGAAGTCAAAGAAGGCCAAAAACCACTTTTGGTCTCAACACGACGCTTCACGTTTGTAGCTTTGGCATCCAACAAACGTGAAGCAAATAGGTATTAGGCCCAAGTAAAGACCATAGGATTACTGCTTGGGCAAACTTGACATTTTTCTAGCGTGCTACCGTGTTGTCAGTCGAATATCTCTAGTGTTACGTATACCAAACGTAGGTTCTCAATCACCTGCTCTTGGAAACAGGGCCATATCTTGTGTAGATGTATCTTTGTCGACCTAGTTAATACGCTGTGACAAACGCTTTCCGACTGAAAGGAAGTTTCGGATTCTAAGGGCCCAACTTGGGCCCACAGGTTTGATCTAGGCGGTTAGTACCATAGTATTTTTCTTTTGCGTTTCTTTGGTTCTTTTCTGGTTTGGCCTCAAAAGTCATGGTAAAAATTTGGACATTTTAGTTATTTATACAGAGTGAGGTCGCGTCTCAGGGTGGGGCGACACTGGCTTACACTGTAGACGAACAACCGAGCCCGTGCAGTATGACTGCTAACCGGGGGTCTTTAACGTGCACCACGTAGTAGTGATACAGGACAGCAACGCTTCTTTGACGATGCCGACTCGGACTCAGAAACGGGCAGGGGTGAGGCTCAAACCCAGGATCCCTCGGTCCTGCAGTACAAGCTTTCGCTCCACGTGTCGAGCTGGGTGTGCGCTTTAGCTCCACTCGCCACTCGATCCCCCCTTGTTGGCATCATATTTGCCAAAGTGACAGACTAGAACCAGAGATGGCAAGTATAAGCTGAAAAATCCGTGTCAGTGAGGCCCAAATCGGGCACCTGTTACGCAATTTGTCCGTTTCCAACGTTGCCACAAGAAGACCGAAGCAACCAGGAACGAAGCCAAAACACTGGTTTTGGACACTGTGTTCGAACTTTAGGGCCCTAAGACGGCATATGGCAATACAACTGGTACCAGCAGTGAGCCTCAAATTTGCCAATTATTTGCGCATTAGGTGCAAAAACGACCAAAGACTATTGGGTCGAAGTACGTCAAGCTTGGTCTTACTCTTGGATTCTCCCGAAACTTTTCATTCCCTAAATTCTACGAAAACAAAATCAAATTCTTGCCCGAAGAAACGGAACTATCAATGGGCACACTGCCGCTGCCAAACTTGCCATTCCACCCAAGAAGGGACGACGAAAAGACAAGGACAAATTAAAATTATCAATATTATAAAAAGTAAAGCGTACTCAGGCCCTTCTTAGCACTTCGCAGAGGACGCAACAGACCCAACAGGTACCGACACTGTGCAGATTATGATAGAATGACGACCTTCATATACTCACCTGCAAGCAAATACCACTTCAACAGAGCAGTATACATACATTTTCCACCACAAAAATTGTCTTATGGCAATGTAAAGCGTGTTTAGATGTGCAATACCATTTAGACTTCCTACGTTACCTCCATACAGGGCTTAGTAGTCGAAAACCAGATTCCCACCACTTCAATTGATATCACAGGTGGAAGCACCTCTACAACTTTGGAGAGCTATGTTATGTTGCTAAAGGGCGAAAGTGAGAGCCAACGTAAGCGATTCAGAATGACGGAGTCGAGCGCATGACAGTTTAGAATAGGACGATTGTCACTGCGACGGACAACACGGAGCGATCACGTCTCTCTTGTGGCGCAATGACTGAAAAACTGATGCGATATGCTACAGACCGCAGCAAAAACTAAAAACAAACAAAAAATATAGGTATTTTTAGTATTTCTGAAATGCATTGAACTAGACTTCAAAAACGCCCGTGGTGTTTTCAAAGCCTCACCACAGTTTTCTAAGAGGCCAGACGTATGCTTCAATACTTTGGGGCAGTGGAGGCACCATAGTTTTTTTTTTTTTTAAGACCAGTAACGACTGTCGCAATTTTTTTCCGGGAGAGCACGTGACCTCTTCAAAATAGTTCTAACGCTCGTGTAGGAGATCACGTGACCCTTCAGAATATAGGCGCGTCGGAGAATGTGACCATTTTAATCTGACGGTTGCAACAAACAGTCCCTCAACGTCGACTCGCGTCTCAAACGCGTCTTCTATCTCCTAGAGAATCTTCCTATAGCCCAGTGTACCGTGCATTGTTTCTTGCTCCCATTTGTCCTTCCGGCTCAGGAAACTCCTCCAGTAAGCGAAAAAGAGGCCGAGGACGCTGCTGGGACACGCAAAGAGAACAGTGTGACCGTGCTCAGGGATTTTCTGAACGGCGGAGGGTGGCGGTTTCCGGGTTTGTATTCGTTTGTCGTCGCAGACACCGCAGGAGCACGCACACTTTCGTTTTAAGAGTAAACTTCCATACACCTCAGGAATTTCCAAAGTGACATTGTAAGTATCTTGAAGGATATGTTTTGCGACGAAGAACTTTGATGCCGCTATTTGATCGGATTGTTTTGGTCTGTAGCTGATTGGCCTGCGCTTTGGGTACACGTTAGTTGTTATCGCCTTTCCGAGGCTTTAATATGCATGAAACAAAAGTGCCCAAAGTAAATTTGCTGTTACATTTTAAACGCCCCTGGTTTTGGCCTGTGTTTCACGGTAATTTATCTACCTAAAGTGTTGAGAGGCTGACGTCCTTGAAAGACTAATGGGGTTGAAGTGTTTGAACTCCGAATGGCTAAGAGGTCGGAAGGGCTAAAGGGCTGAAGGGCTTGGCGAGGTTAGGCGCAAGAGGATTCCGCGCACATCAGGGCTGAATGATTTTTTATTCAAAAGGGTCTTTATAAATGCGCACATGTGGTAAAATACTCTAGTTTTAATAAATCCGCAGTAATCATAAAAAACAATTATTACGTTTATGCGCCATTTTGGCTACCCAATATGATTTGATTTCACAATGCGCTTAATTTCTTAGCGTCAGTTTGATTGAACAGGTTGGGAGCGAAGTACTGAAAAATGTATTTGAAAATACAAACAATCGGAACATGAAAACATCAGCTAAAAACTGATACTAGAAATATATCTGTAAAAGTGTATCGCGACACGTATCGGAAATACATTTTAAAAAGAGGCAAGACAGTCTCTGTAGAAGTGCAAATGCAGGAATCAATTTTAGGGAGGGCAGAAATACAAATACTGGAGATACTGCAATACATTTTTCAACTTTGTTTGAGACTCCAACTGAGATGAAGCGTGAAGCTTGAAGCGGAAGTCTTTGATCCCGAAATTGCTTTCCCGCAGGCTTGGCAGCTCGCACTTGACGGTAGGCGTTCCGGACGAAGATAGAGTCTTCAATGAGGCTCAAAATACGTTCCATCGAGCATTGACCGCGGTACTTCCCCGACATCCGCCTGTCTGACGAGTGATACGAAAAGACTCTCGCATCTAAATAATTTTCATGTCACCCTAAATCCACACTCCTGTCCAACACTTATCACATGACGTCACGGTGGAATGAACTGGTATTCTCGTATCTGTAGGCGTGGCAATAAGCATGAAACTTTACCCACGCTACTGTATGAAAGAACAACACGTACTTTCGTTGTAGGTGGCCTCGTTGAAGACTCATGCAGGCAGTTGCATTTGGAATTTTTCGAGAACAGTGCACCACCTGAAGCATCCTAGAATCCAGGGGTTAGGCAGTATCGCGATGACAAATGTATCGCGATAGTATTACAGAAATACATTTTGTATCTGTATTTCCGTATCGCAATACATTTTTTCACCAGTATCTGTATTCCTGTAGTCGAAATACATTTTGAAGGTTTGTTCTGTGTCGCGATACAATCAAGATGAACGTATTTCGTTACAGTTTTTTCTAAAATACTCCTGACCCCCCCCCCCCCCCTCCGAAGAAGAACAAATATAGTTTGAACGCTTTTTTCTGAATTCTCTTTTACTTCTGAGGGCTCCCACAGTTGGATATTGTAGCCTCTGGGACCGGAGGACATTTCACCGAACGCCGCTTCGTCGAACACCGTTTCACCGAATGCCGTTTCATCGAACGCCGTTTCATCGAAAACCGTTTCATCGAAGCCGTTTCATCGAACGCGGCTTTATCGAACGTGCCGTCTTATCGAACGCCAGGGTGGCATTCCGCTTCCGGAAGCTGGCTGGAGGTGCCCATCCCGGATTCTGGAAGTTTTCCACTTGCCGTCGGCCGGAGGCATCGAAACTGATCGTGAAGACAAGCTGAGGCGATGCTGAGGTTCCCAAGAGCCTCCTCTTCTCCAAGAAGGCCATGCGTGGCAAGAAATGAGAAGGTCCGCCTTTTTTTATGGGAGACGTACTGCGCGAGCATGGCTGTGGGGGGACTTTGAGAGCAATTGCTCATCATTTTGAAACGCGGTGAATGGCTGCCGCACAGCCCACATGAGCCCCCGAAAAGTTTTTCAACAAATTTGAAGTGGCGCACGTGCCTTTGACTGCATCGAGCTCCAGCGTTCTTAATAAAAACAATGTTTCGGTGTAGTTTCGATAGAACAGCACCTCAGCTTTAGCGACTGCAAGCTTCGGGCAGTAAAAAAATATCAATAGAAAGACATGAGAAGCTTTAGAGGCTCACGTGGCCAAAGATGTTACGCCTCAGTCAAAAATCCTAAGCTCGTCCGCCGGCTCCATGCGAGCTGGAGTGCGCCCGTCGATTGGGCACTGTCAGCGACGTGCGCTCATCTGTTACAATGCGCCCCATACCACCGGGTAAAGCAGAGTGGGTGAACAGATGGGTCATAATATGCGAAACAAACATAAAAATCGGCACAAACATCCCTACGGGTTATTTGCATCAAAACAACTTCGGTGCAGCTTCTCCAAGTTTGACATTAAACAAACCTGACGATGAAAATGGTGAAGGGACACGAAAATGCACTCTGGATCCGGGAATAAAAGAGCATCTTTCACACTTCTTATATAAAAGACATTCGATGAAAACGGCCATCAGCGATTCTGATAAAACGGCCATCAGCGATTCTATGAAACGGCGTTCGATGAAACGGCGTTCGATGAAACGTCCATTTTTTCCATGAAACCGCGTTCGACGAAACGTCGTTCGATGAAATGTCCGGGAACCATTGTAGCCAATATTTATCTAGGTTCGATATGGTAGCCAGCCAATATTCATCTAGGTTGGATATTGTAGCCAACAATCATGAAGTTGCGTACAAAATTTCGTCGGCGTGAACAGCGCTCAGCGTTTTTTAATCAGTCAGTGAAATGCGTGACGAGATAAGTGATAGTTCCTTTAGACTTGAAAAAACACTGCTTGGGGGATGTACGCAGGGTCAGACTTGTACACGTCACTGAAAAATATTAAGGAATTACATTTACAATTACTCAAGGCTAAATTGTAATTAATTACCAATGCACTCCAATAAAAGTAAGTGACCATTACTCCAAAACGTAATCCGTTAATTTCGTGGTGTTACTGTCAACATTATTGTCCTCAACTAAGAAACAAAGGGAAGAGGGTTATTCACGTTATTATTGTTGCCGCCTGTTCCGTTATTGACCTTGAGCATTGAGTGCTTTATGCTCTGCACTGAGCTTCAGCGAAGCAATGGAAGTACTATTTACCTCGAAGATAGAGCAAAGCTTCATCGTTGCAGCCGTTGCCTGATAATAGAAAGTTTTAGTAAATCGTCCCGATGACTCCGATAACGTTATCCGATACTCCGCCACCGCTTTTGCACATGCGTCATGTTGTTATCGGGTACCGTTATCGGGGTTATCAGAAGTATCGGAATCATCTACTAAAACTCTCGATTGTCGAAATCGCGAAGCTGTTGAAGTCGTCATACAACTAGCCAAAACCGAAATAAGAATTGATTTATGTTCATCTTACTGTACGGCATATATTGCCAGACAAAAGCAAAACATAATTGGTACCAGTACGGTGATAATGAAATAATAAATAATGTTTGTCTTGATATTCTTCTGCCTTTGGTTCTGAACAGGTCGATCCTCGGTTGAGGAGTTCGCGATAAAGAAAACGTTTTGCAGCATATAAATATAAGTAATAGAAAAAAAAACACCAGGACGTTCATAACAACAAATAATAAGAAACGTCGGTTAAAACAAGGAAATGTAAACTCACGTTTGCCGTGTGTACTTTTTTTATGCCTTTCAAAAACGCACGGAGCACGGACCGATTTCAGTTTGCTCCGGTGTTCTCCAGATAGACGTCCGCTGATAGCCACGGGCAGTCAAGGGCAGAGAACTAAGCCACACTATGGCCCCATCGATGAGTCGCATCTCTCCTCAATTCCAGAATCTGAAGTCTACGTCAGCCATCATATTTTATTTGTAGAAAGCTCTGCTTGAGATAAGGTGCGTCCTGCTCTGGTACAAACATCAACAACAACAAAAAAAAAAGAAAAAGGAAGACAATTACCGTTTTCGAAGTGCTCGCAAAAAGCTGACTCACAAAAAGGGTGACTGAGATGCGGATAACTTGCTGAAATTCCACAAATAAAGTGGGCCAACCCTAGAAGTTGCACCACAAAAAGGTAAGTAGCTTTTAAAACAGGGTCAATTAAGTTAAAAGAATCTGAAAAGAAAGATGCATCTCTGTTTTAGATGCGGAGCATCTCTTGCCTCGGGTCTATGTCCCGCGGCGTCGGCGTCGCCCGCCCTCACACTACGCATGCGCAACTCTCCTCCTTCCCTCTCTCCAACAGCTGAGCGTGTACTCTCTCCGCTCTCTCTCTACCAGCTGCGTGCACTTCGCGTGCGTTCGCTTCTACTCACACCGCGCGCGCATGCGCGAACTCTCCTCCTCTAGTCTCCTCTCCTTCAAGTGTGAATATAAGCAGCGGTAGCGCGCTGCGCGCGTTCCCCGGAGGAGTGAAAAGAGGATAGTTTTGGGCGCGCGGGTCGCAGCGTCATGCCAGGGCTTTCCAGTGGGGTGGGCTTTCCCCGCAACCATGCGGCTGTCGTCTGCTAGCGTTTCTCGGCCGCTCGCGTCCGCCGCAGCCCAAATCCAGCCAGCCAAAAGAAATCAGTCATGAAGAGAATAAATTAATTACGATCCGCGATGCTCCACATCACTCCATGGTTCCCCTCGGGAAGATGGTGTAATTTTTTCTAAGAGAAGTGCACCAACAAACGGAATGCTTGGGGCAATAACACCTTCACGTATTATCACATCTCTTTTAGTGGATTTTAGGGTAGACGGAGGGTTTTCTCGTGTTGTAGACATTTTGAAAATGGTCGTAGTCACTATAACTGAAAAGTACATTGTTAATACTTGTCTGTGCACTTACCGCCTCGAGCTTCTCGAAGAAGCACACAAACACTTAGTGTCCTCCTCTCCCCGTTTTCGATCGCAAAGAAAAAACAAAAGGATCTAAAAAAAAAGCGGATATACAGCAGCTTTCCCCCACTTCTTTCTTTCTTCCCTTTTTTTTTTGTAGAAATACTATTTGGGTCTTTCGACGACTATTGTTAGGGTCTAAAAAATAGATTCAGGGGCTTGGTGTTGTCAAGAAAGGCTTTGGGGAACTGAAGAATGCCATGCTTCCCTTTGCGCTGGTCAATGCGCCAAAATAAAAACAACCCTTTTTATAGAACGGCGGGGAGGGGGGGGGGGTCGTGAAAAATATGTAACAGATTACGTACAACTTTGCGCAGGTAAAGGAAGAACTGGACCGTGGCGGGGTAGTGTTGCTACAAACTGGCAAGTTTAAGAAAGTTTGAGGTCCTCCCAGAAAAAGAAATTTGAAGAGCGGGTTAGTTTAGCTGTTTATTCCTTGTTTTGGCGTTCCGATGGCTCCTAAGTATAAGCGGTTAGCAATTACGAGGCTGTTGAAAGTGGGTTCGGACATTTCGTCGAACACCTTTCATTGAACGCCGTTTCATCGTAGCCGTTTCTTCGAACGCGTTTTCATCGAGCCATACAGCCTGCAATATTTTTGTAATTTATTTTAATTTTTATACAGAACGTCATTTAATTCTCTTTTTTTAAATCACAGGGTGCAGTGACGAGAGAAGTTCCATCGGGAACATATCGTGCTTCGAGAAGAAAGCCCCCATGAAACAATGACCCCCCCTCCCTTTCATGTCACATGAAACAATTAAAAATGAGACAAAGAAAAAAAAACAGAAAGCACGATGTGCTTTCAGGGAAGCTTGTAGTGCTTTATTGTCTTACAGCTTGTACGTGTAACCTTAGATTATGTGAGGATCCGGAAGGGTTCAGTCTTCTTGCGTGACAGAGTACTCCCAGGGCTTTACTATTGTCTGGTGCGGTTTGGCCTTCCTAAGGAAGGCGTCCTGAATATCATTCAAAACAAAGGCTCGGCGATAAAGATGACAGTGAAGGGGAGGTGGTTCCAGTCCGGGTGTAGCCCGAAACATTTTGGCAGACACTTTGTGCAGCTTCTGTCTCTATAAATTTTTGAAAACTAAAAAAAAAAAAAAACAGAAACGTTTAATCTGAGCATAAAGTTGATAATCAGAGTATCGTTTTATTTTATTTCGCGTGCTCTCCTGGCAGAGTATCGTTATATTATAAGCGTGCTGTCTTTCCGTGAATAAACCTTGATCTAAGCGTAAAAGTGCAAACGAGCTCGTGTGATTTGCACATTACTGAAACGCCTAGACAGCCCGTAAAAAACGACACAGACACTTAAAAGTGTTTATAAGTGTCGATCCTTTACCTGCCGTGTCATGATTCGAGTCATGTACATGAGTAAAGCTTTCCAGTAAGTCGCATTCCCATTTGTTTTATTTCTTTTGATACGAATTGTTTTTTATTTCTAGTAATTTGACTCCACCTTCAAAATAGTTTCACAAGTGACTACCTTAGTCTTACCAAATGGAAGGTAAAACACCTATAAAGCACTGTTATGCCCCAAATCTCGGTACAGAGAAATTCGATGAAACGGCCCTTAGCGATTTGATGAAACGGCGTTCGATGAAATGGCGTTCGATGAAATGGCCATTCATTCGATGAAACGGCGTTCGATGAAATGTCCGCTACCTTGTTGAAAAAACGTGTTTTCTTCTGTAGTGAATCGGACAGTGGGGGCTAGGGAGCGCTCACTGTGTGTGAAATTCTTGCTAAAAGACCATAAGGTTAATCTACCGTTGAGAGTGGTAGTTAATGAGCAAGGAAGTTGGCAGAACATTGTGTCGAGTTTTATTCAGAGTTGTCTGAGAGGCCTCGCAGTTTCAAGCCCTCTTGTGTTGAGAAATGCAGACCAACTAATGTCTGACGGTCAACCGTTTCACTGTAGATCGGTGGCTTTGTTTTCTCTGGATATCAAATATTTGTTTTATTCGTTAGATCACAGAATTCTTCTTCAAAGGCTGAGAAAATTTCTGAAGGTAACTTGGTACAGTTTCAGTCTGAGTCTGGAGAATTGATGTTGGTAGCTTTCTAAATCTTGTTCAGCTCTATCTTGAGTCAATGGTGACTAAAATTAAAGATGCTTTGTTCTTGCAAAAAAGTGGGATTTGTATTGGTTCGAAAGTAGCGCCAGTTCTATCGGAATCTATTTCAGAGTTATTGACATGGCCTTAGTGGACGCAATTGAGGCTTATCCCAAGGAGCCGTCCTTGTTCGCAGGTACGTGGATGACATTCTTGTGTGTGGTTTAGATAAAGCGATAGGGGATTGGGTCAAGGTTGGGTTTTTTCGAGGCAGCTGCAGAGCTATCCTTTTCAAAAGAAGGTATTCAGGACGGGTGGTTGAAGTTTTGGGTATACGGTTCTTGGTTGAGAATGGCCTTTGTACGGAATTCGGGGAAGGTTGGATCGAAACCTCTGTTGTTTGGGTTGAGCTGTCACTCAAAAATTGTAAGAGTGGTGTGGTCAAGTCTGTCATAATGAATTCTCCAAAATGTTCTTGTACACACCGGTTAGGTTTGAGCCTGGAGAAACCACTTCAAAGGATTAGTTTGCCGGACTATACTAAGGAGTTTTTGTCGGCTGCTATCTTTCGGCTACTGAAGAGTGCTACGGTGCGGTGAGTTGTGGGAGTAGACGAGAGCAAGTTTGTCTGCTTGCCCTATTTTCACGATATTTCACATAATCTGAAGGCGATCGCGGGGAGATTTGGGTGACAGTGGTTTTCAAACCTGACTTTGGATTGGATAGGTTAACGCCCTTTTTGTCCGATAGTTTGAGATGTAAGAGGAAGCACATGGGAGCAGTCAGTGGCTTGTAGATCTTGGAGCTGTGTACGAAAGCCCTGTGAGTTGTGGTGCTAGTAATAGTGGGTCAGCCTGAGACGGCTAAAAACAAGAATGAGTTTCCAGAGTTACCTAAGCATTTTTCCAGGTGTATTGATTGTAGCATTCACTGGGAGGTGACAAAAGTCCTTGATAGGGAGCAAGACTGCCATAAATGTCTGGTAAAAGAGTCCTTGAGAATAGTTAGTAAGATTGGGTGCTTTAGCAATGTGTCTATTGCTTTGGGTAATCCGCTTCGAACGTTTCTAAATTCTTTTTTTAGCTGTTTAAGAGTGTTCGGAACGTCCTGGTTGGTTTTGGGTCTTTGTCTGGTTCTAGAAGCGTACCTGGTTATCTCTTGCACCCTCCTTCCGATGGCTCTTTGTTAGAAGTATTCCCGGTGATATCATGTGTCCTCGTACTTGGGTTCTTTGTTGTTAAACCTTTTGTGTCTGCATCGCATGGTCTTTGTTTGGTTCTGGAAATGGTCTTGGTTATCTCTTCCACCCTCCTTCCGATGGTTCCTTGTTAGAAGTATGCGTGGTGATATCATGTGTCCTGGTTCTGAGGTTCTTTGTTGTCAAACCTTTTGTGTCTGCGTCGCATGGCCGTAGACCTATTTAAGGACGTGACACTAAAATACAATTTTAGCTGTGTTTGCAGTTTTGTGTCTGTCCTACGCTACGCCCCTTCTTTTCCCAGGCTCCAGCGTTTACCATGTCAGTATTGAACCAGCTCGCCTGCAGCCTTGCTTTAGTTATATGTGATAATTGTTGAAAGGGGCGCCCTCATTGGAAAGGACCGCGGTGACGTTTTAATGAGATTTAGAGTGACATGAAATTTATTTAGAGGTCAAAGTATCTTCGCATCAGTCGTCAGACAGACAGAATGTCAGGGATGGGACCGCGGTCAATCCTTGATGGAAAGTTTTTGAACCCATTGAAGACTCCACTTTTTCCGAAACCACTACCTTCAAGGCAAAGTGCCAAACCTGCCTGAAAGTAATTTCGGGCTCAAAAACTTCCACCTCAAACTTCAAGCTTCATCTCAGGGTGAGCATTTGCTTTGTAGTTCGTAAAATATGTCGTACATTTGTTTTTGCCCTAGAGCTATAGTGACCAAGCCGATTTTTATACACACCAGCGGGTACATCCAGCGAGTGCAGCAGAGTATGAGAAGTATCTACAGAGGCCTGAGAAAGCCACCAGCGGACGCAAACCAAAGAACGGAGGGAGCGGTCTCAAGCACATGTCAGTCAAAGAAAGATCGACAATTTCATGAGCATTCCCGGACAAGTAGACCAAAGGAAGTTTGATCAGCTTCTTCAAAACCTGGTAGTAAAGGCCATGCTACCTCTGTATTTTGTTGACGACGAACCGTTCCAGGACTTCGTGAAAGGTAATATTCCCTTGCCTTTCTGTGACTGCGACGTTGCGAATATTTCCTTTGTAGTTAGTGTATAGATGCCTTATGTTCTGCTGTCTTAGGAGTGTGCCCAAGAGCCGCGATGATATCACGAAGGACTCTTGCTCGGAAAATTGATGAGGATTTCGAGAGGAAGCTTGCCAGCATTCGGTCCGCCCTACAGTCTGTACAATTACCGACTGTAGGCTGTACAATCTGACGGTAGGCTGTACAGACTGTACAATTACAGACTATACAATTTACTTTTGTCCGAATGCCTTCCAGATTATATTTTCAAAACCCTCCTTGTTTGAAAGGTTTATTTTGCGACATTCCTTCGTAACCGTTCATTTCACAACTCTAATTGTATTTGTGAGTTTAAAAGTAAATTTATTTGTGTATATTCAAATCGCACCTGACACGCTTAACCGAGTGTCAGCTGCATTAGCCTGCAAGCGGTTTGAAGGAGCCCATTCACATGACCGCGTCGCCGACATGCTTGCGGATGTTTACACGGAATTTGACTTGGACACACAGAGGGTTGTCGGCACCGTAACTTACAATGGAAGTAACTTTGTAAAGGCATTTAAAGAATTCGGCATTGGTAGCCAGAGTGAAGGTGAGTCGACATTAACATCTAGCATCAATTTCACATATTTCAATTTAACTTTTTTATTGTTTAACACTTAAATATTTCAGTTGTCATACAACTCCCTCAGGCACTAGACGTATAAGCTAGTCATTGAGTTACATCAAATGTCGCTTACGCCTTCCTGTCCTATTACGCAGATGCAATGGATGACTTATCTTTCTCTCATGACGTCACCACGCCGTCGCTCCGGCATCAACTGAGGTGTGCTTGCCACACTCAGCCTCATCGTGACATGTGATGTTAAAAAACACTAAGCAAATCTCCAGCTTGCAACCGTCTCTATGACAGCGCGATGTCGAATTGCTCAGAGTACTGGAGCTCCTCCCATCGCCCGAAATCCGCGGAAACAGTGACTTAGGTTATTGGGAGGCAGCTACCTACACCATGCGTGATCAGGTGGAGCTCCCTTTACCACGCCCTGGTCGCACTTCGAGACAACAAACCCCAGCTGAGGACACTCTCCGAGAAGTTCGACTTGACGACCTTCAGAGATGCTGAGCTGGAATTCTTGGAAGAGTATCGCGACATCATATATCCAATTTCCACAGGTAAGAAAGGTTCTCCTCTTTCCCTTCCATTCTTCTTTCGAATTTCGGACGTGTTAGATGCGTTTCAATGGGAGTCAGAACGGGATTACCATTGTAGACAACCTTGGCTATAATGAGACCTTTAGACATACGTGTTTTGAGTTGAAATATAAAATTAATCTGCCATGTCATGTTATGTTTCTAGCAGTCAATATTCTACAAAAAAGCGCAAATGGCTACTATGGCGAGCTCCTCCCGACACTGACCACTGTCCAAAGAAGCTCAACGCCATCCAGCCTAAAACCCGGACCAGCGCAGTAATCTTGGACAGCGTTCGTGAAGGCGTACAGAAGCGGTTCGGAACCTTCTTAAGGATGGAGAACGAAGAGGCCCTCATCGCTACCTGCTCGCACCCGTTCTTCAAGTTGAGATGGACATCGAAGGAAGATGGCAGAGCTTCGAACTTGGAGGTCCTCCTGGTGCGTGCGGCTGAAACCTTCGGTTTCGTACCGGAGCCCTTGCCTGGGGACCAGTCTTTGCCCGCACTCGGAGACTCGTTCTTCGAGTGCGATGTGCAGACCCCGCCACCGAGGACCCCACAGCACCATCTCCGGGCCGAAGTCTACAGATTCCTAGAGGACCAAAGGCCTGAGTGATGCATGCTTCAGGACTTCCCCGCAGTAAAAGCGGTGTTTCTTCGGTTCAATACGAACCTGTGTTCCTCGGCAGCAGTTGAGCGCCTATTCTCTTTTGCCAATATGACGCTGCGCCCGAATCGGCAACGCCTCACAGATGGGCTATTTGAGAAGCTCCTGCTTCTTAAGTGTAACTAAATTTAGAACTTCCATGTTTTCCCTTTGTATCGCTCTAATGTCGCATGTTTTTATTTTGTATCGCTTGCATGTCAAATAAAAGACGAAGCAAGAATGATTTTCATTGCACTTCCCAACTAATTTGTTGGTTATGAAACGAGTTGGCCTCTAAAAACAAATGTGAAAAAAATGTATTGCAGTATCAGTATTTCAGTATTTGTAGTTCTGCCCTTTCTAAATTGTATTCCTGTATTTGTATCTCCAAAGACTTTTTGCCTCTTTTTAAAATGTATTTCCGAGACGTATCGCGATACATTTTTACAGATATATTTACAGTATCAGTATTTTAGCTACAATTTTCATGTATCCCAGTATTTGTATTTCCAAATACATTTCTGAGTATTTCTGCCCAACCCTGCCTTGAACACATGTATCATCTACTGTAACGTTTGAAAAAACGATACGTTTGCATCGCTGTTGTGACGGTCCTTCCAGCCGACCCGTCGACGCTATGACGCATGGATGAAATTCTCCAACTTTCGCCTAGCGTCATTCGAACAGAGACACCTGTGGAGTGCGACCTGAGATTGCCGGCATAGGTGCGAGCTATCCAAGAAAACAGCATGCTCGAGACGAGTCGTAGGCGTTCGAAGTCTGGGTCGGCACACCGAGGCCACGTCTGTCCTCCTTCTTGGGAATGGGATCTCCTGAGCAGCGGGTCACATTAATGCCGACTGATGACGTACCCTTGACCAGTGCAATATTACGGGCGCAGATGCATTCGATTATCTGTTGAACCTCACTGCGTGAGTCATCCTACTATTTCAAGTCAACCACCGCCAGGCTCGTGCTGCAACGGACTGTGACTGAGCTTTGCCGGCTGGGTGTACTGTGCACGCTAAAGCAAGAGAGACGATTAGCAGGGGATATTGGCTGCCAGCAAACAATGACTCATTAAATCCCTGCCTAGGAACCTGCGGCAGAAGATGCCCCGACTCCACTCCAGGCACGCTACGTGGTTCGAATCCCCGACTACGCGGCATTTCTCAGAAGAGAGAAGAGGACGCATAGAGAAATTGTTTGGATAATCGGAAGCAACCTCAATCAATATAGTAACAATTCCCAAGCACCTCCTTGACCCTAAGGCCCTCAAAAGTAAAAAAAAGCGTTCGGACTTCTTTTTCTTTTTTTTAGGGGGGGGGGGGCTAATAGAAATATATTGCATCGTGATTGTCTTGCGATACAAAGGAACATTTCATGTGTATTTCTATACAGGAATACAGATAGTGGTGAAAAAAATGTATTGCAATACATAAATACAGATACGAAATATATTTTCAAAATACTGTCGCAAGGCATTTGTATCGCGATACAGCCAAACTGTGATAGGGAATTACCTGAATCACGCACAAATACCGCTGCTCCAACGCGTTATGTCGTCGTATCTTCTAGTTGTACAAAAATAACCGCGTGCTAAGAGAGTTTTACAAAACTGAATTCAGTTGGCTTACAAATAGATAAATTAGACGTTAACACGCAATATACGACGAGTGGAAATGCATATCACTTATGACTGCACAACTTCACATTATAAACAGGCAATTCGCGCAGTCCACAACGCCTGCGAAATACAATTTTTAACAAGCATCACGCGGAAATGATTGCGCAGTAGGAGGAAGTACAATGATCATTAAACGTGCCGAAAAGGGAATCAAACGCCATAAAAGAAGTCGTCTTGCCGTCAATGCTACAATGCCAATATGGCCCCTAAGCAAATGAATAAAAAATGAAATACGTTTAAACTCCCTGTAACGACGGATTAGAGCGCAGCTCTTGAGGAGGAGGAGGGAAGGGTACGGGGGACGGTATGCCCCTCCTCCTCATCCGTACCCTTTCCTCCTTCCTCCTCATCTACTCCTCCCGTGCTCCTCGCCTCCTCCCCTCTTTCCCCTCCTCCTTTCCTCCCTATCCTCCCTACTCCTCCTACATATTCGTCTTCTTCCTTCCTCCTCCTCCCTCCTCATCCCCGTCCCTCCTCCTCCCTCCCGCGCGTTGCATTATGGAAAACGTCCCATAATGCAACGCGCGCGTCACCGCGGTGCATTATGGGACGTTTCCCCTCATGTACCGCGCCGTTACGCCGACGGCGCCGCCGACGCCGACGCTGCTCAAGCCGAAAACGGGCGCCTAAGAGCTGCGCCCGAAAAGCTAATTCACAAATTTTAGTTAATTAGCCAACTTATCTTGACAATTTTCTCCTCATTTAATGTCCGCCAAAGTCTCATAAATGCACGTTGAAGACCTAACTATACAAACTCTCAGACTTTTAAAAATATTTTCAAATAAAATTAAATACTCTGTGTATACACGTCCTATCCCGATTCTTAAATGTATTTTCTAAAAATGCAAGCAATATTAAAAATCGATAGGTCTATGAATAGCATTCCAAATCAATATCTGTCTTTCGGATGAATTTTTCTGCCTTAATAATTTAAATAAAAGCGTATTGGTCATCGCTGGAATTTCTCGAACTGTTTAACGAGCTATTCCAGCGTGTCTTTGTACTGCTTTTGCATAGAGCATCAATTTCGTAGTCACATATTACTGATTCCTTCACGCGTTATTAAAAGCAGTCTCTTGTTAGTCAAGCTAATTTCAGCACAAAACCAATAAAATAATGATAGTCTATTGCACTACTTGCCAATTTAATCTACTGCCTTTTAGTTACTTAATTGTGTATTCTTTTGAATCAAGTTCAATTGAGAGATAATAGAATAACCATCTTTAAAAATAATTTTGTAATTTTCAATTTTTTGGGTGTTTAAGGCACGATCACTAGTCCTTCTTGTTCTGATAATGGCGTCAAACTCTGCGTAGCAGAGAAAAGCTGAATTTTAATAGCGACTGTTCTTTAGTATTGCTTGTTTGGTATATAAAAACAACAGTCAATGTTTTTATTAGTGGTGACGGCAAAACTAAAAAGAGGCCTTGTTAATCTTTCTTTTCTTTTTGAGCCGGCTCTGTATTAAAAAGCAAAATGGCCTTGGATAGATTACATAATTATGACCTTTGAGTCTTCGAAACTATCCCACGAGAAGCTATGGCTCGGATGCACGTTAAACCTACAGCTCCGCTCCGGGGATAAATAGTAATGGAGCCAATTCTGAATAACCTCTCATTATAAAGATTTCATCTTTAGTGCAATTGCTTTTTTTTAATAGGTTTCGATTCCAGGCCATTTGTTAGGCTCTGTGAATAAATATCAGTAATTGGGCCGCATTTTTTCGCGGGAAGAAATATTTTCGGAGAGCGTGGGCGTTGTCTCTTGCTTTTGTGTCTTTCTGTTCCTTTCCTGTCTGAGGTTATGTCAACTTTTCATAAGCTGACGTGCGCGCTGAACCTTCTTTCACATAAGACGAACTAGTTTTGTTAAGAGTAGGACATCTTTAAGTACAATTGTGTTACCCGTTAGACGTCTCTGCAGAAGGCATTCTATACCGACTCACTTACCATACTGTTTAACGCTAAGCTACACTCAGCAACAAATGCCAGTAATAGTATATGTGATTTCCACTGTTGTGTTTTTTTAACAATATTGCGTCGGTGCTAACTATGGAGCTCAATACTCATCAGGGCATTCATTTCTTTCATTGAGTTTTACATTCTATTGAACAAGAATATGAGGTTAAATACATCTGTACGTTTGTTTCGTGTAATTATTTTTTGAACTTATATCACTTTCCTGTTGTTGTTTTTGTTTTTATTTGGGGTACAAAAATAGAGTTAGTCACCATGGACTTACCTTTAAAAGTGTTCAAGTTACTACCGCATCTCTAGGTAGTTTTTTTTCGTTGTTGAATATTTACGGCTATGTAAGAGTTTGTTTTGCGAGAGCATTTGCACAGTTCAGAGGAAGGAATACCCATCAGCGTGTTCTATTTCGATCATTTAGCTAAATAAGCTATTATGGATTTCCAATATTCGAAGAATATTAAAGAAACAATTGGGCAGTGGTGGTTGACATTTTATACAGTGAAATGTTGTCACGAATGAGAGACGAAGAGGCAAGAGAAAACGGAATGAACTAAAGATTTAATGGGAGAAAACTTATGCTAGAAACGAAAAAGAAGAACAGGCGTCGAGAAAGCAGCAGCGAGTGTCGACGGCGACAGCAGCAAGCGACAGTCCGTCGCCGTAACAGCTGGCTATCGCGAGAGAGAATCAGTCAATGAAATGGCAATACGGCTTTCGGCTCTTTATCTACTATGCTCGTCATCTCGAATATTCGACCGAGAACGTCCTGGCCGCCTTATCGTTTAAGCTCGGAATAAGAGTGTGCGCGAATCTTCTAGATGAACGGAGGAGCGTATCTTCTCCAGCATGCACGCTGAAATATTTTGAGGAGCCTGGTAAGCATCTTAAAGCTTGATTTGAAACTAGCGTAGAATAATAAAGAAGGGATGTCATGTAAATTGTGGTTATCTCTTAGCTTACTCGTAAGTAGTATGGTGGAATACTATTTAATCCACCCTCAAATGCAAAAGAGGTCAAATTACACTGGTACGGCATCTTAATTAACCTGATTTAATTGTTGCGTATATATCGGAATACTTTGACCACTGTTGGACAACAGTTAAATCTCGGATATTCTTCGCAAAGAACTACGAAATTGGGAAGCATTACATCAAACAGTGTTGTTACGCTCAATTTTAGCTATTCTGCAACACTTAAGATGAAGCCTGCAATCTAGATTTGAACGAGCAAAACGATATCTTTGTGAAAAGAGAGTTGCATTTACTGGGTATGTTCCAGAAATTAGTGAGTGAGTTACCAAATGTTCTTTTAGGAAGTAGACGCGAACAAATTTTTAAGTTCAAAGGCACCTATCTTACCTTATACTTTATCTGCTGTGTTTTACGCTGACTATTTTCGGGCGTGTACGGACATCCTAAAGCACTATAGGCGCCGTATTCCTCTGCCTCGCCTCCTTCTGATTCCACGAGATGAACGGGACGCTTTGAGTGCGTCAGCTCACAGCGTTCAGGAGAACCACGAAGAAGTGCCCGACCGAGACTGACGGACAGCGGTAACCTCTCCCCACCCCAAGACACACTCGTTATTGAATCGCATGGGATCCCTAACACGCAGAAAAATTCTCCGCGGTGCCGTCTTCGGAAATCCTCGTTTTATCCCCATCCTGTCCCTCGCTCTCCACCTTTCATGCCGGCCGGAGGCAAACCACTGCGGATCTTCCTCCAAAGCAGCCTCATCATCCTCCCTCAATTTCCTCCTCTCCTAAAAAAAAAAAGAAATTCCTTGAGCATCGGACGCCCTAGGGCGCTGAGAGCGGCTGCGCTCTTGTCCGCACTGCGCTTGCGCACTTCCCGCAAATCCCGTCCGCACTTGCTGCCGGTGAGGGAGAGAGGGAGAGAGCGAAAAAGGGAAAGGGAACAAGTTGGCCGCGATTCCGCGATGTTCTTTCGGGAGACGCGGAGCGCTTCGGGACGACTCGGATCCGTGGCTCCGACTCCTCCCGCAAAGTTTGAGTGTTGCCGGTGAGCAATTTCGAAACAGTTTTCGCGCCGGTGGAAGCTGCCGTTTTAAAGGAAAGGCTTGTGCCCTTTTTATCCGGGAAGCGACCAGGTGCCGCTTGGTGCGGTAGTTCGTGCCTCCATAATTTTTCTTCTTCAAACCTTCGTTGCTGTTTCTGACGTGTGTTTTATCAGGTGTGTTACAGTTGTGACACCTCATCCGAACGGTCAACGCCATCGGTGCGACGCCTGAGTGAGGACACCAATCTCGAACTGTGTGCTTCTTAGTTAGTGGTGGCTTCAAGTATGAAGACGGTGGATGAGGAACATGCTGTAAAAGAGGCTCAGATCCGCGGAAGCAAGTCTGCGTAAGTTAATATATTTTCTTTCCGCGCTTCTGGCGTTCATTGCACTCACACTTTGTGTTTCTGCTTTTTTTTTTTTTGTCTTAAATAATTAAACCGGTCTACAAACTCAAATGTCGCGCATCAAAAAGGGGAAAGACGGATTAATAGTAAACTTTGACTTTCTGAGCGTTTTACGGCGTTTTAGAGGTACGGAAAGTTCTTTCTTTTTTATGGCACAGAAGCAGTGTACTTGACAATTATATCGAGTATCATGACCATGTGGAAAATCCTGTAGTGTGTGATTTTCCTTATGAACATGTCGAATAATCACACACACGAGCAAGCTCTTAAAATTGATCTCGTCACTCCTATAACGCCAGACTTAATTCCGAATAAATCAAGATATACTTGAAAATGTAGATTAAAATTACTCCCTTCTAATGGTCATCGTTTTAGCAGGTACAAATAACACCACTAGGCGGCATTCAAAATGCGATATTTTTTTTCATTTACAACGGCATAAACTATTATCACACAATCAAACTTTGTGATTCATTGTTCCCAAGCAACTGAGCACAGTCGCAAGATAATCGCTTTTATAATTTATTTTATGAAAGTGCCTATTTAACGTCTCCGATCATAGGTCTCCATGAGCAGCCCTGTAAGCAAACGTTTGCGCTCCAGTTCTTGCAGAGAGTCCAACCAATGGTCAAATCACTCTAACTTGCGTTCTCCTTGCCTGCTAACGTTCCATGCAACTACATATACGGCACATTCCACTCAGTACAATCAAGAACTCCCTTGCCAAAAAAAAAACAAGAACACAAAAAAAAACGTCTTTTATGACGCTGTTTGTTCAAGCGAACGTATATGAGTTCATTTTGGCCTCACGAGGGTTTAAACCTCGTGAGGCCAAAATGCATTTGTTTTGTTAATGCCCGGATCCAGCATCATAGGTGCAGGATCCCAAATAAAAATACGTGAAGTAAAACACATGAAAAATTATTATTTCTATATTTATACATTGCCTGTCCGACAATAGGAAGTTTGAATGTCTAAAAACGATAGGGATTGGCCATGCTTCTATTCCTGCCCGAGATTCTACTCAGGTGCTTCAATCAATAAACTGAAAGCGCCAGCAACCATGCCCAATAAGAAAAAAAAACGTATTGCTGCTGTTATATTGCCACACCGTTATCATCGATTGAGTTTGTCTCCGTGACCGTCTATACAAGATGTGCGGAAATTGTTCAGGTCCGCGACCCCTAAAGGATTCGAAAGACGTCCGGCCATTTCACCTCTCCTCCCTTCCGATCGTACTTAAAAATAACGCGACTTTCCGAGGCCCCCGCGACCCCCGAGGCGTCGTCTTGCGAATCCCCATGGGATCGAGATCCCGGCTTTGCGCTTCTCTGATCAAAGTGGTGTCGAAATCGAGGAAGGACGGGAGATGAAAACGCGCGGAAACGTCAAAGAGTCAAGTTCTGATTGGAAGGAAACGTGGGAGACCCGAGCTCTGATTGGCAAGAGAGTGGGAAGAGGCTGGCTGCCTTTGTCTCCATTCAGTGTACGAACGCGTTCGAACGCCTAACATCCGCATCCGGCGTTCGAAGGCGAGTCACTGAGCGAGGAGCAGACGACGATCTTGATCACTCTGATTGGAAAGAGATAACCGTATAGACAACGGCACATAACCTTTTCATCGGTCCACTAGTCATTTTAATCAGACGCTCTGATGTCCTCGAGCACTTTTACCTCCTCCTATCCATCGGTTTCTCACAGTGTGCATTCTGGCGCAGAAACGCTGTCCACTTTAGAGTGCTATAGTAACTACATCCCCGCAGGATTGAACAGTAAAAGAAGAATTACTTCCGCGGTTGTGACCGCCGCCTTCTTCCTCTGTTGTATACATGCGTAACATCTTCACAACTTTTCCTCTGTGTTGCGTGCGCTACTCTGCTGAACATACCCGTATTAACGTTTTTCTCGGTAACTACGGAGAACATATTATTTAATGACTGGCGGCCTCAAAATATATTGCTCTTTTTGGCAGCGATTAGAAGGCTTGAGACCTGTTGAAAAACGACTTGGCAGAAAAACATGTTAATTTCGAATGGGTCAACTACACACTAAAACGTGCGCCACGTACACATTTTTTTACACTAATAACAAATTTAGTACATCTCTCAAATATAAGGCAGAACATTCATTTAGTTTAGTTTTATTTGTTTAAGATTATCATAGACACTAAACCGTTGGCATGCGACAGAAAACAAAAGTGTGTACGGCGCTGGCCGCACTCAGTTTGTATTATTAATTTTTAGTTTACCTCGCAGTGTACTGTATTACATACCGTATTCTCATCGCGTTTTCCGGATGTTGACTGTTTCTGTGTATTTTATCGTAGATCACTCGGGTGTTCATTTTTTTACATATTTCTGCAATTTGAATTGGCGATAAAGATCTACGCTGTAAACAACTTTTTTTTTTAGTGTGTCCACTTTTATAGTAAATAGATTTTTTTTTAGTTCAGGTTTTCTAAGTAAAGTCGAGCTTTGTGTAATGATAGGGCGAGTGCTAGCACATTTCTCAATGTTGTTTAATATTTCTTCCCAGTGCTCCTGACACGCCCTTTTTGTATTTTCACTAACTATATTTTGCTTCCTAACTCTTCAGTGTATATTTTTCTATTGCCGCCGCCACTGCCTCTGTAGGGGTGGCCGAGGACCATGTCCAGCTGATTTATCAGCATTTTTCTTCGGCCTCCAAGCCATTTTTGTAAATGGGAAAATAAACTATTTGATTTGATTTGAATTCAATATTGTTACCACCACCTAAACGGGAAGTAGACCCAGTAAAAAATAGAATTACAAATTTAAATGCATCTGAATATAGTATATGAAAGGCAGCTTGGTGAGGTTCTCTATATCATTCTTGTAAAAAATATTAAATATTTGATTTTACCTGAAATTTCTGATTTTTCCGTAGAATATCTGATTTTGCATTGAATATCTGATTTTAAATAGCTCAAAACATTCTAAGCGTCACACATTACAAACTAATTTAGAAAAATAAAATATACATAAAAGGTATTTGTTGGGTACTGTATTCTCACACCTGACTTATTTTCTCTTTCATGAACTTGCAGCATCTTACTCATCCACGGCTGCAGCAGTTGTGCCTGATTCGCCCTTGATTTGCGTGGATCCTCGGACCTGCCGTGATTTTGCGTCGTGAGTTTTTTGAGCATTGAGTGAACTTGGCAGCTTCTCCAAGTTTGCAACCACAAGCACCTACCAGGATGGTTCGGCCCACTGCTTCTCCGTGTGCACTGTTCTGTGCGTTGTGCTCATTAACACTGCTTGCGAGTTTGGTGACTTCTCTTCCCGAAACCATCTATATAGGTACGTGGGTTTTTGCCGTCCTTTCAATTTAATGAAATGTAAACTGTCGAGCTATAACATGCGGTAACCCTTTGCGGTCTACACTTATTAAAGTCGTCAAGAAATCACAATTTATGTTTTTGTATGTTTGCCAGTGAAGATTTGCTTGGCGTTTACAGTGAGAACGAGAAAATCGGTTAAAGCAATAAAGGGCCTCTCAAAAAAAAATGTTTTTTTTATAAGTTTGGTTTGGACATGCGTGCAAAATAATTAAACTTACGCGAAAAAAAAATTAGAGCAATATTGACGGCGCGAGATTTATTTTAAAATTAGCGCGCAAAGTCCATGAGGTCACAGAATGGTCATACGTTCTCTCCACCTGAATGTGATGGCCAAGCCGATCTACTCTCTCCACGCTCCCGAAATGCTGAGAGGGAAAACAAATGGAAAGGAGGTTACTACGGACTAAATCGCGTGTCGCGCCGTCAAAATTGCTACTAAAAAAATTTTATTATTTTTTTTTTGCGGAAAAGTAATTTTTTGGCACGGGTTTTTCAATTAGACTGTTTTAAAAAAACATTTTTTTTCAGGGTTTTTTTGTAAACCGTTATCTGCTTGCTGTTTTTGAACTAAAATAAATAAAATAACTATGAAGCACAAACAAAACGGGAAACGACTACTCAAGAGACTCGAGCACGGCTATTTTTGAATAAAATATTAATTGACTTTCGAGGATAAATTCATAGTATCGTCATATTCATGGTCTTAAAATCGATGAAATATTTAAGGATCCCTAGCTCTCGTGAAAACCATTCGTTGTTTATTTAAGGAACCCTGTCTGAGTAAGACAATAAATCACCGAAAAAATATATCTGGATTGCCATTAGCGGCGAGATGTTTTGGTGGCGCCCTCCTATGGTTCCTCCCTTGTGAGGTCATTACCTTGCAAACAACAAGTTCGATGATGTTTGTAAATAGCATGGTGGAAGCTTGAAATCATTGCGCTCTCAGAGGAACACTGCCAAGCATCGTCAAATTTAAAGTTCTTTCATCTATTATTTCCGTCGATGATAAATCCTTTTTCTGACGTCATGGTCAGCGTTCGGCCAATCGTGAAAGGCCGACCACAGCGACGCTTTCGATCGAGCACGTCGCCAATATCCTCATCACAAACATTAACGTACCTCACACTCATATACCATAGAATCAGTTTGGTAATGCGGCAAATAAAAGTGATATCTCGGAGATGCCTGGACTGTTCTTTTTAATTTTCTAATTTGCTTACGATTAGAATAACAGTCTTTTGCATCTCTTGCATAAAGGTAAGCTAAATATGTTTAGGACGACTTTAACTATATAATTTTTTTTTAATTTCAATTTCATGTTTGTTCAAGAGATCATAATCCGAAGAAGCAAATATCCGTTAATTATGGTTTTGGGGTTCAGCAAATTTGCGTTTTGTACCTCGTACCAGTTTAAAATAAAACACTTTCATTGACTACAAAGTTGCAACCAACCACTTTCTCTCATTCTCTAGTAGTTAATGATTTCAGGATATTTTGTTTAACGAACGCACGAACTCGAACACTAGAATACAAGAACGCATATTCTCTATGCGTATAATAACAAAACATACAGAGGCGATCACATAAGGCCCTTTCTTGACGCATTCTTTATAGTGAGGGTATTGCTATATTTAATCCAACGCAGCCATAATCATACATCGATGCAATGTATAAAAACTATTTAATACGACTTGTGGTGATTACATTGCGGATTATTGCAATGTATTTCAGCAGCAATAATTACGTGAAGAACAAATACTGAAGAGCTGTCCACTTTCTGACATAAAAAACAACGGCACGATGAAAACTGACGCATTTATTAGAAAGTGTCTTCTATAATTAAACAAGAACACTCAGACAAAGTAAAAATAAAATTGGCAGAAGTCTTTACCTTCTAAGTCCTATATTGCATTAAATGTGTTATAGGACTCTTATAGTCCTGTAATGCACTATATGATTATAGGACATTACAGGATTATAGGGTTGGAGATAGGTGGTCAGGAATGAGGAGAGAAATGGTGAGGACACCCTGGGAGCAGCATCACCCAGGGTTATCTAGGAGGTGGTGCTAGGAGGGGGCAACGATGGGCAGATAAAAGGAGGGAGGCAAGGGATGGTGTGAGGCAATCGGTGTGTCACGTGACATATATTTTTCGCTAAATGTAGTGGGGAAACTGAACAGTTGTATAGGTCACAATAGGTCGATTCCCCTTCAAATCTAGCGAGGAAACAGGATTGTTTCTAGGTCACAAGAAGTAAATTTTGCCGAAAACTTTTGAGTATTAATTGGTGTGTGGTCACGTGACAAACATTTTCCGCAAAATTGAGCGGTGAAACTGAATTGATATTTTGGCTTCAAGACGCGAATTTTCAAGTTAAATTTGGCACGCGAACTTAGCTGATGTATAAGCCACGTTCCGTCAATTTTCACACAGGTGTATCGCACCAACCTTTACTCGCATAAATTTAGCGGAAAATGCACGTACGAACGAACGACGATGGACGGAGATAATTTTGGGATTGGGGATAACGTTCAATAGCATTTCATTTATTAATAGTCTTAGGAACATGCGAGCCCATCGGTCCTCATCTATAAAACAACGTACTGATGGAGTACATCTAAGTTTTGGTCAGGATGAAAAAAAAAAAAACTGCAAACCAGTTTTGGTCTTGCGACGGAGCGCAGTCACATATTAGGTGCACCATTAACGCTGGCAAAGTCGACCAGACTCCCATTGCCTGTGCACATTCTTGGCGCTTGATTGGACTAGCTGGCGGCCATTAGACCTAGATGCATTGCGCAATTGGTGTTTGTGTGCGCTGCCATCCGGGCAGCGGCTTATATTCAGAATTACGACGGCCTGCGCCTCTTTCCCGATCCTCTATTTCATAGTTTTCTTTCCAAGTTTAGGTAGCTTTTGGTACGCCCTTAGATAGGCGGTACCTCCCAGCTTCTTCCCATTACGTCTTTCCCGCTGGGGGACGTAAGCTCCACCGGAGTAGCGATTACCTTCGGCTGGGCTCTGGAGAAAATGACGAAAACAAAACGTATTTGTGTGTAATTATTTTAAGAGATGCATTTAATTTTTATTATTTTTTAGTAAAACGTAGAGTATCGTGTACAGATATTCAAAATGACTAGAAAGAATGATTTTAATGAAGACTCCCAGGTGGAGAAGATTTATCGAAGAATAAATCGGCTTCCATCGAAAGACGGGGAAGTCAATTTGAGCCCTCTAGACAACTTGTGGTCGGTGAAAAAATCCGGATTTTTCAGTTGCCACCAGTCGCCAAGAAGGCCCGAGATGTGTGCCTTTTCAGGAGGAAATCTAATTTATTCTTGAATAAATATTCCAAATATATTTTTGTTTAATTAATTATTTAGCACCACTCTATTGCATTGGGCGAACTAACGGTGGTTAATTCTCTCTCCGCTATCTTGACTGAGGGCGATATGGCAGTAAAGCTGACAATGTCTCAGAAACTAGTAATCCGGACGTTAAACGCCTTAAATAACAGACATGATTGCTCCCTTCATGCGCTCTAATTATCTATATTTGTTTGATCAGTCTAGTTCACATCACCGGAGATGGAAAGGGGTACATGAGGACATTCGAATCGTTTTGGCAGTATAGTAAACATAATAGGTTGACACGGCACCAAGGTAACAGAAGACCATTTGGTGCAGTGTACTAAAAAATGGGTATCATCACAGTCAATTTATAATGTACTGCAGCATCATCTAAACATGCTACCAAATTGAATTGGCGGAAGCAGTAATTACATATATTAATTGATATCCGATCCTTGCTAGCGATTGGGGTTACGACATCGTTCCGTATATGATTTCGTCACTGCCGCTGACAAACCTCTGCGTAATGTTCGCTTTGCGCATCGTACATTCTAAATTGAAATGTTCCTGTTTATAGTCCGTAGCAACCTAAGAACGAAGGGCGAGGGTAAGACGGGCCGGGAGGAGGAAGCAGACGGAACGCTGGAGAAGAGAGGGGAAACCTTCTTCTCTCTTTAGCGTTCCGTCTGCTTCCTCCTTCCGTCCCGTCTTACTCCTCGCCCTTCGTTCTTAGGTTGCAACGGACTATAGACATATTTGCCTATGTGTTTTCTTTCCTAGTTTTTGTGCTTCTATTTCACCGTAGGCTGCCACGGTCAAAGTTTACAGATTAGCATCAAGGCAGCATGAATGCAGACTCCGGCAAGTAATCTACTGACGCACCGTTATTGGCGTAGAACACATCTCTTTTGACGTCGTGGTTACGTCTGAGTGTTTGAATTTGGTATTTTAGTTTTGAAAACTTTCCGCACAATCTCATAGCAGGGCACTGCCGCCCACCATAAGTTATATGAAAAGTACCAAGTCGGAATATGAGAAAGTTTAATTCCTTTTTCATCTTGAATCGATAACAACACCACGTAAGCAGCGCCGTCGCGTGCATAATGTAAAAAAACAAAACAAAAAAAAGATTGAAAAAGAAATGTAAATTTTAATTGGTAACGTCGCGGAAGATGTGTCATTCGTGGACAGAAAAGCTCTTTGCTTTGGTGAAGCTTACATTAATTTCGACGTTATAATACGTAGTTCCTCTAAGCTAGTTTGAGCCGCCTGCAGGCGGGTCTCCGAAAATCCGGACTTAGCATTTGCTAACCACGTATTCGATCACAGAGGACGGTGGCTGAGAGGCTTACGTCGTTCGGTAATTGACTTACGTCTTGAGACAACTCTCTAATGGCGCTGACTCGGATCATTTATTAAAGCAGTTTTCCATTTTTATTTTACATTTACTGCTGCCTAATTAAGGGTAGAATACATACCTCGAAGTTTATTCGAGGACATATGGATTAGGCTTGTGATCAGAGCTCATGGCTTCCGGTGCCTTGTACGCTTCTTTGTGCACCAGGAGAGGGCGATAGTAATGTATTTCGGCAGATTGTTGTCTAATTTAGCACAGGCTTCGTGCTCGGAAGATGTGCCTCGCCAGCGTAAATCACGTGACTATACAGTTAGAGTGTGGATGTGCGGCAATGTTTGCTCGTTTTTGTTTTGTTCATGGCTCTATGGGTTTATCCGCGACGCCGTGTTTTCACATATTCAATTGTGTATCGTTATAATTTTCTTGGACACCTAACCAAGAGGTTTTTACTAAAGACAACATTTTAGCACAGCCAGAAACGAAAAAATAGCAGCTGATGTTGGAAGAACTGACGACTAAATAAATATGACACAAGAATGAAATTATTTATTATTGCTCATATTTTTCGTAATTTCATTTCTTATAACCATATTCCGAAGGCCAGAAAAAAATGTCCAATATCTACAAATTTGGCAATATAAATTTATTTGCCAGATATCTTTCCAACTCGCTTGCAAGAGTCCCCTGTAAACTGCTTGAGCACGTGTTATATTCAAACGTCATTGAACATAAGAAAGCCAAACTCTTTTATATGAGAAGAGATTTCGACGAACGTTTTTGTTTAAATGGAACTGACACAACGTGTTCATAAATATTCATCAGATGCACACTAGCATAAAAAGCATGCACACCGACGACATATTTATACATTTTAACATGTTAAAATTAGGAGGGCTAGATAATTCTCAGAGCTAAGAAAACGCGTCACACGACCGCAAAGCGTAGTAGATGGTGGTCACGTGACCACTTCCGAGATGTTAACACGCTAATGTCCACCGCGTAACCACTTCATGTGACCACTGTCCCGCCAGAGACTTCATGTGACCACAGTACGCTGAAAGTTGCGAGTAATATGTCTACCGTTACATTTTGCAGATTTTGTCGGCTTTGAACCTCTCAAATTTCAGTGGGCACTGCCATATTGTGGCCGCCGCAGAAGGGCTCCTTCGCGAGTGGCGCGTCATTCTTAATTGCTGCCGTGTGTATTCATAAAACCTAACCAACAACAAATGGCACTTTCGTCGAAATTGTAGTATACATATTGTTACATAATCCATTAAACCAAGGTTTACTCACCAAAAACGTATTCCCAATTTGATAAATTATTTGGGTAGTGCAAAAGTACTTTCCATTTTCCTAAAGGAATAAAATTTATCCTATAGTTTCACAGTATTCAATTTAAATGAACATTGCCTCAATTGTCCGTAATATCATAGATTGCAAAATTTTAAGCGTTCTCATTCAGTGGAGTGAACTTAACTATATATATTCCTTACCTTTGCAGAATCCTGTCTCGTCTGGAGCTGACATTCTGTTTTCCTATTTCTTGCTGATGACTCCATGACTTACTGAGTTGTATCTAACATAGAGGATTGCAAGTGTCTCTACGAGCTCGTTAACCTGATAGCCGACAAGTCCAAATTCGCCTATGAAAATTATCTGCATCGAAATTAACCCTACTTGTTCACGCCCCCGATTGGGGTCCTTCTTTTTCCCCTTTTGGCAACCATATCACTGCCAGATAATCTTCTTAAACTTTTCCTGTAATTCAGTCATCTTAGACATTTAATTAAAACTCATTGAACACACACTCTTTCTAACACTGACCCTCTGTCGGCTATATGTGCTGCGGGCTAGAACGCATCTCTCTCACAAGGATAGCATCACGGCTGTCTTTAGCAAGATTTATTAGCACAGCAATTTTATTAACATAGCAATTTTATTATTTTAGTTGATCGCATCTTTTCTGTTATTGGAAACGTGTATACAAGTTTAATCTTCCCGTCATCTGTCTTACTTGTTAAAGCGTATTTTTGTATTACCAACATTACACTGAAATAACTTTGTTTAAATATGATTTCAAAAATAAATTCGGCAATATCTATAGTAATACTGACTATATTAAACTGCATTCTATAGTGTGACAGTAATTTTTTTATAATAGACCCTTTCCAAAATAGTGAGATGATGCATATATTATGCGCCACCGTTATTGGTTGGCCTGATTGCTTCCAGCGTGACGCACGTGATTGGTTCCGAGTTCGCGCCGAGCAATGACGTAGCACTCGTCTGGAATGCACTTCGATCCAAGCACACTCCGAATGCTCACAAAGCGCTCGTGTCCAACGTGTGCTCACAATCCATGACCAACTAATGGCGGCCGCGCATACTCTATGTGTCATTTCGAAATTTCGAAACAGGTCTATTGGTCATTGTATAGATCCTTTGTTTTGTTCTGTTTACGTTAGTTGGTGCCTTTTGCATGTGAGTGTTTTAGTGTTATGTTCATTTTTAATTTATACATTCATACCCCTTCATGTATACAGTATGATCCCCGCATGAGCAACTAGGTTATTATAAATGAAAATTATATTAACAGACCGTAAATTCTATGTTCCGCCCAATTAGGGGACTCAACAGTGGAAGAGAAAGTAAGTCCCCAGATTTTATATTAAAAAAAGAACACTCTAAGCTGAATTTTGTTTCTTTTTAAAAAGAAAAACAAACTCTTTGAGTTTTGAATTGTTGAAGACCTTTCTGAAAAAGAAGTTTGCTCCGTTCCAGTTACTTCACATATCAATTAGTTACTTGAAATTAACATAGTTTTGACGACATTGAATGTAGAAATCCTAGAAACATAAAACATTATTACTTCAAAACATCAGTTATTTTTTTGTTCATTTTTAATTATCTTTTTTGGTGAAACAGCATTGACACAATTTCCCAAATCAATAACAATTGGATATTACTGTTAGAATGATGGTGGAGGTTTTGAGTATTATGTGTCCAGCTGCGTTCATTTACATTTTATATCGCACCGATTGCTCGAAATATCTTTTAATCAAACTTTGGTCGCGTCTGTGGTAATTTTTGTTCTTTGATGAACATGACGGACGGAAGTAGTTTGACCAGTCATAAGAATGTTGACTCGGAATATCTTTATGCATCACGAACCAAAGAGATTTATTATTGACTCATCTTTAGAATAATTTTAATCGCTTACCTTATTTGTCGAAAACTGTAATACAAATACGAAATATACTCCAACATCGTTATTTAGACGATTACTGATTAACTTCCAACGTTTCAGCTCTGGTCACAGTACCAGAATAGCCTAACAAGGCACAAGAAAACAAACACTTTAAAACTTCAAAACGCGCACCGCCATCATATCTTACGTAAAAAATATATGGATAAAAAATGGTTCTCTAGCTTTGCAAAATAGTAATAATAATTGCTTTGGTGACAAAGGTCTAGCCCGTTATTCCCGAAGATATTGCAAAATATTTGTTTTGCTGGCCAGATCCTATCGTGAATTTAGCATTGAAGAATAATAACTACAATCTAAAAGATTGATGTGTGTTTCATACAGTGCAGTCATGGGTGACCTAAATAGCACTTCTTCCTGTATCTATTTTTTTAAGTATGAGCAATAGTTAGAGCACTTCTAAACCGACAATTATGATACGTTAACCTTTGGATTGGCAAACGGTAAAACGCAGGAAGATGGAACGCCTTATTTCCTACTTTATGTATCAACCACGAACCTGGTTTATTTTAACCTAAACCTAATTGTGTTAAAGTCGAATAAGGTCGGAAAACGCAGGGAGAAATAGCGGAGTAAAACAGGACATTAAGGCCAACATTATTTTATCGCTACAAATATAAAAAACTGTCTTATAAGTAAGAGACAATACCCTTTTCCAGTCTGAATTTTAACTATAAAGGCATCATTACAGTTTGTCACGCAAAAAAATAAAAAAAGGTTATTGCCTATAGTCCCTTCCGCAAAATTTGCGATGTGCATGGTGTATCTGTTTATTGTTTGTTTTTGCGGTGTTTTAATTTGTTGTTTTGTTGCCATATCTGTGTCTTGAAAATGGGCAAAAATGCGTCATGTTTTGGTTTATACATTTTTTGCTTCATCATAAAAAGAATTATAGCGGCTATCTTTCACGGGTTTCCAACAAAAGGGTTGCTATAGTCTCGGTATCTATACCTTCGTTCGATAGTACGTTGCTTTTGTACTTTCTTATGCTTTTCAATTATCGGCGTGTTTTTGAAGTTTCCTCAACACGGATTATACCAATAGCCGCCCCCACTAGAGCGACAAACATCCCCATAAAACGGCGACACATGACAACGAGCGACTAACGACACCGAGAGACAGCCTGCTTGTCGGACTCCGCAGTCCCACCTGGGGGATGCGACGCAGAACACAGGGACAAGGAAACGTTGTTTCGTAGTGGAACTGGAGTTCCCAACATAACACTTAAAAATACGCAGAGTCGGGAGTGGTGTGAAACGCTCGGACAAACACGGAGAATGTAGAGACGATTACTTTCTTTCTTAATTAAAGCTTCCGCTTGGTCTTCATTTGCCGTTGGCGACTTTCTGCAAGCCGTCGTGACTATCCACATGAAACTTTTTCCGAATTAGAATTCCTGAACCGTTCCTTGTTTGTGTCATTCAAGGCATTTAGGTGAGCGCCGCGAAATTTCACGCCGATTTCAAGGAGGTTTATAACCAAATTGTCAAGAACAGCTGTTTTTATGGGGACATACGGCATCCCGACTATCGCGGAGCATGATGGCAAGTCTTGCTTGCCAGAATGGCTTGCCGAAACGTTGTGTACTACTTTGTGGTGAGCTGTCTTAATTTGTTCAGTACTGGAACGTCGATGTATCCAGACCCAGGGACGTTGTGCTCGGCGTCTTAAAGCACCACATTGTGGACCAGGTTTTCGCGAGCAAAACAAGCCCCGGTAAAATCACTTTTGCAACGCGTCTCTTAGCGAGCAAGCCACCAGCACTACCAGCTGTTAAGGGACGGAACGAATGAGAAGCCTAGGTGGCCACCAAGGCCTTCTCCCAAGGCCGAGCGGCCGAACTCATCACGGGAGGAACGCGAGGAAGCTGGGAAAAGAGACAGCAGAGTGTACATGCGGGCGAGGAGGATAGGTTCGTCTCCGAGAGATGTTCCTAGGTGAGACTGCTCGCGGGGCTTTAGGTCGAACGACAAACAAGAAGTTGTCCGTCGTCGATCGTTTGTTGGCGCTTGTCGGAGTTTGACGGCGGTGTTTGTCGTTACCAGGGGGACAGCATCAGCGGCACAGAACTTTGTGGCATCGCCAGACAAAAATCTTTGTTTTTCGCTCTAGTTAGGACGGCTTTTATACGATGAAAGCTAAACAAAAGAAAGCGACGAGGACATATCTGTACCGGCTTTAGTTAACAACAACATTTATTTCGTGGCAGCGAAACCAAGCGAAGCTCGTTTGGGAAGGGGAAGTGAAGAGAACCAGTGGTAAGAGAAAGTGAGGGAAGGGGGGAGGAGGAGAGGAGAGTTGGAGAATATCCTTTGCTTGTGTAGGTGAACTAAAAGGAACGCTCATATTACCGCTGCCTCAGGTATTTTTTTAACAGTAGTCAGCAAATTTTGAACATTTCTATGCGTCGCCATTTTAGCTATACAACAATTGTCTTCTAATTTTCGGGTTGCACTTTTTTAATGAAGATGACTTAAGGTTGCTTTGATTCACCAGATCTTATTCGGGATATTGAGTTGCAGTGTTATTTCCAAAACATAAAACTGAGAATATCCGTCTTTCGGATCTTTGCAGGTCTGCAAGATTTTACATGAAAATTGTAGGTTGGGCCTAAAGCCCGACCTACAAAACTCTCTGCAAGGTAGAAAAATCCTCCTTGCCACACGTCCCATTCCCCTTCTACCACTAATACCTTGATCAGCGAGGGACTCCTTTCTGTTGCTGCATCTCGGGGCTGGATTATCCGGGATCTTATCCCGGCTTATCTCAGCCCCAAGATGCCGCCAGCAAAAGGAGTACGGGGAAAGGGGCAAAATGTGAAGCGGTGGCGAGGAGGAGTTTTCTACCCTGCGGAAAACCTTTTTGTTTGTTGGTCGGGCGTTAAGCCAGAAAACCCTCGCACACCTGTGGGATAACAACCCGCTTCACATCCGCTTCAGCTATTCTTTTTCAGTCGTGCACAGGTTACCTAACCGTGTCTGGAGGTTTATGTCTGTCCTTCCCCCCCCCCCCCCCCCCCCCGGTTCTTCCTTCTCCAGGGATTATCATCCGGGATCTGCAATGTTGCAGTAGCAAACGTCCGTTTGACTATAGTAGTGTGCACCTCAACCTATTCTCTGCCTTTTTAATCGTTGGTCCCGCAGTCAGTCCCGGGATCTATCATATATTGTCTCTCTCTCATCTGGGCGTCTGACTGCATTCCAGAGTCATTAGAGCCTTGTTCTATTTTCTCTCGCAGCAACTGGTTTGTCCAAATTATGCGACGGCGCCAGAGCGACGCCGGGCACTGGCGCGTACAGGACCCGCTTTCGCCGTGCATTGTACTCGGATGGCTCAAGGAGACGGCAGGCTCTTTAAATCGACCGGAAAATTCGGTTTCTTAACCTATCGCGCTACGACTTTGTGCAGCGTTGCCCACAGATGGTGCATTTTTTTTGTAAAATTTGCAAAGAACGAATTTACCTGAGGAAAAAGTAAAGAAAGAAAAAGGCTTAGCTCCTATGGAAACGCAGCGACGCCACCGGTCTGCAAACAACACGGCGCCGTTTTGCACGGGAGACAAGAGATGGCGCAACGAACGCCGCCAACGAACGAGCATACGGCTGCAGTGGCTTAAAGGGGGTAGTGTAACGAACGAAACCGGAGAAGCGGCACAGCGTTGGAAGACGGCCGCGGGTGGCGCTGGCGCTTGCAGCACCGTCGTTCCGGCTATGGCTCCGGCTTGGCCGCTTGGTCAGCTTGGCTCCGGCCAGCTCTGGCCGATTCGCAGCTGTCGACTACACTGTCGTCTGCTAGTTTCACATTTTTATTCGCCTTAGAACAGAAATCATGTCGTTGGAAGTTCACTGGAAACAAATAATTGTTTTTGAGGTATTTATATTAGTTATGAAGCGTGTTAGAGTGCCTCTATCTGCCGGCCGATTGAGGCATCCTAACGGAGCTGCGGATCGAAGCGCCACCTACACCGTCTTCCAAGGAGCGGCCGTTCCCGATGCATGGTGGAGGCTACGCGGTAACTACACTACCCCTTTAAGCCACTGTAATACGGCGCCGAGAGCCGGCGCTTTAGCAGACGATCCTTTCGACTCAAAAGCGGCTCGCGTTCCGCAGGCGGCGACATTCGCAGAACAAAAACAGGCGCGGTAACAACAAGGAACTGCAGTTCCTTGTCTGCTAAACACGACGGCTCTCGGCGTCGTCTGCTCGTTCGTTGGCGGCAGTTGGCGTCGCGACCGCTTGCGCCATCTCTTGTCTCCCGTGCGAAACGGCGCCGTGTTGTTTGCAGACCGGTGGCGTCGCTGCGTTTCCATAGGAGCTAAGCCTTTTTCTTTCTTTACTTTTAGAGCGCAGCTCTTAGGTGCCCGTTTCCGGCTTGAGCGGCGTCGCCGTCGGCGTAACCGCGCGGTGCATGATGGGTAATTTTCCCCGCTAAATTTAGCGGAAAAATTTCCCCGCTAAATCTAGCAGGAAAATTTTCCCCGCTAAATCTAGCGGGAAATTTTCCCCGCTAAATCTAGCGGAAAATTTCCTCGCTAAATTTAGCGGAAAACTTTCCCCGCTAAATCTAGCGGAAAAATTTCCCCGCTAAATCTAGCGGAACATTTTCCCCGCTAAATCTAGCGGAAAATTTTCCCGCTAAATCTAGCAGAAAATTTTTCCCGCTAAATCTAGCGGAAAATTATTCCCCGCTAAATCTAGCGGAAAATTTTCCCCGCTAAATCTAGCGGAACATTTTTCCCGCTAAATCTAGCGGGAAATTTTTCCCGCTAAATCTAGCGGGAAATTTTCCCCGCTAAATTTAGCGGAAAACTTTCCCCGCTAAATTTAGCGGAAAATTTTTCCCGCTAAATTTAGCGGAAAATTTTCCCCGCTAGATTTAGCGGGGAACTCTCCCCTCCTCCTCGAGGTCACGTGACCCCCAGGCCACGTGACCCCCCCTCCCCGAGGTCACGTGACTCCCCCGTGCCTTCCCTCCTCCTCAAGAGCTGCGCTCTAATTCGGTGTTACAGGGAGTTGTAAACGGCTTTTCCTCAGGTAAGTTCGTTCTTTGCAAATTTTACAAAAAAAAAAATGCACTATCTGTGGGCGACGCTGCACAAAGTCGTTGCGCGATAGGTTAAGAAACCGAATTTTGCGGTCGATTTAAAGAGCCTGCCGTCTCCTTGAGCCACCCGGTAGAGAGGTTATGACACCACCGTTCTAGATGTTTATTCGACGCATTGTACAATCGCGACAATGTCGCTGACAGAGTGAGAACGGCCGGGCATGTTTTCTTCAAAAACGGCGTAAGGCATGAAGCCCGTCCACCAGTTCGTGCTCTATGTATTTCGCCGTGTCTTGGCTGCACGCGCCGCTCGAGGTGCAAAAGACGCTCAATTGTTGTCGAAGATCGGAAGCTCGCCCTGAAGGCGGTGCAACTGAAGCTCCCTCTCTACCGTTCTCGCGTTTTGGGGGTTGGTTATAGCAGAAAAAGAACATTCGTATTCGCTCTTTTTTCTTTCTGATAGTTGAAAGACTGCCTATTTAGAGCGAATATTTAATAAAATACTAGAATGCCTCCTTCTCACACTCTTTCATCCTTAACGAGCTCGATAAATTATACACCGTAAGTGAAATTTTTGAAGGAAGGAATAAAAGAAATCAATGAAAGAGAACTGCATACACCGTCACGCAAAGCCGGAAAGCGGCCAGATACTTATTTTTGTATTCAGCGCAACACTTAGAGCTTAATAGTTATCACCGGTCACTGGTATGGTTTGATAATCTTCTGCCTGTCATCAAAACAACTGGTACGGTGGGAAGAGCAGGCATGGGACAGTAATCCAAGCGAAAACATTTGGTTCAAGACAATACCCTTTCGAAGTAAAATTTTAAAACGCTCATGAGGAGTTCGCGCTAGCAAGTGTCACTAAGTGTTCATCGACATTACCCTGCTTCATCGAGGTAAACAAAATACCACTTAATCATTCAAATGTACGTGGATTCGTAACGTTGTAATATGTTCTGCGTAAAAATATCAGTAAACTTTTTTAAACGATTTTGTTAAGTTTTTGGTCTAGCATAATAATAAGAATATTATTTCTTTTCTCAGGAGAGTAGTTGCACCGCAGAAAGACAACAGCTATGGAGGCCAGCGTTTCCATGTGTAGTGATGGCGGTTTTGTGTCATATCAAACAAGCTTACTAAAATTAAAGCACTCACAATGTTCCAGAAATTATCTAATGTCTATACATATTATATATTACGTAATGTACAAAAACCCACGCAGACACGAGGTTGGAAAATATAACCAAATTATTTCCCTAGAGAGTTTGCAGAGGGAAAATGACTATACGCGAAACGTTATCCACTTCACTGAGACAGTGTACGCATATAATATAATTAGTATAGGGTGGCAGGGTCATCGAGTATGAAGCAGGCTTCATCCTTATTGCATCATTTGTTTTAGCGATGAAGAATGCAGTAAGTACCACATCACTCGTTGCTAATAGTCAGCAGCGCCCCGAAAACATATCGGTTTCGTGGACTTTGAGAACACCGTTGTTGTTAAAAAAATTTAGTTTCAGAAGCTGCTACAATTTTGAAATAAATAGTACTTTACGCATTTTGTCACAGTATTGCGGATGCGACGCAACTTATGTTTGTGGCCTTAAAACTTTCCGTATAAAAAACCCAACAATTAATTACAAATTGTATCACAGTATCCGTATTTCATAATTTCTATTTTAAAATTTTTGGCATGTATCCCATGATTTGCCTGATAGGTAAATCCCATGATTTGCGTTAAGAAACATTTTGATATAATAAGACACAAAAAATTAATGCCCTACAACTTCCTGTAACGCCGAATTAGTGCGCAGCTCTTGAGGAGGAGGAGGGAGAAGGTACGGAGAGGAGGCTATGCCCTTTTCCTCTCTTCCTCGCCTCCCATTTAGATGAAAAATTTTCCACTAAATTTAGCGGAGAAATTTTTCCACTAGATTTAGCAGGGAAGTTTTTGCGCTAGATTTAGTGAAGAAAATTTTCCGCTAGATATAGCGGGGAAATTTTTCCGCTAGATTTAGCGGGAAATGTTTCCGCTAATTTTGGTGGGGAAATTTTTCGCTAAATCTAGCGGGAAAATTTTCTTTTAGATTTAGGTGGAAACTTTTCCGCTAGATTTAGCGCGGAAATTTTTTTCCGCTAAATTTAGCGAGGACATTTTTCCGCGAGATTTAGCGGGAAACTTCTTCCGCTAGATTTAGCGGGAAATAGTTCCGCTAGATTTAGCGGGAAATTTACCCATAATGCAGCGCGCGGTTACGCCGACGCCGCTCAAGCCGGAAACGGGCGCCTAAGAGCTGCGCTCTAAAACACGCATCACAGTGTGTTTGCAGTTCAACATTAAAATAAAACTGTATTCATTTATGTGTTTTCAAATACTTTTAGGAGTATCTTTGTCGAAGAGTATTCAAGAATTCGAGCCCTTAGTTATCACGAATATCCGAAATTGTTTCACAAAATATTTCTGCGAATGCATCGCGTGCAACTACTTTCAGAGACTTTTATACGCTTACAGAATGTCAGATTTTGAACATCATCATCCTGCGTCTGTGAAGGCACAGGTTATTCGGAGTTTACATATTACAAACGTTTCATCTTTGGTCAGGCAGTGCGCTAAAGGCACTCACTCTTTTGCTTTTTTATTGAAAAAAGTTTGAAAGCGACGGATGATGGCTAGTGCCATTGAAGTGTTAAACACACAATGTTAGGTAAAATATGCGTGCTATTTATGGTATAATACAAACCGCGTGTCCAGCTCGTCGCTCGCCCTCCCACGGTGGAAACGGGAATCACTCTAGTGAGGGTCCCTCGGTTTTCCAGGACAGCGGGCACGTCGCAACTGCGCGCGATTATGGCTCGCGAAATGTCATTTCCGAATGCGGACAACACTCTTTACTGTCCCAGTGTAGTGCTGCAGCGGGTATGGGATTGTGCCTAATTATAGTTTTACTATTGCGTTAAGAACCAAACGCAAGCGCTGTCCTTGAGTGTTAGAGTTGCGTGCTCCACGCTGCGCATGCGCGTCGTCATCATCCTCCAATTCAAGACCCCAATTTTTGGCTCCGTGCACGCGCAGTGTGGAACACGCAACGCTAACGCAAACACACATTGCTTGCGTTCGCCCGTATACGTAATACTAAAACTCACTACGATTTCACCGGTTTAATAAAGTAGCTGCAGGTACTTTAACCAAGTCTGTTGAAGCATCCCGACGCTCACTGGACAATACCTAAAACTTTGTTTCTCAAACAACCCCAAATTTCTCGAATATTCCGTGGTTTCGGCACTATTTTGAGGTGCCATCAAGGTGTGTTCCACAGGTGAGGCACTTAAAGAGGAAGTTTATATCAAACGCGATCTTCGAAAAAACGCATATCCAACAACATTCGTCAACACGAAACCCATCTGCAGCTGAGAAAACCCATCCCTCCAGCCGTATGTGCGTCGCCTACCTCAGAGGCACGAACGAAGATCTCACCCGTGCTCTTAAATCATCCGTAATACAAGTGACACATAAGCCCGTTCGACTATTGGTCATATTTTCCTCTTCCAAAATATAGTCATCCAAAAGGAAAACCCAAGGCCTTGTTTATCGTATTCCTTGCTTCCTTGCGCCATCTGCAACGCCTGATATCGGAAGGGGTTGGGGGAAACCAAGAACTTCCCCGAATGTCTATGCAGAATCAAATATGATGTAAAAATGAAAGGAAATACAAGGCCACGCTCTAGCAGAACAACCAGAAAAAAAAAGAAACCACGTCATCGACTTTAACATCAGTTTCGTACTGGACACCGAAAGAAATTAGAAAAAAGACTCCTTTTAGAGTCGTGGCATATTCAACATCCAAAGAACAAACTGAACTGGTCGATCGTTACCCTCCCAATCCACGGGCTTCGAGGTGTCACAAAAGAAGAGGACGATTTAAACGGCAGCGGCGAGGAGAAGAAGACGAACATCCAGCTAAAAGTCACCTGTGATCAAGCGGCCAAGGACGCAGCTAGACGACGGGCTTTTAAACCACAGTTGGTTAGAGTATCTGCAGCTTATTTTATTAATACTCACGTAACTGGGCTGAGTTCTGCCGAAATGTTTACTTTTAACCGGTTTACAACGCCAACGAAACGTGCTGCAGTGAGCCGACGTGCAAGCTGGAAGGCGTTCCTTCAAACGGGAAAGGCTCAGATTGGCGAAACGACGGTCGGTAAAAATTAAAGGAACTGAATGTACTAAAAATATTGGTAATACAAAAAAAAAAACATTACCGTTTTTTGTTGTTTTGTTTTACAGAAAAGGGGGAGGGGGAATGTTTCGGAAGGATTTGCTGCAACTGAAAGCTTTGCCGATTCTGAAATTCGCGACATTGATAGCGCCATATGTTTTACCCCCAATTACTGTAATTTTACATGAATTTGTTGGATTAGCTAGAATGTTTTCATTGATCTTAAACTCCTTGTTTAAAGATTTTTAATTAAAAACGCTTCAATTGCTCTAGTAATTATAATTCGCACACTTTTGATTGTAGTACAGGTTCGCTTTTGAAATTAGATCATAATTTAAAGAAATAACGTTAGTTCTCGAAAAACTACGTAATAAAATACCTTGATTGTAATGATATTATTAATACTAATTTTAATACAAATTGCGGCCATGTACGCCCCCAATAAACACCACGATCACGAAAATACCCATCTAACCAGAATAGCCCTTACAGAAAGGTCTCAATTTTTTTCCTTTTGAAATATAAAAAAACTCTAACATTGTTATCAAGATGGACAAACACTCAAGCACTTTATGTGAGATAAGCTCCTGTGCATGACACGTTGCTTTAAAACACACACACACACACACACACACACACACACACACACACACACACACACACTTTTGCTGACTCGAAGTTCGTCTTTGGGTTTTTGTAGTGAGAACAGCGTTTCGTAATTTTTGCAGATTGGGAACATATCCTAAACTCATCACCCGTGGCAATATTTTCTAAAATTGGGATTAATTTTTTTTTATTTTTGTGTTTTGAATAATATTAAAGCAATTAATAATATATATACTCAAAAAGCCATTAAAAAGCCCGCAGCTCATTATTTCACCTGATAATTATCTGAGCGAGAAAAGGCAGCGACACCATACAAACATTAGCACTGATTTTTTAATAAATAGTATTTTCGATTTTACTTCTAAGGTGTATGAAAGACCCTGACTTTAATGGAAGACTCTACTCTCCAAAATATTTTGAAGTGCCTGGATCGGGCACGTATGTCGCAAGATGAAGTTTTGGACGAGCAACTTCTTCAGCTCAATATTTACGCTGTGAGATACATCTTGATATATGAAAGGATCCGAAATCAACACCTATACCGCGAATTTGCAAAGATTAGTTTCGGTTTCGTTTCAGAATTAAAACGTGCCTCGTAGAGGAAACATTACGCTAAACGCCGGTTTTGTTTTCAGGATAAAGAGGTGATCTGAACTACACCCCAGCTTCCTCAAATAAGCAGGAACAATGTGTGTCCCCCAGTGAATACAGCACACTACACAGGCTGAGCAACTAGTGACAGGCACACATCTCCGATTCTCATTATTACAGCCATTTGGGAAAACGAGGGACGCCACATCTAGTGAATTGGAGTGGTAAATATCTTCGTAGCCAAATTTGTCCATATCGTATGAGGCATTGACTCTGAAAAAGAAAATGCACCAACATACATAAAATACCGCGTGTCCATCTCTTTGATCGGTTCTTCCGGTGGAAACCGTCTATATATCTAATTCAAACTTTGTCCCAGATGTACGGGATGTCCGCCAGCACCTTCGAAAGAAATCCATGTTATCACTGTTTTTTTTTATCTTAGACTTTATTTTGTATATCCCTCCAGTTACCAGTTTTCTTTTCTTATCCCAGATTTTTTTGTGTATCCCTCTAGCTTGGAATCATTTTCTGCGTCAGCGAACGGCCGCAGTCAGTGGCCTGTTTCCGATGAGAGGTCCGGGAATTTCTCTGTTCACAGGAAGAGCAATTTCTGAACCAACATCTTTTTTATTTGTTTCTGCCCACTGAGGTCACTGCAATCGATATAGATTTGAAAAAAGAGCGAGCTGTATGTTGTACGCTTTTTGTGTATCTCGACTAGGTTCCCTGAAAAATGCGAAAAAACAAATCCGATTGGATTTATCTTTTTTTTTCTGCTCCTGCTGCAAACGCGCACGTACGTCTAAGCACTACAATTATTAAGCTAACTAGAATTTATTGTATAAGTTCGCTGTGATATCGCGTTAAGTACTCTGCGTGGCACAGTAAGCACAAACTCCACAACGGTGTCTTCTACGTTTATGTTTTACAGATACAAGGTAGTGTTGAGTATCAAACTTTACCTGCATTTTTTATATCTGCTATAAACATAATTCGCGCAATATTTTTAGGATTCGCTAGACAATGCCCCTGTGACAGAAACAAACAGGCAGGAAAAACGACGATGTTTTTAAGAGCTGATTAAACTCTGTCGCGATTTATGGATTTCTAAGCATCTGCTGTCGCGGCAGATTGAACAAACGAGCTTTCAGAATTTAGCATTCGGCATATTTGAACTATCAGAAGTCCAGTTACCTGCCCTTTGTGTTGTATTTTGCAGAATAATTATATAGCAATTAAATTCCTCCGCCAAGACAGAGCGCAAAACGTCAACAATAACGACGTTTGTTGTACAAGTAGAGACTAATCAGCATTGTTTAAATACCTGTTATTATTTCAAGTCCTAGGGATCGACATTTATGACAATAGTGACGCCGCTTGATCTAGATATATTGCTCAACTCAAGAAGATATCTTCTGACATGGCGTTTTTTCGGCGCATTTAACTTTCTTGCTGTTAAAAACTGTGCCCGTTCGAAACATTTCCGTCTATCTTTCTCCTAGTCTACTTTTAGTATGTAACATGGCAACGCATTGATCATGATAACATTACTGATATTCAATTTGCCATGGTTTTCATGGAATACCGGATTAGATTAATATTGAGACAAGTTCGTTAAAAAGGCGATAGCCTGGCTAATATGGAATACTCACCACTGAAGGAATAATCCTGAACCAATAATAGGAGTGAAAGTCACGTCCTTTTTAGAGCGCAGCAATTAGGCGCCCTTTTCCGGCTTAAGCGGAGTAGCCGTCGGTGTAACCGCGCATTGCATTTTGGGACGTTTCCCATAATGACATCACACGTGACGTCACGTGTGACGTCACGATGGTCATGAGTGACGTCCCTCGTGACGCCACCGCGCGTTGCATTATGCGTAAACTTCCCCGCTAGATTTAGCGAAAACCTTTCCCAGCTAAATATAGCGGAAAAAAATGATCGCTTAATTTAGTGGGAAAAATTCCCCGCTAGATTTAGCGGAAAAACTTCGCCGCTAAGTTTAGCAGAAAAAAGACTCCCTGCTAAATTTAGTGGAAAAAATGTCCCATTACGCTTAGCGGAAATATTTTCCTGCTTAATTTAGCGGAAAACATTCCCCGCTAAATTTAGTAAAAAAATCCGCGCTAAATTTAGCGGAAAAAATTCCCCGCTATATGTAGAGTAAAAAATGTTCCGGCTTAATTTAGCAGAAAAAAATTCCCCGCTAAATATACTGGAAAATTTCCGCGCTACTTTGGCGGAAACATTCTCCGCTAAATTTTGCGGGGAAATAGGGAGTTTTCGTAGACCGCGTTTCCCACTCCGCTAAGCCCTCCGCAACGAAGAAGCCTCTAATGCTCCTGCGCGCCGATGGCCTTGACTGTAGAGTTCCGGGTAGCGTAGCGTGTTGCGGAGAGCTTTTCGGGACGGCGAAAGCGATCTACGAAAACTCCCTATTGTCCCTTTCGAATTAGCGGCAAATTTAGCGAAAATGTCCCGCTAAATTGGGGGGGGGGGGAGAGGGGGAAGAGTGTACAGATGAGGAGGAGGGCCTTACCCTTCTCTCTGACTTTCCGCTCCTCCTCCTCAAGAGCTGCGCTCTATTTCGGGGCTACAGGGAATTGTAAACGCCTTTCATTTTTACATCATTATACATCTTTCTTTATATCGAAATTATTAAAATTTTAAGAAATTCGTAATGCCAAGGACGTACTATGCTATTTTAAATATTTTATATTTAACAACGCCAACGCTTTGAATATAGGCCGAAGGATCATTATTATATTAAGGGAGAAGCAAGAAGCAAGGGACGCGCATTACGTAAATTGTTGCCCGCTTGTTCCCTCAGTTGTATCTACAGAAAAAGTTCTATAGAGAAACAAGTCGATTCGTAAAACAAGTAATTACTTACACTTTAATTTAGATTATCCAAATATCTCTGAAGCGCAGCAGTTGGCGTCTTTCTGTTGAAAAAGAGGCAAATATTATTCAGTAAATAATCTTAGTAAGAGGTCAGTTCTTAGAAGAGATGAAAAACCCTACTTAAAAGCCGTAGTAAAAGGGACCTCTGCTACCGAAGTATCATGCTAAAGAGACCGTGATGCATGAGTAATACATTTTTATAAAGTAGGGCTACAATCGTTCCCTCTTTAGAATTTCGTCAAAATGCGTTAATTAGGTAACTACGTAAATAAAAGCCTCCTAATACACACATAGCCGCGACTCACTAACATTCTAAATGTCTCATTTATTTCGCATCCATCAATCAAAACTAAAGAGGAATAGAATTAAGTTCAATCAGCGCTGCAAAATATAAGTAAGCATGTGAAGAAGGACGCGCAAAACGTGGTTGGTTGTATACTATGGGAAATAGTGTCATCAGTGCCGCTTACTTAAACACAAAACGTGGTTTTGTAAAACCGTTTTTGTTTTCGTTTTTTTTTTTGTCTGAGAGTTTGTTTACAGAAAATAGGTTAGCGCGAGCTGAGCGTTTTGGACACATCGTTCAATTGGTGCTCTATCAACTCTATAACAGAGGTCCGCTGCACGCTCACTTGGCGCTAATTCAACGCTGAATGAGCATGCATCTACCGCCTTACTTCTCTGGTACGCTTAAAGACAAAAAAAAACTTTTCATAAAAGAAGTTTCAAGGGTTCTTTGGCGTGCCGATACTGTGCACCCTAAAAAAGCTTTTTCTAAGCACCCCCTTAAAGGGTTCTTCGCGAAAACTTTGTAAGGGTTTATTTTAAAGTATTTTTATGCGTAACAGTCTTCATCGCCCAGTTGCCTTTCTAGTGCGCCAGGGGCGATAGTGGTTGAGGCGAAACCATTCTTCACGAGCTGAAAGAGGTCTTGGGGCGTCAAAAAACTTTTCAAGGTCGGATTTTTTTTTTTTTTTCAGAGTGTAGGACAGAAGGAGGTGCAAGGCAAGCCGGCGAAATTATATGCTGGGCTGTTCGAAGCATATGAGAAGAATAAGCTTTAATTCTTGGGCTCACCTCCTTCATGCGAAGGATGTGCGGCGGCGTTCATTATTGGCATGCTATGGCCATGGAGGAGCAGGACCGATAGCGCGCAGATGTGTCTTTATAGAAAAATTAAACAAAACGCAATCAAATTGAAGGCATTTTTTATTTTTTAACGGCGTAAATTGTTGCGCCTACCTTTATTTTTGTAAAGTGCGCGGACTAAGTGCTTTTCCCTGGTGCCCTGAAAGTTTGTAATTGAAACCGTACATATAAGTGTATTAATTAAAACGTTTATTACTCGTGAATTATTCAACGGCTAACAAGACCGAACTTTGTTAATTTACCTAAATAGGCTACTTTTCGTAGACCAAGAAGACATTAGCCTTTTTTTCTTTGAGTAGCCTTCTTTTCGCAAGAGCGATTTGGATGGAGTTCCGTTGAACACCCCTTCTAATGAAAGCAAGGAAAGTACTGTGGAACTGTGTCGAATTATCGACTTCTGAAATTTTTATATACTTTATATCTCGTACGCACGCTGGCCATAGTTCGTCCTAACCTTAAAAGTCTACCCAACATTAAAAACTATGTCGCAGCCTTTCCAGTATGTTGAGATACATCTTCAGGAGAGCACCAGCGTCGGCACCGAGACTAAGACTTCACAAGTTGTGCATGCAAACAGCAATCCACTGCAGAACGCTATCGCATGAACAAGACAAGTAGAAAAGGCCCATACACACGTCTATGTTCGAGCGCAGTGTGATCAGTTGTTGCAGGAAGATGCAAACTCCTGCGGAGCTGGTTTGCGCTAAGATTCTACACACGGTAGAGTTGAAACGCAGCCGTCCGCAGTCAAAGTCAATAAGACCGGACTGTCGGCGCTCGCAGCTCAACAACGAGCGACACCCGCAGCAGGCGTGGCGGCGTCTAGCGACCGCGTCCACATGGCCTGTTTTGGGGCTATCCCGCTAGCTTCGCCTACTGTTGTAATGCTTAAACAATCGCAATTAATAAATAATCTTTTCTATAGTCCCCAAGCCTCCAAATCAAGCGAAAGCATAAAGGGCGATTCACACACTTGCGTTGAGTCCCACCGTGTGTGAGGGCAGTGGCGTGCCAACTTATATTTGAGTGAGGGGAGAGGGGGCAAACCAGACGCCCCCCCCCCACTTCTCTTCCAGGGCCGAGGGGCGGTGCCCTTAGTATCCCTTGGGCGCCGCAGGACAGTGTTTGCCCTGCCCAGTGGCGGCTGTTTCAAAGGGGGGGGGGGGGGGGCAAAACACATGCCTTGCCTCCCTCCCCCACTCTGAGAACTGGGGGGGCAAGCGCACCCCCTCGACCCCCCCCCCCCCGGTGCGCCCATGTGCGAGGGTTGCTATGGCAACAGCTGTGTCGGCTCCGACAAAACCGTTTTTTACCCCGTTTTGTTATAGCCGACGCGGCTGCTGCCATAGCAATCCTCGCCATCGGTCGATCTCAACGCAGGTGTGTGAATCGTCCTAAACCCGACTCCGAACATGCAGCCGGATGCCCGTCACCGGCGTCATCAAAATAATGTAAAACATTCCCTTTGTTTTCTGGGCTTCTGACCCGTCTGCCACAACACTCTGTCAGCGCTGAAAGTTGAGTATGGTCCAAATTTAATGCGCGACGGCGAGGGTCGTGCCGTACGGGATCACGCCCTGGCGTAAACACGCCGTTATTCTGTCAAACGCAATTAAACGCAACTGTGAGGATGCGCCCAACATAATCTTGACAAAGAGACGCCGAGAGTGAAAATTGGCATATATTAGGCAAACTATGAACCGGCTTTGTGATTTAACCCAGCGTCCTGTAACTCGTCACGACACACAAAACGTGTACATTTTGACTTTGCTGAATAGCGTGAAACTTTTTGTGTACTGACAACAACGGCAGCACACCAGAAAATTACGAAGCTCACTACAAAACAATACCTTTTAAAGGCTATATACATTGAGATAAGCACCAAGTAAAACATCATGCTGTTTGTCGATGTTCTCAATGCATCTTCAGTAAAAAAATTATTCTAAACTTGGTCGTTTCCTGGCATGCATCCGTTCGCTCAGTTACTGGAGGGTTTAGTCTTCCTCGGGCAAGTGAAACGCAGATATATGTTAGAGCAAGGGTCTCCAAATGTTTTAAGTGATGGGACGGATTAGTGACTTGTCGCACTATCAAGGGCCTGAAGATAGATAATGCAATATAAATGGTGAGACACACAATAGATAAGTGTAAATAAGCATATAGATATTTATAAACTAAAAATAGAACAACACTCAAGAAAAGAAGTGTAAGATTGGTAAATACATATAATTTATTTTAAAACGTTAGATGAGGCCAATTACGACGTTCCACAATAACTGGAATCGAAAGAACTCACCAGGCCATCCGCTGACCGGCCGGAGCGCCTCCGCAAGCCGGATCAGACCCGCGTGGCCGGGGCTTGAAGACCCCAGTGTTTAAGTATAGTGCAAAAGTACCTTGTGGGAAAATAAATAAATAAATAAATATTTCATGTTATCAATGAAGTTTGAAAAAGATAGCCAATATCGCCTTAAGGACTCCTTAGTGTTTCCTAAGATGTTTTCGGTCCTAGCCACGTAAACAACCGTAACTGACACCAATTTCAGAAATAAACAGCCTAACCTTGCTGCGGAAGTCGGCTTCGGTGGATCGACTTTGAAGAAATCTCCCATTAAAGAAGCCGATCAAATTGTGTCTGCAGGAAGTATCTTGACCTGATCCTTTTCCTTTACGTCGATAGTTAAGACGCCTGCTAGGTTTCCGTTCCTTTCTTTTTGTTAAAATATGATCAGCTTCCCCATCGTTTCTCTGGGTTGCGACTGGAACCGTAGCAGAGTTAAGAAGAATACCTCTCGCGTCTCTCTCCTCTCTCTCGAAAGATAATTAAACCACCACATTTTAACTTGTTTTGATAGAAACGAAACATAAACAATACGCCGATAGACTCGTCCACCGAACAGTTTCACAGAGAAAACTGAAATTAAGCACAAACTAGTTAAAGTCTTTTGACATTCCGATGATAATACCTAAGACTGCTTTTAAAATTTGCCAAAATATAAGAAATCTTGAAACCCTCAAAAGTTAAGAACGTTTTGTATTCACCCTTATATTGTACTTAGCCCTTTAGAATTGTGCACCACCAATAAGTGCCATCCGTTCGATCAGTTGTTGCAATAAAGCTGCGATTCGCTCTAGTCTCGTCAGGGACATTCAATGAAACAAGTAAAACAAAAAAACTATAAAATATTTTTTTTCTAAAAACAGCAGAAATCTTTTATACGTTGAGGAGTGCCGCTGGCAGTTGCCTTCACGATGCTTCTGTAAGAGACAAAGAATAGTGTCAGTTTGTTACGCTTCATGAGGGTTAAATAACGCCTAGATGATGAACAACGTGCCGCTGTCAACAACAAAAGCTAGGCAAAACATGCTATCTCAAAGACGTTCAGCATCCGCCAGGTGGTCCATTAAGTCTCATTCATGCTTATGAAGCCCGTTTGAGCTCTCATCACCGGCAGTTCCCTTGTCTTACTGTTTCCGTATGACACCTTCGGAAAAAAAAAAAAAAACTATCTGAACGTTGAAGCGGCGGGATGTCGATATCGTAATTATATTTGGGGACTGGTGTCGAGTGGTATGATTAATTAGTGAGCAAATATGCGTTTGACTACACCTTGTTTCTTACCTCTCACGTGACGACTGCTTGTACTTACGAAGCAGGCGAAGGCAAGGAATCCTACAGTACTGATATACGACAAAAAAGATGTTAGAAGAGAGTCTTGGTTTTGGAAGCTGCTTCTAGTCTACGAGCTATGACCCAGGGATGCAATTACCAGGGCTTGGGTCTCGCCCATGTGACATGCGTTGTGCTGTAGGTTTATGCGGAATGTAGCATAGCTCTAATTCACCGCAGCCTAGATAGCGTTCACGTATCCTAGTTAAATCCGATTATTATCATTATTGAGGAACAATACCGCATGATGGGAGGGCATTCACAACATTCTGATGAGATGCCAGTGCAACATCACATTTTATCGCTGGTGCTCCTCTGTTTTCATTCCCATGTGATAGCGAATTGTGGACAAAGTACTTAAAGACGAACACAATTGAGAAAACGTGTAGGCAATTCGGATACTGCAAGTACCAATCTTAATTATTATTAAGTCTGTCGAGCACAATGATGTCAAAATATACACCCACGACTATAGGTGCTAATAGGTTTAGAATTCAGGGGACGCTCCTCGCACCTCTTTCCACCTCAGCAGGGCCAACGCTGGATACCAGGGAATTTCCTCTCCAGCTTTGTTCTGATAAAATGGCAAACAATGAAGGGAGCATGCCCGGAACTGTTAAGCTCTCACCGACAATAGTATCTTTGGAGTTATGCCTGCAACTGCTATAAAAGATGGATATATTTTTTTGCGTTCATAACTGCTGCGATTTTAGCGCACCTAGCTCTAGGCGTTATAGGAAGCTTGTCAACTTACCCTCATTCAGTAACGGTGGCTAAAAAATTACACCATCTTCCCGTGGGGAACTATAGGGTGATGCAGAGCATCGTGTTGGTTCCGAGGAAAGAGTCAGTTGCGTGCTGACGTCGAGAGATGGCGCCACCGACTGCCCTAGCGTTACCCCCTACGCGAGCCTTCGTCGCGGCTCGCGGCAGAGAAACTTGGAACGCTCGCCGCTCGCCGTTTATTTTTTTCACACTTGAAGGAGAGGAGACTAGAGGAGGAGAGTTGCACGTGCGCGCGCGGTGTGAGTAGAAGCGAAAGCACGCGCAGTGCACGTAGCTGGTAGAGAGAGAGAGCGAGAGAGTAACGCGCAGCTGTTGGAGAGAGGGAAGGAGGAGAGTTGCGCGTGCGTAGTGTGAGTGCGGACCACAAGGCCGCGGGACATAGACCCTAGCAAGAGATTCTCCGCATCTAAAAGTTAGTCGACCGTAGGCAGGCGGCGTGCACAAGACAATTTCTGCTGTCTCGTGCCCTGCTCGCACAAAATCTCAGCGGGGTTTTTGCGATTGCAGAAAGACTACAGTTCCCTCAATGCATCGCGGTGGCTGCGGGGGCTTACCGAAACTGGATAATGAGGAATGCTCATTCGTGTCCCGTAAAACTGGCTACGTCTATGTCAGCACATTTTGCCGGCAGCCTGATAGTGGCGCGCACGTATCTCTCTTTCTCGCCGAGCACTGAGACTATGGACTGTTTCACTTTATGGACGAGCGAAACAAAAGCTACAATCACAAGAATTTTGACCGGAATCAGGAGGACATGAACGAGGCTTGCTCTGCGCGTGCGTGCGTACCTGGCAGGGATGCTAAAATTACAGAGCTGACTTTCTGTAGCTCCTGCAACGCTTGCAGCGCGCAAAGCAACCACCCACATGTATTGTAAATGCATGGTCTGCTGGGCAACTTGGTAATTGACATTCATATTAAAATTAGCACAAAAAGACTGGACAATAAGCCGAAGAAGCACACAGGACAAACGCTAACTGGCAACTAAAGTTTATTCAACGCTTCCAACTTCGCTATCGCTCTGCACGCGCGTAATCTCATCTCAACAGAAACCCGGCGTACCACCAAATCAGTAAATATATATTCGCGACTCTGGCAAAACGGACGCCACCAAGCGGGAAAACTGGGAACCAGCCGGCCCAGGTCGCTTTGCGTCCCTCCGCGTCTCTGTTGGCTTTCGCGGACGCGTGTTGTCGGCGCGGTGGCGAACAATGTAATTTAACGAAGGTCCGAAAATTTCGTAAGTTTGCTTGAGTGTTCATTAGTGTGGTGAAGCCTCAGTAGATTGTTTCCTTCCATCACGTGTTTGAAAGCCCGTTTGCTCCACAACACACGGTCGCGTGCTTTCGATTTCTTGGATGGGGTGGAATCACGGAAAAGCTTTTTGATTTCTTGTCTGTCTCGAATCACATTCAAAGTGACGCACTACTTGATAACTGATAAGGGGTTTCTTTATAAGGACGTAGAACAGTGGACTGAGGACGACAGACGAGGTGTTTCACTGGAGTTAACACAAATGTTGCAGTCAAATGAATGGGAAGGTTCGATAGCTGCTCTTTTTTAGTTTGGTTGTGTTCGATTAGCTTCACATTTGAGCCACCCACGCCGATCGGTGCGTTGGCTATTCATCTTGGCTGCTTTTCGACGAAAAAGCCTGTGGACCACGCCGAAGGAGTTGAGCTGATTCGCAATTACTTGATTCCGGATAACCTGCTCGCTGCATACGATTAATGAGGGAAATTGTCTGCTTTCAAAGGGGTGGGGGACGCGTCTCGCAAAGTTCTAGAAGCCGTCAAGGCATTTTGATCTATCGAGCCTCCAATATTTATATTATACCCCCCGTCGAAGCCAGCACCAATATACATCTACATTGCTCAGGTTGACCGGCCACAAAAAATACTAATTTTCTCCGTCCAGGATTCGAAGTCAAGTTCAATGCAGAGAGGTTCTGCGTGAATCTCCGATAAGGACTCTCTTCAGTTTGTCCGCATTCTCTCTGTGCTATTGGCTAGAACCATTTGACTGAGATTAAGTAGTATCTCTCTGTCTGTCAAATATACTTTTATTCAGCAGTTCACGTAAAGCTAGTCAACTAAGCTCATATTTCAACCCGAAGAATGTACTTATATGTGCTTTAGTGGGGCATAGTACGTAATATAACACAAAACCCGCAAATTCGTCAAAATGACTTCGCGATTGCGACTAAACACTGAATTAAATCCGAGTATCAACTGCTAGTGGGGACGCCGCGGGCTAACATGCTCCTTGGCTCAAGAAGCGCTTGCTTAATTCGTAATTTTCTGCAACTGTGTTGTTGACCGAGCAGACGACTGAGCTGTTTCTTAATCGCGGGTACGCACAAAAGCTCGATTTCGTGGACAGATAAGTCGCATGGTCGGACATGCGATTACCTGAAAATTACTCTCGGTGGAACATTCTGTAGTCATCGCCGCTTTCCTTAGCTGTCAAAACTGATTAGAGTCTATTACCATCTCTCCGGGGCCATAGTTTCGGTTTTGAACGAGATCTCGAAACGAAAGTTTGACATGAAAGAACAAAAAACCCCGGAAAAACGAAACTGTGGCAGCAAAGTTTATTCAACGCTTCGCTTTGCTATCGCTGTGCACGCGCGTAATCTCATCAGCCATTACCGGCACCCGCAATCAGTAAATAACCATATAGCCCGCCACCGCCTGTCCAGAAAGTTATGCAGGCAGCGGGCAGGTGATGCGCTGTTTTGCTAACTTTTTGGACAGGCGGTGGGCAACGTAAAGCAATCACCCTACAATATTACGTTGGAATATGTTTCCCTTCACGCAAGTTTACTGGCAGTTACCGGTATATAGTCGTACGCAACGTGATCGGTCAAAAAGCTTCCTGACTGTTGTTTAACACCAGTAATAAAGAGGGCTCTTCTCTCGTAGTGTTTCCTTTACGAAACTTAACGACGTAGTCACAGGGATCGCAGTGATTGACTTGGTGACAATAGTCAAATGGGGCTCATGGTTTGGATACGAGAACTGCGTAAGCATTTGATTTGGGATCGTGACAAGTAATGCCTCGACGAGCATTCGGGTAGCGGATTGAATCCAGTCACTGCTATAACGGTGAATAGCCGAACCGTAATAAGAATGTCCGGAAATCAGCACGTACCATATGCTGAACCCAGTGCACAACAAAGATGAACATTGGGGAATTCGACCATCAATAGTGAGCTTCTGGGGGTTGCATTCCGAATTTCGTTGAATGATTTCTCGCTTCTGGCGACGGCGGTGGGGTGTGAAAATCGCACGCTGGGCTGTGGATTGGAACTGTTAATCGTGTATAATCGGCCTGGGTCCCGCGGCTGCGACTTTCTGCGAGTTGAGGGGCGTAAAGCCATCGCGAACGCTGCTTCGCTTCCTTATTTTTTCTACAACCGCTACTGCGTAGAGAAAAGCTAAGGCGTTTTTCGTTGGTTGCGAACATTAACAAAATATTCTGAGCGGTATTTATTGAATGTACAAGAAATTGTTGAACCGTATCGTAATCTACGACCGAGTATCGATTCATCCTTCTCCCGGACTGCATCGTGTCAAACAGATCCGATATCTCCGACTCTCGCACCTGCTCCCGGAGGAGAATCCTTCTTCCCCTCGTGGATTTGGTATACCTAGGATCTGTGGAGATTGCCTGCAAGGTATAATGTTTAGCTCACTACACTGAAATGCTCAGTGGAATTCGCTTTATGCTTTTGGGACTAGTAACATTTCTTCAATACCACTTGCCTTCCGGACACACCGCTGGGGCATAGGTGAAAAACTGCGGAGCGCAAGTTTGTCTCCTTTTCTTCACAGGGTTGCGATGATGTCAGATCGACCTCGCTTTTATTGGCTGATCGAAAACAAAATGGTGAGTCGACTTCAAGGCATCCAGCATTGAGGTCTACCCGCAATCCTTTCTATCAAACGCAATCAAAGATCGGCGCCGATCTGACGTCACCGTAACTCCTGCGCAAGAAATAGTACTACTTGCACTCTGCATTAGCGACTACCTCTATCTGCAAAGTCTTGTAATGTATTGAATTCCGTATTTAAAGACTAATTGGTTCGATTTGTCCAGAATTAATGGAACAGTTCTTTCGGGGAATGACTTACCATTTTTATTAATTACAGGTCATGAGACGGTTCGTTCTAGTGACGTCAACGTTTCCGCTAAATCTAGCTTGGAAACTGAGTTGATGTATAGGTCGCGTGACGTCAAGTCAGGGTACCTTACTTTTAAAGATACGTGTTGAGAGAAAACGCAACAGCAGACTGACGTTTACAGACAAACATTGTTCGATTGGTGTGCTCCGTCTAGAAAGCATTTCGTACTTTAAAAACGAATAGGTAATGGCCATAGCGCTGACCGCCACTTGTGACTCGTCACGCAGCGCGCTTTTAGTAGCATCATTTGATGAACAGAATACTGACCAGACGAGGACACTCACAAGGAGTCGTGACGACATAAATACGCGCCAAAGGCGACAGAGCTCAGCAGAATCATCTTTAGGACAGCGCAAAAAGCAGTGCGCTACATTACATCGTCTGGTCGTGGAGACGAGGACAGGCTTCACAGTCAAAGATGTATTGCGATCATGAACTCCTAATAAAGGCCGATTGTATCAGAAGCTATGAGCGCAATATGATACAGAAGCTACTAAACAGATTCGCTGTGAAATAACTGAAGTTGTCCACTTTCCGAAATGCAGGGCTAATGGTTCTGCAGTATGAACTGCGTTCCGGCTTGGCACCTGCCTGTGCTAACATTTTCGGCTAGATTCTGTTCACTATAGTGTTCTCCAGTGATCTAGGCGGAGCTCCCGAAACGTCACTTGCGTGCCTATTGTTGTTTGTCTAATGTCACCATGCTAGTACAAGAAGGTTATTTTTTTCCTTTCTAATGGCTCCAACTGTTCCTTCATTTTCTTGTAAAGGCGTTTAAAAATAACATCCCGATAGGTCTACTAAGCTCTCCTATAATAGTGTGAATGGTGTAATCATTAAAAGTTTCAACTCTATGCCTGAAAAAAATTTTTTTATAAGCTTGAATGTTTGGTTAAATCTTCTGTTTAATATATATTCTAGCATTAAGAAACAGAACTTACTTTCTCATTCTGGCGTATTATTCTACTGCAACGTTACCGATGACGTTATTATAAATAAATGATTCATGGGTAGGGCGAGCACGGATTTTATTTGGTGCCGCAAAATTGATATCACTGAGAAGATTCAACGTATGATGTTTTCATAGTACGACCGTAGAATCGCCAGCTCTAGTAACCGCTTCAAAGTAGTTCTTGACGCGTACTCCCGGAGCTGTACCGAGCGTATAAAAGCTTACTAAAGCAATTGTTTATTTACGAGTTCGTTTTGATCTCCTGAGACATAATAATTGTATGTAGAGTGCGAGTTTTGCTTAATTCTGATGGTTGATTAATGTTTGTCCGGAATATAACCATGGCGATAGAGACCTATGAAATAAATATATTTTTCAGGGGACCAGATTCAAATACAAAATTGCAATCTTGATAAATTTATATCTTTGTTAGTTCGAAATATCACCAAAAACACGGTTGAAAGTACGTTACAATGACATTAAAAATAATGTTTCCGTGTATTTCTTAAAAATTCAACTAAAAAACACTTTGATTAACCTGTGGAACCTATAATTACTCACGAGTTATTAAACGCAGAATATTAATCAAAATTTGTATAGACGTGACTATTTTTAAAGGCTAATTGATGATGTTTACATTTGATTTTGTTTCAAACTCCCCGGTTCCCCTTCATCGCACGATACCGCCCATCAACATAACACACACAAAAATAAAACTTTTCTGAAAAAACTAATAATTTGACGCATTGAGCTCCAACACCGCATCGCAGTTTCGCATATATTAATCACACAGGATGTGAAGGGATGCCAATTTTACCTTTTAGGTTGGTTCACAAACCAACATCTCCCACCATTCGAGCTAGTATGTCTTATAAAAGTTTTTATTTTTTATTTTTTTTAGTTCTCAGAAAGAAACAGAAAAATTACTCTGTGTAAATTTAATACATTAATCTAAAAATAAAAAATCACTTTGATTAACTTGTGCCCTCTTTAATTAATCACGGGTTATTAGCCGCAAGATATTATTCAAGTTTTGCTTTTAAGTGACCTTTTAAAGGAAATTTATAATGCTCGCATTTAATTTCCTTTCCAACTCCTTAGTCCATCCACAATCACAATTGTAATGCTTACATTTCATTTTCTTTTCGAAGTCCCCGGTCTACATAAACGAAACAAACAAGAAAATTATTATATATTTGCGATAAATTATTTGACGTATTGAGCTCCAACACCTAATCGCGGTTTCATATATATATATTACTCAGACAGTGTGTGAAGGAGTGCTAAATTTTAACCTTAAGGTTAGTTCACAAACCAAGGTTATACACCAAAGAAGCTGGTATGTTTTATGAAAGTTTTTTTTTTAATTTAAAGAAAGCAAGGGGGAAAAATCTCAGATAACTTGCTGAAGATAATGAGGTGTAGGTCAACGCTTGACGGGCATTAATCACAGAGGGATAGAGTTTAACGTTAAGTCAAGCATAAAAAACACCCCGCTCTATCAGCGCTTTGAAACATGACGGGCAGCTTCGACCAACGGTATTGCCCTGACCAGGTGAAAGCACGCGGGAAATAAGGGTCGTTGGTTTAAACTATAGTCTCGGATCATATAATACGACGCCATATGCAGGTTCCTTTAAATTTTGGATAAATATATCACCGGAATTCACGCTTGAAAAGTTCGCCCCATCTATTCTCAAGCACGGAGTAAGTGTTTCGCATCAAACTAAAATTTACTGCAGTTGTCATGAACTGAGCTTAAAGGAGTAATTCTAAAGATACATTGTTATTGACAGGTATATTATTTGTATACGTAACGGCCATTATTTAAAGTTCAGACAAGCCGGCGCTCGAGCAGCCGGTGCGTCGGGAGCTAAAATGAAGTTGACGGATGCTGCCGATGTACTTTGAAGACGTAGAACACACGCAAAATGTAGCCGGAGTATATCCGTCCCAATTAGGTTCACGATCGCACTGCACTTTTGAGTTTTATCATTGAACGAAGCCACTCGCCATACCTTTGTGTTGCAGCAAGACCAGATTTACGCTAGTGAATGATCGCTTACAGGCAAAACAAGTAGGAACAACGCCGGAAGGTATTCATATTGACCAAGCACATGGCATCCGGCTATAAATTCCGTCTATAGCATATCCTCTTTAGCAAGTCTAGATTTATTTCTCCACCATGCGTTTTTTCAACAACGGCCGCGAACTGCGTAGTGGAATTAAGACGTCTCTTTTATTGCCGTCTTTTATGTTGGAACTACTTATCATAAATAAATAACGATTACGAATTTTCTTTAGCGCTGTTTATCGTGAGTGATTTTAATAAATAGAGGTTCTTCGTTATAATATCTGTTGTTTTAATTGCTGGTGCAGTATACAGGCGAATTCAACCTATATTTTGTTTTAGTTTAAGTTCAGGCGCAGCCGACGCTACGAGATAAAGGGGCCAAACAAGTTGCGTCAAAAGAGCAAATCGTTGGTTTTTTTTATTTTTTCTGCTTATGATTGGTTCAGCCATGATAGAACACGTGCAAAAACGTGACGGACGCCACGATGGTGGTCGTTTGACTCCTTCTGGTTGATCTCATTGGCTTCTAGCGCCAGATCAACGAGGTGGAGGGCCTTAGAGCGATAAATTGGCAGCTGAATATGACTACCCGATTGGGGGTCATTTTCCTACACTTTTGACCACTAGACACGTGAGCTTATAGTTTTACGTCTAGATTTTAACGAAGTACCACGCACAAATAATTGCTCATTGATCTTTAATAACAGTACCGACGAGATAAGTTATGTTTCGTTTGTTTTAAGTCCAAAATGTGCTGTTGACCACAGAGAATCGAGCCGCGTCACAATGCCCCCGGTAGATGCGGTCAACCGCGGTGCTGTATTTTGGGTTTCTATGGCAGCTACACTGTAACAAAAACCCGTGCGTCTCCTTTCCTGCACAATACTCGGAGAGCCAATCACCGCCACTTACGGAGGCAGCTCAGTGGATGACGGTGCCGATACATATGTTTAGACCAAAAATGCAGTCTGAGTTGTGACATTAAGCAATGCCAGCGTGACGTTTTGCATTGCTTAATGTCACAACTGGACTGCGTTTATCAGTCTGGACATATGTTTCGGCATCGTCATTTGCTGAGCTGCCTCCGTAAGTGGCGGTGATGGCTCTCCAGTGATAGCGGGAAAGACGCGCGGGCATTTTTAGAGTGTAGACACTGATCTCTGGGGCTAACGGTATTGTGATAATAGTTTATCATGTTTTGTTTTCAAAGCGATCGCGCTACAAATATCGGCTCAGTTTGGTGTAAAAGCCTCAGGATCCGGTACGGTCACATGTCTAGCGGTCAAAATTGAACAATATGATGAACCCCAAGTGGGGGTCACTTTTGCCTGGTGAATGGAATACCAGTTTATCGCTCTAAACCACTCTACCTCGGTGCGCCGGACGAATCTAGACTTGAGCCGAGACGAAGTATAAAAGTAACAATGCAAATAAAACCATCTCGTACAAGCGGCATGCTCCGAGAGCATTATACATAATCCGAATATAAATGAAGGTGATGCATGTGGCAACTGTGCATTTCTTTAAATTAAAGTAAAACCCGAATATCCCCAATCACCAACGGAATATACGCGTGGCTTAAATTTACAATTTATTTATTAATCTAGAGTTCACAAATTATAATGTCTTGCAAACTAAATGGATTCCGCCGAGAACGTTACAGCTCGCTTCGCTGGAACGTATATCAATATACAAATTGCGATAGAAAAAAAAAAACAATTGTGGTATATAAAAAAGGTTATTCTCCCCTATCAATGCCAACTAAGCTAAGAATGTCTGCTTCTTCTAAGTCTGCGGATTTACACGAACGCAATTAACCATCAGAGACAAACAAGAAGAAACGCTGAGCGGAGGAGGCACCTCCAAACTCGAAACCTAATTATAGACATGTACTTTTTTCTTGTCCTTATCTTTAAAGGAAATTTTTTTTATAGATTTGTGTAGCCGCTTTTGTTTAATGTCGCCCTGAGCGAGAAACTTCGCGGAACGCCTGGCGGAAGATTACGACCAAAAAATTTGCGATGAAAGAGCGTAACCCCATTTCATGCTTCCGTGAATTCATTCTTCAGATTGCTAATCAAGAGAAATAACTGTCAGAAAGAGGACTTGCCTTGTGGTAAGTTGCCACGGAACCGTTCATAGCAAGAATAAATGTGCAAAATGGCGTAAATCATTAGATAGTGATAACGAGAGAATCCATGCCCATGCAAAAAAGCTCATAAATGGCATTGCACCTAACGACGTACTAAATTCACTAAAAATAATGATTATCCTTGCCAGTTTTTTTAATGTGACAGTTAATATTATTTTATTCTTTTGAGCGCCAGCGAAGGTAACTAACTATGACATCTCACAGCATATGCAGATTAACTCTGCGCAACAGGCGCTAAGGAGTAATTGAATGAAGCCTCGTAACGAAGATCATAATCTGCGCCCAATCATTGAATATCATATATTTTGTAATCATCAAAACCTTTTCACGAAAGATACCCGGCGGACTCCTTCAAGGTCGTCGGCCTTAAGAGAATGAGGTGAACAAATAAGTTTTGGGTTAATATCGCAAGTTGTAGTACTAGTACGCTGTATCCGTGAACCTGCCCGAAGTCCTGCTTTGTAACATAAGCATGTATCAAACGCAGTTGTTTATTGGATGGTCTGCATAAGCAATTTTGAATTGTTTCCGCATTCACCACTGGAGATGAAAGATGCGAGCGGGCCTTAGGCCATGTTAGTGCTATACATAAGCTATTGATGTTCAGTTAAAATACTTTACAGTTTCCGAAAATCTTTGTGTTCGTAAAATAAAAAAACAGTAAAAAATAGCTTGTTATTATTTTTTTATGATACGATGATGCGAGAGTGCAATGTTCTGCCCTGTGTAAAAATGGAGGTGCCTGAGTAGAAAATGGCACTTACCGATTTGACTCCCCAAGAATAGAAATAACATAGGAGCCTGGTACTCTCCAATGACAACATTGTCTCAACTGGCTAAAAAAAAAAAAAAAACGTTTCGTGCTGTTACAAGTGCTCGACTTTATAATATGCGGTCAATCATTTTTGCAGTATTATGTACTTGAAAAAAAGCACGTCAACAGCTAATTGTACCATAACTCATTTTGCTTTTCTTAGCTAGGATTTCAATAGTTTACTCACGCAGCGTGTACCCCTGGGTATTTTTGTCATTTACCGGTGAATGATGTGTGCATGTCCTAGTTTTTCGTGGAACTCAGTCACAGCCAAATATTACAGCCAAGAATGTGAGTCAAAATAGTTACAAGGCGTAGAAATTCGACACTAAAATATACCTGCTTTAGATTTTCGTGATATTAAAGAAATAAAAATAGACATTACACATATTTATTACCAATATTACAATGATCGGTGGAGGTGTGTCCTGCAAAAAATAAGGCGCTTGGGCCCAGTCTGCAAGCTTTAGTATGCATGCAGGGTTGAATTTCTCAGCCACATGGCTGAAATAAAGATAAAAATTACTAGCGCTGAAAATCTTTGAAATGTATCTATATTTCTGTCCGAAATTCCTGATTATTTTACGTAGTTATATAGGTTTGAATACATTTTTAATAAAGATATTGTCCTTCAAAACCTTGTCAATAGTCGCAAGCATATCGGAGCGGAATAATACACGTCAAACAATCTATAATATGGTTCGACATGCAATTTATCTCGTGGAATGTAAACACAAAAAGAACTCTTACTGCTCTCTGGAACATCCCCATTTTATTATTTCTCGGATTTCTCAAAGATGCCTCTGTTTATGTTTGCCGCTACAATGACTAAAACATCGACTTTTTCTACGTCTTGTAGAAAAACAACCTAGTCCAGTTTGCTGAAGAATGTGGTCGGAATGCCTGGTCGGAATTTTCAGACGGATAAAAAGTCACTCTATCGCCGTGCGTTCTCGTTTGGAAATATTTCGAGCAGAAATATTTACCAACTGTGCTTTCAAATTTGTTTGCAAGTTTCAAAATAAATCAAAATTCATGTCCAACAATGAAGCTTTGAGGTATGCGCTTTGATCTTGTTTATTGACAGTTTATCAATTTCCATAGACTAAAAGATATGTGCAGATTCTGGTGTTTCTTTTCTTTTTTTTGACTGCTACGACATCTGTTTGGACAACAACTTTTTATTTGTCACGGTTTGGGGGCTTCCGTTGGCCTCACAACGTGAGCTCCTTTCATCACTCATAGCTTTGCCTGATTCGAGAGATCATTCCGTTAAAAAAGAGTACCGAATATTTAAGAATAGTTTTCGAGATTACTAGCAAAACGCGAGATTGAATACGTTTGGTGTCAGTTCTTCTTTTCTATTATTAATATAAGGAATAGTTTCATACTTTGCTATTTGCCAAAAATTTCCGAGTAGTACAGGGCGTCCCAAAAAATTACAAGGTATTCTTCACCGCAAAACAAACCTACTCCTTGCCGGTCGCTCATTCTCCTCTCAAATGTAGCGCTAGAGGTTCAAACCAGACGCAACCTTAACCTTAACCTTCAGCCTTAACCTTTATAATATTCAAGAGTTAAAAGTGATTCTCTATAATTTTAAATGGGAAAATGGCGGCCTACCGAGCTCTCAAATACATAGAGCGCCATTGCGCCATTTACCGAAAACGGGCAAAAATTGGCCCCATTTGCTCATTGAAACGTCTGAAAATCATATAACTTTTGCATAAGGAAACGGTTAGTGCGTTAACTTTGGCACCTGTTTGGGACATCTAGCGCTATATTCGGGCGGAGAACGAGCGCTAGGGGCTTCAAAGTTTGTTTTCGCGGTTACAAAAACTGTTTTCTTGTGGTTCCTTTAAGGGGGGGGGAGCAAGTGACCTCGGGGTGGGGTGGAGGGTCACGTGGCCTCAGGGGGGTCACGTGACGTCACTGATGACGTCATCAATGATGATGACGATGACGATGCGGATGCCGATGACGTCATCAGTGACGTCACTGATGACGTCATCGGCATCCATGTATCGTCATCATCATCACGTGACCTGGGGACCACGTGACCCTGGGTCACGTGGCCTCAGGAGGGAGGGGATCACGTGACCTCGGGCGGCTACGCCGACGACGATGCCGACGCCGACGGCGACGCCGCTCAAGCCGAAACAGGCGCCTAAGAGCTGCGCTCTAAAATATCGGCTCACAAACGTCGCGCGTTTACGTAAAAAAAAAGTGTTAGTTTTAGTTGCAGTATAAGAGAAAATCAGCGCCATTAAAATATAATGTTATTACTTGCATTACGCGGACGATTTTAAATCGATGAAGCGGCGCTCCCGGCTTTCCAAAAACATTAGCTGCCACGGCTGAAACAGGCGTGCCCATGCCGCCGATCTGTACGCTCAATATCAAACGGGCTCCGGAGAGCTGTTTGATTAAACCGGTACAGTTTGCCGGTCACCGGTCACCCGTCTGTGCAACATGTTCCCCGGTGTGAGCAAACGTGCGACAACTTTGCCCAAACGAGTCACGCCATTTTCCCAGGCAAGCGACACGTTTGCCTAAAGGAGTGACCTGTTTGTCGAAATAGGTGACCGTTATGGCTCATACGGGGGACCCGTTTGAGCCATACAGGCGACCCCTTTGACAAACTGGTGACCGGTATGAACCTGTTTACTTTTCATATAGGCGCCGAATGTTTTTTTTTCAGTAGGGTATGCTTTGGATATGTTATGCGAATGACAATACTCTGCTAGTGTGTGTGTGTGTGTGTGTGTGTGTGTGTGTGTGTGTGTGTGTGTGTGTGTGTGTGTGTGTGTGTGTGTGTGTGTGTGTGTGTGTGTGTGTGTGTGTGTGTGTGTGTGTGTGTGTGCGTGTGTGTGTGTGTGTGTGTGTGTGTGTGTGTGTGTGTGTGTGTGTGTGTGTGTGTGTGTGTGTGTGTGTGTGTGTGTGTGTGTGTGTGTGTGTGTGTGTGTGTGTGTGTGTGTGTGTGTGTGTGTGTGTGTGTGTGTGTGTGTGTGTGTGTGTGCGTGTGTGTGTGCGTGTGTGTGTGTGTGCGTGTGTGTGTATGTGTGTAGATGACGTTAAACCATGGATGAGAAACACTGAGCCGTAATTGAATTTCTGATGAAAGGGGAATCTTCGGCTGCTGATACCCACAGACACCTCAAACATATATGTGATAATGTATTTAATAGATATGCGCAATGTCAGGTATTGAGTTCTGAAGTTTACTAGAGAGAAACCGTTTCCAAGCAAATGAGTAGCTGGCCGTCAACTTCATTCAGTGGTGCAGGGAATGTCAGGTGCAATATGTACCGACTGATTTCCAGGCCTGGACAAAACATTGAAGAGAATGCTCTGAACGGGATGAGGACTCTGTGAAGGGTAACCTCAATAGAGGACGCTTTGCCAAAATAAAGATATGTAAATTGTTTCGATCTTCGCATTGTCGTACAAGCCTACCATCAATTCGCAGCTGTGCTTAATTAAACATTAATTGAAAAAGAGCGTTTATTTGTGCGAAGTGGATACGAATACATAAAATTATTAAACATAAAGTATGGGGACATAATCAGAACTTCTTTTAACTTTGAATGTTGAAATGAGTTCTGTTCCCGCTCCCTGCCCTACGTTTTATCCTTTAATGTATTCGTATTTAATTAAACACGAGTTCAACAATACATAGTTTTTTGCTTCAACTAATTCTAGCCGCCTATATTTCCTTAGAGGTAAACGCCCCAAAATATGTCAGTACGTAAAAATTAAAGATGTGTTATGCTATCCTCATTATGTGAATCGCACTATATTGACATCATGTCAACAATAGCAATGCGATTTTTATTAATATAGTGTGTTATTTTCGGCTAATCACGCGAATTTGGCAGCTTTCCGATGACTCTAATTTGGGTAAGGTGGTTCTTATTCACTGAAGCTACGATAGGTTTTATTGTTGTTTTGTGCCCAAATGTGTTGAAGGGGTCACGAAGCGATATAGGGTTGGAATGGTCATGACTTTGCGGACGCGTACTGGTCCTAGTCTGGCAGGCGTATACTCGCATATACCGCAACTGATTCAGGTTCTGCTTTGTCGTATTGAAATTGCAAGGATAAATGGGAACTATTTCTTTCAGTCATGCCTTCGCAAAGCTTGATGACGTAATGTTAGGATCGAAACCACCCACCTGAGGATAGTCGAGCGCCGGTCATGACTTTTGACACGAAAATCGCGAAAGCACTCAACTTCTGCTCGTAACAATCAATGCCTCAGGGTGTCCACCGAGGCATTGATTGTCCAATTGATTGTCCGACCACTGCGGGGATGAAAATAGCCGAACTCTAACAATGCCTGGAGCTCAGCACGCGTTTCATACTTTGCCAACCCCAGCGTGCGGCTATGAATAACATTGGAGGCAGAGGAGAGGCACAAGGCCACGTGACCGCTTGTTCTGGCTCTGAGTTCAGGGGATGAACGATGTTCATGTATGTTCAATTTTTTCGTGACTGCCGCGGCTTAGTAAGAAAATCTGAGACAAGTTTGTTTTCATTTCTTAACGTAAGGGAGTGATTCTAAATAGTACTTAGTAAAAGTAGAGGAATGGTCTCACGGCTGCTTTCAGAGAAAAGTTTGAGTGTGTAATTAGTGTATACTGTAATGCAGCTCATTTGTTATCCAGGTTACCTGAGAAATTCAAGCTCGCTTTGCAAAATATAAATAAGAATGCTGTTGGGGGTGATGACCAATGATTTTAAGCTGCAAAACACGTCAGTATCTATAATGTTTCCTTCGCTTTCGGTTATTTTATGAAGATGTCAACATAGCAGTTTCAAAACATCAGATTGCTAGGAGCACTAGAAAGCGCCAAGGTTGTTGAACTGACTTAAAAAAACTGGAAGTGCGTTACAGAACTGATGATAATTGTGGACATAGTTGCACAATATTCCCACGAGACATTCATCGTATTTCTGTTGCAAAGCGTTCTGATTAGGAAACAACATATTTATAAACTCCAAAGTGGAAGTAAGCATCTATAAACTCGAGTGGATTGTCAATCAGGACATTGGGCGCGAAGCTAGTCGGCGTCACCGCACAACAAATGTTTGTAGGTTTAATGATGGAGTCACGCTTGACTGCAAAGGTTGGTTACGTCCCTTCATCGTTATCCGGAGTAGTACTTTCGAACTATGCCACTAGAAGAGTTGTTCCACAGTGCCTAATAATGTCAGCTGATTGTATGTTTTTTTACAAAATTTAAAGCAGCATTCGCTTCAAAGCACAACTCAGTTTATGATAATAGTTACGAAGGTTCCAGGAAATATAAAACTTGTGGAAATACTGGGTGTACCAAGGAGCGGCCAGGCTCTTTAAATCAACCGCAGAAATTCTCTTAACCTATCGCGTTCCGATTTTGTACAGCGTTGGCCACAGGTGGTGCATTTGTTCTATAAAATTCGCAAAGAGCAGAAGCTTACTTGAGGAAAAAAGAAAAAAAGAAAGAAAAGCTTAACTCCAATGGAAACTCAACGAAGCCACCGGTCTCCAAACCACAGGACGCCTATGGTTGAAGACCGGTGAGCTCTGCTGCGTTTCCAAAGTCAAGCCTTTTCTCTTTTTTATTTTTCTCAAGTAAGCTCGCTCTTTGCGAATTTTATAGAAAAAATGCACCACCTGCTGACCAACACTGTACAAAATCGGAATGCAATCAGGTTAATGAACCAAAGTTGTGGTCGATTTTAAAGAGCCTAGCTCTCCTTGATACACCCATTATTTATCGCATGTTAAATTACTCGTAAGTTTAGAGCCGACGGAGCAGAAAGTGTTACTTCTAGAGCATCATTGCAGCATAAAGTCTGTTTTGTATTACTGAGTATGTTATTCAGATTGATGACGTGTTTTTTTTCATTTTTTTTAATGCCGTAGTTTTATTTGCGGTGAGGAACTCGCTAGGGTCGCTTCTGTTTCACTCACTATGGCTGCATTGACATTGGCGTTCGAATCGCAACCGTGAAGCGGATCCACTCACTCTCATCAACAACCGCGTGTAAATTTGTATTGTATTTTTAACCCACCGCGTTCGCGACCGCCTTGCAAACGCGGTTGAGTGGACAGTGTGAATGCGGCGTATGGGTAGTGCACGTGCTACCCACGCGGTTATGATTAATTCCCATAGTGCATAAAATCTTAGCATTGCACCTGTTTGCACAAGTAGAAGAATGGGTTGGGAAAAACTTTCACCAGGCGGCGATACCGAAGCATCTCGCCGCCAATAGGCCCAGCCACGCTCAAGGTAGCGTTATCAATGTCACGAACGCCCGTGGCTAAAGCGATGGTGGCTGAAGTAAAGGTCGCGTTACCAAGTTCACACAACACCCGTGGCTGAAGCGATGGCGGGTGAAGCGTAAGCTCCGGAGTATCGGTATCGTTATCTGAGTCATCAGAGTGATCTACTAAAACTCTTTAATCTCAACGCCCTATATCTGCAATTAACGTGCAAGCCAATACAACCGACATTGCCGATACATATGCGTCATCTCCCGGATACCTTCCCGACAATCCAACCTGGGCGGTACACGCACGATATCCCGCCGTACTTACGCGATATCTCGCCGTACTTCCAAGTACTGGCGAAACGGCGGTACTCCAGTACTTGCCGGATGTCGGGGCGCTGGTGCAGAACCGCACATTCAGCCGGTATTGGAACCGACTTTCGACCGACATCGCCACGACACTGGCCATGTATGGACGTTCTGCTTGGGCTAGGAAATTGTCTTCGACGTCGTCCTAAAAGTTGTCATTGAGGTCGCCTAGACCTCGTTCTTGCCGTCGCCCTCTAGGACGTCGTCCTCGGCGACGTCCTGGATGCTGTCCTTGACGTCGTCCTCGACGTCGTCCTAGAACGTCATCCTTGAGATTGTACTAGAGATCAATGTAGAGGTGGTCCTCAACGTCCCCTAGACATATTTTCTGAGATCGATCCTAAATTTTATCCTAGAGGTCGTCCTAAAGTTCGTCCCAGTGCCGTCCTTGACGTCGTTCTCGACGTCGTCTTTGTGGTTGTCCTAGAGGTTGTCCTAGAGGTCATCGGCGACGTCGCCCTATACGCCACCTTTGACGTTGTCTTCTTCGTCACCCTAGACGTCGTGTCGTCGAGATCGTCCATGAGGTCATCCTAGGTGTCTCCTTGACGTTGTCCTCGAACACGTTGTCCTAGACAGCGTCCTTGACGTGGTCCTAGACGTTGTCCTCGAGGTCGTCCTACAAATTATTCGTAGACGCTGTTCTTGATGTCGTCCTCTAGGACCTCTATATAGGTCGTCCTAGACGTCGTCCTTTATGTAGCCGTCTAGGACGTCGCCCTCGGCGTCGTCTTAGACACCGTCGTTGACGATCGTCATCGATGTCTGTACAACATATTTGAATCATTTCATCACCGTACTATTTCCTACCCTAATTGTTTTTACTAATGATGTTCCTGTAAAGCTACCGCATTTCACCGCTGTTTTGCAGAGGGGCTGAACATTCAGCGAATACTTTTCTCTTTGTGAAGAAGGCGGTTTAGCTTGCTCCTCGTTCAGAAATCGGCAAAATACAAGAACAAAAGTAACACAAACACCGTGATGACTTGGAGTATTTTTTAATGTTTTTTATCTTGGTGGAGGTGCAGGGTAATACAATCTATGCCCATGACGCGTACCAACTGTGAACACGATAACTCCGAAGACGACGACCGTGAAGTTGACGCCCCGAAAAACATGCGATGATGACTGCAACTGTGACATCAACGACGACCTCAACTGTCGCCTCGAAAACGAGCGGGACTACGATCTCATCTATGGCCTTGAAAACGACCCCTGGCTACGACCTCGACGATAACATGATGACAACTTCGACACCGACACCGACGATGAAACGGACGACGACTCCAAGGACAAACCTTGGCTACGCCGTCAGCAACCCACCCGACTACGGCCTCGACAACAAACTATCTTCGACCTTGCCGACGAGACATCCGATGACAGTTACGGCGACTTGAATAACGATATCGACCACGATCCCAACTACGACTTCGACGGCAGCCCTGACGACAACTTCGACGGCGACCAAATGACGACCCGGACGATGACTTCAACGACAACCTCAAATACGACCTTGACGACGACCTTGATGACGAACCCGATGACAATACCGACGACGAGTGTGATGTCGACCACGAAGATAAACACGACGACGACGCTCGGCTCGTCACTCAACGAGCGGAGGAAGTCCCCCAGCGCGGCCGCATTTTGATTCAAGCAGCACAACTTGCTAACGATGGCATGTACAATGATAATTCAATCAATGCAAAGGTGCAAGTGAGCTGCTGGTACAATCCTCTTTGTCATGACGCCCAGTTCTACCCGGCTACCAATTGTGGATCTGAGCACAAATTCATCGTAGCAGCGAGGAACTGTTAAAGTGGTTCTACGGTCTCAAGGTTATTCGCTACATGAGGGACCTAAACTGCAAGCCGTAGCCCGACGGACATGATCATTGTCACGCCGCCCTCTGCGACCCGAAGGTGATTCACGTTGTCCGACTCGAACTGCACTATGCTCGATAGGACTGTGAAAATCGCTGTTTTAGGCAAATCTGTAGTTTGTGCTTCTCTTGTTTTGAGTTGTTTTCCTTTCGCGTTGCATCGGGACGATGCCGCTTTTATAGGGGGATAATGGCCCGCGCGCCGGACCGAGCAGGCAACGCTCGGCGACGGATTCCCAGAAGGTTTGTGTTTATGTTTACTCGGGACGTAACTTTTATAATTTTTCCTACTTGTTCTCGAAAGTGCCTGTTCATTCTTACCCCTAACTCTAGACGCTCGAACCTTCTGGGCCGAATGTTTGAGAGGTTGAAACACACTAGATAAGGAGCTGCGCGGGACCTTGTCGAGTCAGCCTCGCTCTCGCTTGTTGTTACGCCGCTGAATCGCTGCTTTTCTGCTGTCTCGAAGCTCGTTCTTTATTTTGTTTGGTACAAGTTCGCCAATTAAACTGTCAGTTTCAAAGAGCATTTTCGCTGCGACTGCTCCCATCATTTCTGACACTATATCAAATTTTATTTGTTGTGAACGGGGATAAGACGCTTCATAAGCTCATGTAAGCTCATGTTTATTAAGATGATAGTGTTGTATATTGTATAGGTGGCACAGTATGACCCACAAAGCACTGAAAACCCAAAGCCTCAAATAAACATCATCATCGTCGTAACAAAAAAGGAAAAGCTTAAAACCTGCCATTATCTTTTAGAAGTCGAGAGGGTTAGAAACCGAATTGTTACTTGCGGCTTGCAACAAACACGTTTCTTTTCTCTCCATAAACCCGTTTTTAGAATGCGGGCACGTTCAAATTAAGCTAGTGAACATCCGTAGGTCCATCGACAGTTCATATTCTGCCCACGTCAATAGACTTCGCCATATCGACACTATAAAAAGAACAACATCGCTACACAAGTTAAAAGCTACGACGAAAGCTTTTCCTCAAAGGGCATAGCCAGAATCACGCCTCCAACAAAAGCCCAGGATTGTTTGAAACGATGGGTTCCTAAAAATTAATGATTGTTTTAAATATTTTATTTGTTTACCAAGAACAGTGATAATTTTGACAAGTACTAATGTCCAAGTCATGTGTCACAGATAACCTAAAACTTGGAGCTAAAACACGCAGAATGAACTCAGCACTGTGCTTTGTCGCATTTTAAACTTAAAATATATACGAGTATGACCGAACACGCATACAACAGTATCCAATTATTCTCTTGTCATAGACTAAGTGACAAGCTTTTTTTCTGTAGTAATTAAGGTTAGAGAGTATGGTTTTTCTAGAAAATGTTAGTCAACATCAATGGCCTATCAATGCTCGCTGAATAGGTCTGTTTTGCAATTTTTCGACTTCCCAGTAAGCATATATTAGATGTATCTTTAATATAAGCACTCTTTAACACAATCTAAAAATAAACGAAGTATCACAACAAAAAAATAGATTAGAGTAGACAACAACTATAATGAACTCTTTTAAAACAATTCCAGCATCCGTCTTTTTTTTTGTGTAAATTCAGATGTAGCCGAACTTTGTGAAACATATTTATGATTATTTCACCGGCAAAGACCTTCGTGTTAATTTTCTTTTTATGTTTAAAAGTGGGACACCAGAAGAACGCCATGCTTGTGTACAATTTACGCAGTATTTAGCTTCATAGCTGAAGCGACGTGACGGAGTGGAATGTGCGAACACGATATCGGTAATTTGTTACGCAAAGCCTCAATAAACCCAAGCAATTTTAATCTGTTTGCACTTCTATTAAGGCTTCATAAATATAGATGGGTTAGTAAATAGGATTTTGATGTAATTCGCATCCGGAAAGAAAATCAAAATGCAGGCCACGCCTTGTGATGGCCTGCGCATACGGTGGAGATAATCTGGGCGAACCCGCCATCTATCCAGCTTAGAGATTGCAGGTAATAGGAAAATGGAGGTGCGATGTGATGAGTTAAAGTCTGGTGCTTTCAAGCTCAGCTTCACGTTTTTTATATCTTAACGTCTTTATTTTCTTTAGAAGCAGAGGTGCTGAGTGCCTGACACGCGATAATGAATCTTGTTCGGATGCGGGGACATATTGCCATCAGGTATAAACAATAATAAGCGTGCCAACACTTATGTGCGTTTACAAAGGGGCGGGGATGCTCGTTGGGCATCCCTAAGTAAATATATAATGGTTTTTTCGGTCAAACATCTGAACAGCTGCCCAGATATTATACTTTTTTTAATGTTTAACTTTAGATGAGCTATGCTTTAGACCAGCTATGTGGGCGCTTCAGCTTATCTTTGTTAGAGTGGACGCGCTTTTAATATTTGTTGTTTGTGTATTTGGAGTTTCTAACCGGTACTGAGTTGTGGTTTTGATTATATAATTTGGGTTTAGAGGTATTTAGCTTTTACGTTCAATCAGAATGCATAAATGCAAAAGCATTATCAAACTGTAATTTGAAAAAATCAGCCAGATGAAAACTACGTATAGCAAGAATATCCACGGCCACACGACTGTATAAACCCTACGGATCATCAATCTTTATGTTCTACTAAGAAGGTAATGGAGGTGACTCTCACTCTTTCTCACATATCTGTAATGAGAATGCGCGTACGAAGTGTGATGAAACTCAATGTCACCGCTCAGACATAAGCTGCGACATCTGAATCACATGTTTTCTCTATCATTCTAGAATTGATGAGAGGACAGTGTAGACGCATTTTTTGCACCTCACTCTGTTCCAAACTTCCAGGACACCTCTAAAGCCTGACTGAATGACACACATGGTAACTGCCGAACGTAGGAGGGGCTAGCAGGACCAAAATACTTGGTATAACGTTTCTTTAAGAATCTTCGTTTTTTTATCGCGTCTCCTCTCTTACAACTATGTGGCTAAATACAAAACAATGCGGAAACATTTTTATATTATTAGCCTCAAAACCGTGTGAAGTCATGATAACATTGCCCAGTCATGGTCGTTCTAAGTACTGTCTAAACACCGAAATATAACTGCGTTTTTAGTTAGTATTATTATTGTGAAGGTGGAATTTCTTTAAAAAAAACTTTCAGCTTTTCTACTTTGGTGAAGAAGGAAGACCAGCGAAGCTGTACTATGGTGGGGATGAGCTAATGGGCGGCCGCAAGTCGGCGAGCCAGAGTGGAATGGGTGGACAGCTACCGCCATCTATGAGCGACGGCAGCAGCCAGACAACCAGCAGGCCAGTTGTTTGGTTGTCGCCGTCGTTCATAGATGGCGGTATGCTATCCAGAGTTTCGTATCATAATATGTTTGCTGACGGACACAGTAATGAGGAAACTAACCCTAATAGCTCCACTGTAAAATGCAATTTTATCGGGCCAACCTTCAACCGCAGAAAGTGATAAAAATTGTTTCACGTGTTCACGTTCACCAATCTATATTCAAAGGCAGATATAACGTATTTTGAATAAATTATTCAATTAAGACAAATCGCGATATAAATTCCTGCAAATCGATTGCACTGACACGTATCCGTTGATCTAGAGGACTATGGAAAATTGAGGTTAGTAGACTTAGTTATAGGTATTGTACACTTAGGTATAGGTAGTGTGAAAACAATTTATTTATTTAGAAGGAACTGTATTCATGTATCAGCTTACCTGATTAAACAAGCAAGAAAAAAAACACAATTTTGGCTGACTTTATGCTGGCGGCTCTTTAGGGCAAACTTGCTACTTTCCATTCAAACCTATGGTAATCCTATCTTGTCGAGACCTTCTATATGCAAATGTAGAATATAATTTTCTGACATGGGCTTTACGTGCGTTTTGAGTGCAACCGATTGCTTTATGCTGAGACCTTGTAGGCTGCACAGATATCTATATTTTTATTCTATAAGGCTGGGGCAAGGTTACAAACTAGGATAGTTGGTAAGCACAAGACAATGTAAGCGACACACTTCAGGAGGAAACGGGAAAGTCAGGGGAACAGGCACGACCCGCAGTCTGACGCTTGTATGTGAAATACCTTTTAAATAGGAAAAAAAAACAGAAAACCAAATACTAAAAGACTGGGAGAGGGCTGTGTTACTCCGCACTCACGGGTGTTAACAGACATGGGACCTGGCTTTTAGCCATAACCGTAATGGTTTGATTTTATGCTGGCTTTTGCACACCGCCCTCGAGTTGCCTCTGTTCCTCTCTTGAACAGCGATTGCTCTCTGTCGGTGTTCTTTTATTTCATTTTTATTTTTAGAGCGCAGCTTTTACGCGCTTGTTCTCTTGTTTTGCGGCGTCGGCGTTGCTGTCGCCGTCGACGTCGGCGTCGGCGTAACCGGAGGTGGGCGGGAGGGAACGCAGGAGGAAGAGGTGAGGGTGCGGAGGAGGAAGAGGAAGGGTATGAATGAGGAGGGGAGGGCATGGAGGAGAAGGGGAAGGTACGGAGGAAGAGGAGGGGGTACGGAGAAGGAGGGGAGGGTACGGAGGAGGGGGAGGGGAAGGTATGGATGATGAGGAGGGAAGGGTACGCAGAAGGATAAGGGGAGGGTACGTAGGAGGAGAGAAGGGTACGGGGAAGGAGGGGAGATGCGCAGGAGGATGAGGGGAGGGTACGAAGGAGGAGAGGAGGGTACGGAGGAGATGGAGGTGAGGTTACGGAGGAGGAGGAGGGAGGGTACTGAGGAGGAGGATGGGTGGGACGGAAGTGGAGGAGGGTAGGATACGAAGGAGGAGGGTACGAGGGAGGAGGAGGACACGGAAGAGGATTTGTACATACATACATATATATTTTTTTCTCAAATACTTTAGCACGGCATATCGCAGAATCAAAATACCTATAAAGCTGCGCTTAAATTTCGCATTACAGAGATTTGTAAACGTCTTTGTCTTATTTGTCTTGTGCTTTCCCTCAAAATTGTAATTTTTAGTATGTGTGCAGATATTTTCTGCTACACTTTCTCTTTTCGTGTATGCCGGGAAACAAAACATGTATACTTCCTTTTCTAGAAGACTTTTTTTCGCCAAAGTTTGTTCGTTTACGATGAACTTGCACACATAATGATGTTCGTTATGTGTTGATACCAAGGAATGCTTAAGTAACATGAGATATTATCACTCATGCTAATAATCTAGAATCTATGGAGTAAATAGTGGTTGAACGGATTGCGCATATTACCAGTAATTAGGAAATCCAAAGTTTTAATCCCGGCTCATGTTAACATTTGTCCGGCGGCGGATATACATTTATCTGCACATTTCAGCACTTTCGTTCTTAGAGACGATAAAAAGTAAATTGTAACTACCTGTAATATACTAGGAATATAAACTGAGTGGTTCAGCGAAGACTCAAAAATCCCTGAAAGTAACGTGGCAGAAAGGAAAGATGCGATCCGTGAACAAACTGCCCGCCACGGCGGAAATCATGGAATGTAAAACAATAACCTTACTAATTGGCCAAGACCTAATTGAATTCACTGTTTAGCTTAATCATTAATGGAAATGTACGTATGGTTCCAGTTCCAAGCAGTCCGAGCATAATCAGAAACCCCTATATCAATTACTTTGGGGAGTATACAAGAAAGGTGGAGCATATTACAACGATAAAAAAAACTCAGTTTGGGCATTTTCTAGGTTTCGGTTTTATATCGGAGCACGTCTTTGCGCAAGCGGTCCTGCATAGCTGATATTTTACTTCACATGAGCGGCGACGCATGATTTCCCGTGTGTTTCGGCAATGCCTAAGTTCTGTGTTGTGTTTGGATATCAGAACTGGAACCGGCCGATGGGTAGGGGACGAGTATCCTTTAGTTTCCTTCGCAAAAATGAGAACCTCATCGAAGGGCTGCGTGGGTTTGTGCGGAAAAAAATTGACCCGTCAGATTTTCGGGGAGCACATGAGCATTCTCGGCTACCGTACACGAATCAATTTTCGCAAAACGCTCATTTCCTCGAGTTTTAGGACCGGAACATTATCGCAAAAAATCGATCCCGTAAATACATCACCCTAACGTAAAGAATGCATAGCAAACCACTTCAAATCGCGAAATTTTGTGTCCAGAAAATGTTTTATGAATCCACACTTACCAAAAATCGCGAAATATCTAGCCCGCAAATATGATCATTCAGAATATGCGGAACTCATTCGTCACAAGTCAGTCGCTTTAATCGCACTTCAAAAAGGCACACTAGAAGATGCGTGATCCTTAAATTGCCGCGTTATTAAGCAGAAAACCATCACTGAACAAGCGTCACTGGAACTTTGGGCCGTTGTGTTCACTCACATAAAGCAACGGCCATCTCGGTCGGTACGAGCGATGAAAAAATGCGCGTCCCCAAAGAGCTGCCGCCCATGACGCTCCCAATGCTTCTCGCGTACCACGCTAATACTGTATAAAGCGCCTTCTTCGTCGACGTAAGGCAGACGTCCCGGAGAAGGCATATACGAGAGTCATCCGAGCTCGCGTTGCGGACCTAACGGTCTTTCTTAAGACCCACGCTTGGCGGGATTTGCGCAGCGAGTCCGTCTTAGTGCAGGTATCGCCACACTTCCTCTCGAGATAGGCCCGCAAGCCGTGGTGGCTTCTGAACCCAGCCGTCGGGCTATTACGGAGCCGATATGTCCTCGTTCTCGGACATCATCCGTTGTCATAAAATATGGCGGAGCGACGAAAACTAGACAAAAGCCGGTGTGCAAAGAAAAAAAAGAAAAAAAACTAGCAACGCGCATAAATTGAGCTTATTAAGTTATTAGTGCTCGAATTTTCAGTTCAAGAAACCTTCGAATCCAGTCACAACCAGGTTCCAAAGTTTGCCGATAGGTGGAGCTACAACCAAGAAAAAGGGTGGATTGACTCGCCAATTAACTCCATCATCCTAAAAAAAAAAAAAAAAAAAAAAAGATCGATTTTTGTTTTACGTGGATGATGCGCCTCATTTGCGCAATTGGGCGGGGATTATCTTGAGACGTTCAGCATCCCGCCACTTTCGAAAATGGTTGTTTAGCACGCTCGTTATCCTGACGCGCTCCCTGAAATGAAGTCTACGCAGGAGCCGGATCTGAGAGAATAAAGATAAACCTTACATCTAGTTTTACTCGTACGTTTAGGTATTCGCGATTAATGGGGAATTGTAGTAGACCGTTTCCGCAGCTCGCCAAGTACCCTGATAGCGCTCCGTAATCCCCTACAAGACCTTGAACTATGCAGATAAGGCTGGCGGCGGGCATGCGCAGGTGCGGCGGTTTCTTCCGGGATACCGTAGCGGAGGAGAAAAACGGTCTACTACAATTCCGTATTGTTAGCGCAAAGTGCTCTCTGAAGTTACGTTTCATGAACCTGGCGATTTTCATAGTAGACGATAGTGTATAAACTACTTCGTTTCACCCAACGTCCGAACGCGGTCAAAGACTAGAAGAAAAACAATTGCATACACACAGATTGAAAACGTATATAGGCACGGCACCGTTTCTGCACTTCATCGGATGAGCCGGCGGATGGGCAGGAACAGAAAGACAGCGACCGCCGTCACGTTGCGTTTCGGCACTGTTGGCCCTTTGAAGTGGAGGTACAGAAGTGAATCGAATTGGAGGTATTGCGTTTCACTTTCGGTAACCCTCTCAACCAAATTGCTATATCATTTATGCGTGCACCTTTTACTTTGTAACTGAGTCTTTGCTTGTTTTACTTCCACACTTTATGGCACCGCGGGAGTAGTACGCAGTGGAGATATTCCACCGCGTACTCTTCAGGGATCGCACATAATTGACAAACTGATCGGTCAGATTCGCACTCGCGCAGACAGAGGGAAATCTGTGGTGAAGAAAATCCAAATTTAATTTGCAATTAATTTTGTGAATAATCCTGACCAACATTACGCATGAAGCTTTATCTTGGGTTCCGTTATTTCGCCGTTTATTTCTACAAGAATCCGGGGACACCTCTATGGTCCATATTTGTTTTCTTTATTTGTGTCGGGGATATTATCCGCTGAGGGGGCAGAAAAAAGGCATGGTGCCTGACACTGTCTCTGGCCCCCGAATTCATTTCAACAGTATAAAACTAAATCCACAATATAGATGCAAGAAAACAATACAACCATCGTCCCGTCACGTAACAGCAGCATCGATAATTCTGAATACGTACGCTCTTAAATATATGGAAGTAGAACTATAAGATAGTAATTATAAAAAAAAATTATGTATTTATGTACAAGCCAATCTGAAACATCATAAGATGACATTTCAGATACTCAAAAAGAACACGGAAATAGACACCAGTTTGTACGGAAAGAAAAGCATTGAACCAAGGCAACACATATTAAATAACAATAAAGAAGAACAAATTATATCTCCATAATATATTATGATTTTATTATCTTAAGAAAACGAAAATGCGATAACACTGCAAGCAAGTGATCGTCTACAGTCTTGTCTTATTCTAGAGTACGGGGCACCGTGATCAGTGTCAATTTCTGGGCAATTCAAACGCGTACTGATAATTTAACTTTTGCTTACCGTAATTAGTTGGGATGTTTCGAATACTGTGCTTCGGGTCTCGTAATGTGTATGAATTGTAAAATTGTGCGGATATCACGTAAAGCTTGTTTTGGTGTATCCATAGATATAGTTTGAAGTTATATGTTTGTTTCGCCTATAACATATTCTATTTAATGAAGAGTGGTTCGGTGCTCAAGCTTTTCAGATTGCCTCAGAAATACAAAGATTTTCTTTTGTTGAATGATAATTAGTTCGTTATAGTTTGATGTAATTGAAGTACCTCACACTTGTATTCTATAACTGATCTTAGAATAAATGAGGGAATATAATATTAGACCATTTTTAATGAAATGGGTAGCACATTTCGTATTTTAGAAATTGTGCCAATAATTTGCGAATTGTTTTTTTAGTTTATTGACATGAGTAGACCATGCGAATTCTTCACTAAACCGGACGTCTAGAAGCTTTTCTTCGGCCCCTTGTTCAAGAATTCTTTCTTCAGATTTTATGTTAAAAGGGCTATTGTCTTTCCACTGACTGTCTTAAAATTATATATTTAGTTTTACATATATTTAGTTTAAATTGATTTTTTCGTGATCAATTTGATAGCTTAAAGAGGTAGGCATTTGCAGCTATTTGTAGGAACTCTTTGGTCACACCAGTAAAAAAGATATTCATATCATCTGTGTACATAATCAGCTCAGGGGAATATGGTATCATCGTGATATAATTTACGTAAACTAGAAATAATAAACGACCTAAGATAGAGCTCCGAGGGACACCGTGCAGTATTTTTATTTCCATAGATAATATATCGGAAAACACTAAACACCTAGTATTTATTCGGTGTTTTCCGGTATTGAATTTTGATGTCAGACAAAAACTCGCTCTTTATCTGGGCTTTTGTTGAAAAAAAGACACTGCCGTAGAATTCATCAACCTTTATAACGCATCTGTCTGACACAAATGTTTGGAGTGCGTCTCGTCACCGATAAAAGAAGGAAAGGAGATGGTGATTTATAGTTTTCAAAGAAACACGCGACATTGCAGACACTTCACTGCGGGCTGTGTTCCGGTCACAAAAGTGAAGCTGCAGGTGTGAAAGATTCCTCTCGAAGAAGCTCAACTTCCATTCGGGGTTTTAGGGTGTTTTTTTTTTTACTTTATTTAAAACAGGATTGAGGGTTCTTGTTCTGGGCTTATCGATGTACAGTCATACAACAAAAACACGAAACATTGGTTATATTCCTTCTCTCTTTTCCTTTGCTTTGCACATAAGCTTTTACTTCCATATAATAGGGTGAGAAGGACGACCCCTTTGAGTGCCATAGACCACGAGTATGTATTTGTAGTGCACGTCTTATGAATATAATTACTACTCAGAAGCCTTGCGAAAAACCTGGCTTTCAGGCAATCCACTTTAGCGACATCACTGGGATTTCCGAGGCCCTGTCACGGAATGTGGCAGCCAGTCCCATGTGCGGGTGAATAACCATCACCCTCGTCCCGTCGCTTCTTTGTTTTGTTTTGTTCGTGTAGATATTTCCCGGCTCATCCATCCTGCGTCGCCAGACAGGTCCCCAAATAGAGAGACAGCCATGGCGACATGGATGGCTGCTTACTCCGGCTTTTGTTTATTCCTATATAAATAAAGTGCTTACTAAGAAAACAAAAACAACAAATCCATAGTGCCAGTGTCTTGTTTTGGAAGAATGCAGCTGACAAGGTATAGGCGCCTGCTCGAACGGGCATTCAAGTTAAAAGGGGAAAGTTTTCCCTTTTCATTCGCTTTTTATCTTAAATCTTTTGAGCGTGTTTTACTGGCTCGAATGACGCCCTACTCTAGCGCACATCTTTACGTTCGTAAAATTTATTTGAACTTCGGTGTTATACTAAATTTAAATAGAAAGAAACGAAACATGAATTGTTCTCCTTTGTTTCGCGCTCTATTTGTTTGAAGGAAAACATAGAAGTTAATGGTAACGTTTAGACTTTAGGTAAACAACTGTAATATAAATTATCAAACTAACAATAAAGATGGCGGTAACAACGGGGTGAAAGTCAGAGAGGCTGTTGCTATGAAGAAAAAACACTAAATAACGAGGGGCCCGCGCTTTCACTCTGAGGTACAGATCAAAATACACTTTTGTTTATGTAACTCAGTCAGCAATAGGTTGCTCAGAAATATTACGTTTTACTGATAAAATGATTTATTTACTATAGACGATTTCTGCAATTAACCACAGCAAAAACTCTCACGTAAAAAACGAGAAACGCAAACACAAGATCGATATGCTTATCACGTTGTGAAAAATAAAATTGGCTGGACGATCAATGGGTATAATTCCACAGAAATGCGGTAGCATTTCTAACGGATCAATTAAATGAACGCGTGACCTCGGTTGTCTTCCGTCGTTGCTTTTCGATATGGTAAGCCATATGGCTGTACAACACTAGAGCGCACGACACAAGAGCGCCGACATTAGAGCGCCGACAGTAGAGCGCCACGACGTTAGCGCGCGCGACACTAGAGCGCCGCGACGTTAGAGCGCGCGACACTAGAGCGCCGCGACGTTAGAGCGCGCGACTCGAGAGCGCGGCGACGTTAGTCCGCGCGACTCAAGAGCGCTGCGACGTTAGCGCGCGTGACTCGAGAGCGCAGCGACATTAGCCTCGCGTGTCCTTAGACTCCAGAGCGCCCGTCACGAGAGCGCACAACCAGTCCAGCGCGAGTGGCCCGACCGGACCGACCACTTGTTCGGGCATCGCGTGTTTTATGTAAAATTGGCAGGGATTTATGCCGCGGAATTTAGCAGTGACATTGCGAAATGAGTCGACAAAATGTTTGCGTGTGACAAACCAAAAAGTGTTACAAAAAGCTAACAGAAAAAAAAGAATATCTGTAGTGTGCATTTTTGCAGAAAAAACAAAAAAAACCACTGCAGCTGACCTAGGCTAGGTCAGCTGCAACGTTTTCTTTTCTAATTTTTTTCACTTTTTCTCTAACGTTTCCTAAATCAAAGAACTAATGAAGGCTTCATTAGTTATTTCATTTTGTATATCCCAGATTTGCAGAGGAGCTTTTCCTGTATCCGTCAAAAGGCTGGAAATATCTGCATCCGATAACATTGCGCTGAGCTTTCCTTCGATGAGTTTTTTACTGATACTTTTTAGCGGTGATCTTTCTTCATATGGACATGGACGTCAAAATACCATTTAAACTTATGTGAGGGACGTCTAAATAGCCACCAAATAGATCGGACCGCAAATGCCTGTCAAGAATACACCAAATATAGCAAAAAGTAAACTATTTATACAATATCCGAGAGGCGCACCGCAGCACTGTGAAGAAATCTTATCGACTCGCTGCTCCACTCAACTGCAACCTTTCCCGGTACCTATATGCACCAGCCCACTCCCCTGCCCCCTTTTCTCTCCGATGTCAGTAAACAATTGGTTAGAAAGAGTCGTACCCGTTTTATTTTTATTTTTTATTAAAGGCATATTCAATTAATCAAAAATCGCCAACGCTTCAATCTGATGAGTCACACAATTTTGTTCTGTCTGTGGAGCCGTGGGTACATCACACATTTTTCGGTGTTTGCTCAAATGGTTGCGCTCTCGTGTCGCGCGCTCAACTGGTTGTGCGCTCTCATGTCGCGCGCTCAACTGGTCGTGCGCTCTCGTGTCGCGCGCCCAACTGGTCATGCGCTCTCGTGTCGTGCGCTCTAGTGTCAAGCGCGCTACTGTCGCAGCGCCCTCGTGTCGCGCGCTCTAACGTCGGCGCTCTAGTGTCGCGCGCTCTAAAGGCGCTCCCCCAAGCCATATTGCCACGCGTGTCAAAAAAAGCAAGCGGGTGCGTGGTCGAATGGTTACCGTGCTTGACTGTCACCCAGGGGATCTGGGTTCAGTTCCAGGTAGCCGAATGTTCTTCTATTTATTCTTTCTACTTGTCGTTTTCGCAAGTTCGAGAACTCTCTCGTCTCGTCGAGTTACGAATGTTGTACATGCCGAACGTTCTAGGCCGCCTGTCCCAGAAACCCACGCCGGTACAAAATTTGCTCCGCGTGGCAAGCCGGAGTCAGTCTCGCCCAGAGTTCGATCCTGCTGTTACGCCGACTTCGACGCCCGCGACGCTTTGTTGTTGTCTTTTATACCTTTGTTTTTGTTTTGGGCACAAGTTCGCCCAATTAAACGTTTATTTATTGTTCTTTTGGTCACCGCCCATGACAGTATCACTCGTGAAAAGAACCAGATCCACCGCCGGAGCGGGAACTGAGCTGGGCCGCATTCCAAAGCGGCGCGGCGCCTGCTCGTGTCTGGTGGCATGCCAGCTGTGTGACGCTCGTCTCGTATTAGTCCGAAGCGCTGATGTCCACCCGCGAAACCATCTTCTTTTCTCCCCGCCGCCGTGGTGAGACAGTGAATCTGTAAACACGATACCTCCTCATGGGACATCAATGGCCGAGTGCAATAAAGAAAAAAATATCGGTGGTGAAGTGGGCTAACGCGTCCCAGCTCAGCGTGGAGGAACAGCTTCGGCTGCAGTACCTCCTGGGTTTGATTACCATCCCTGTCCGTTCCAATTTGAATAAGTTTCAGACCAGTACGAGTTCATCTAATCACTACTGCATGATGCACGTTATAGACCCAAGGTTAGGGGTTGTAACGCACTAGCTAAATTTCACGACTACTGCTAAGAGACAAGTTACCCGTTGAGGCGAAGTAGCATCAAGTCTGTCCAAGAATAAAAGAAACGCAATTTATTTTACCTCCTGACTACCCGACTCTCCTCGCGACGTCATGCATGGCGCTGACGCACGGACTGACACCGGCGGGTTTTCGTAAAAACTAGCGTTCTAATGCTAACGCATTCAAACACGCGCGAGGACGGACGAAGGATAAATAGAAGCACAGACAGAGCGCTGGCTCACAACTGTTACTTTAATGGAAGGACACAAAATATGCTTGTGATGCGCGAGACATTCACAAACATACAACACCTTTTTTTAACACGTGCGAATTGCCGCAGAAATATCAGTTTCTTTCCATATAAATTTATAGATGGCTCAGAAATACATCCCTACTCACGCCGTCAAATAAAATACGCCTCGAATATTTCTCCGGTCGTCTTCGTCGATGCCTAGCCAGCATGCTCGTTCCCTACTAAAATTGGACTGCAGCCACACCTATCAAAATAAATCGTCATCCCCCCCCCCCAACCCCGGTGACTAACTAACAGATCGGGCATGTTCTATAAGTCTTTTATTAATACAGTCAGTGGTCGGTCCGATATATACCCTTTAACATGTCAGCGGTATCTGGTACACAACACCACTTGGCGCTTGACGAACCTATTTTTCTTCCGGTGATTTGTTTCACCTGCCTGACCATTCAAAAGCACAAAGGGCATATTTATACTTGGCAGATCAGTCAAAAGCGCAGACTGCTGTGACAAACTAGGAAGTAAGGTTTTTCAGAAGGAGGACACTGTAAAACCCTTAATGTTCGCAAGCCCTTAACTTTCGCGAATTTCGCGAATTGAAAAATTCGCGAAATTTAAGGGCACGCGAAAATTTCGATCTTTAAGAATTTGAATGCAGGCATCTGGAATTCGCGAAATTTAGTGGCCGCGATTCTGTCCTTAGTGACCGATTCGCGAAAAATAGGGGCTGCGAAATTAAAGGGTTTTACAGTAACGTAGGGCAAAGCAAATGTGCAAAAAAAAAATCAACGAAAACCGTGAGAACAATAAAAATGATAGTAAACACCCCCTCGAAAGCACCTGCTACTTCTAAGTTTCAAAGCACGAAGTATTGTGAGTAAACTGAATGACTTGGGAACAATTCTCCTAAAACACGAAATTCACTTAGTTTTAATCACGGAGACATCTGTAAATAGTGTGGCTTTAGAGTAGCATTACAGATAATAAAATTATTCCGCCTTTTTAGAAGATGATTCCTAAACAAATCCATAGGGGCGGTGGCGTTGCTATTATCGTTAACAATTATGTTGAGACAACACCATTAGATTCTATTGTTATTGGAGAGTCACTGTGCTGACAGTTAAAAATGTCTAGAGGTGCTATCTTCATGGTGTTGTATATAGGCCCCCAAACGCTGCCTCTAAGCTTCTGGAAGATTTGTACAATTATATGGCATGGTAATTCAACGATCTATCTCAGATTATTTTTATGGGAGACTTTAATCTACCTGCTATTGATTGGGCAAAGCTTTTGCCACGAAAAAAATACGTTGCATCAATGGAACAATTTCTGTTTACAGCACTGAACTTTGACCTTAAACAATTGGTGAGCAACACAGCTAGGCTGACAAATATCTTCCAAGCGATTCTCGAATTACAATTTGTTAGTAATGTGATTGAGAAGGAAGGAGTGAAGATGATCGATGTGCTGTCGGGTCATAAAATTGTGTTCCTTACTCTTAAAATTTCTAAAAATGATCACAATATATGACACAAACGTATACAAAGAGATTTCCAAAATGCAGACGATGTGTTCATCCTCTACTTTTTAGATAAAAAGTTTGACGATTTTATCAATTTGAGTCACGTCACTGAACTATGAAGTAAATTTAGGAACGTTGTTTCCTATTTTGTATATCACTTCGCACCAATGAGAGGCGTGAGAGAAAAACGACACTATGAATAACGAGTGAAATTTTGCAACTTTAGCGTAAGGTTGAATGAAGAATCAAGCTTAAAAAATGCATAATAAATCGTCGGCTTAGGTAACGATTCCAGGGACATGTCTCCAAGGCTAGAGAAAATTACTGTGGCAATGTACTTTCGTTTCTTTGCTGGAAGCGCAGCAGAAGCTTTGTCCTTTTTTGCTTTGTCGAGGGAAGAAGCGACCATTCAAGTCATAATAAATTATTAGGTTGCATCATGTCATAACCAAGTTGCGGAGTGATTTAACAAGTATTTCCTCTTAGTTTTTACAGTATATGTGACTGAAGAGAAACTTTGACAGCAGCCTTCGCGGATCAAGTATGAGGAGTTTTTTCTGACAGGAAGCGAAATGTTGAAATTAATTTTGAATATTAATGTGGAAAAAGCATCTGGCCAAACGATATTTCTAAATGCAATAAAGTGGACACGACCAACCCCTGTAGCAGCATGATGGCAACTGTAGGTTTATTGCCAGAAAGTAAGGCTTGAATAAAAGAAGAAGAAAACAAAATGACAGAAACACCGACACGAGCGAGCGGTGCTGACAATGCTCGTGCCATCACGTCGCTGTCCGCAGTTACTTTCTTGCCCCATCGTCACTTCCCGAGACTTCTTTCCCCTATAAAAAAAACGAACCGGTGGACGCCGATCTCGACGTGATCCTCTCGCAGGTTTGAGTGGATCGGCGGTTTCTTGCTCAGAGGTGACCACCGGTTGTGGTGGCTGGGGTATAGGTAACGCAGCATCTGTTGTTACGTCCATCTGGGGAGTCCGTGTTCGGTCTTCTGAGTTGGTGTCGCGGGGACGAACTTGGTGTGCGTGGCGGCATCGCTGACACTCTGGCGAACTGATTTGCACCATACGATGCCCACTGGTTGCTTCTACCGTGCCGGGAAGCCACATGCCTCCTGGACTGTGGTTCTTGAACCGCACTGTCTGTCCAGGAATGAAGGGGTTAGTTGTAACATCCTGAGTGTTTGGCAACGCCACGGGTAGCAGAGTATCAATACGCGAACGAATGGTGTAGCCCAGTAATCTTTGTGATAGGGCCTTCCTCTCTTTTCCTGGCGTTCTGCGGTAGCTGTGTAAAAAACGAGCTAATCGTGTATGCATGTTGCCCGCTTCAACTTCTTGAGACCCTCTTTAACGGTTCTCACGGCTCTCTCAGTCAAACCATTCGACTGGGGAAAATAAGGCAGCCTGCGCATATGCAGGACGTTGTCGCGCGAACAAAAGTCTTGAACCTCAGCCCTAACAAACTGGGGACCATTATCCGAAACTACGGTCTGGGGCAGTCCGAAGCATGCAAATATCGCGCGCAAGGCCTGTTTGGTTGACTCCGGTGTGGCCATCTTTAACGCTGCTACCTCTATTCACTTGCTCTGCGAATCTACGACTATAAGTAACATGTAGCAATCTACTGGGCCTCCAAAGTCTATGTGAACTCGAGACCATTTCTCTTTTGTCTCTGGCCAAGGCTTCGGTTTTTGAGAAGGTGGTAGTGACGCTACCTTAGCGCATGCGACACACCTCCGCGCCACTTGTTCAATGTCTTCGTCTAGGCCCAGATACCAGAGCAAGGTTCTCGCGACTGCTTTCATTCCCGATGCGCCAACATGCGTGTCATGTAGAAGCTTAAACAATATCTCACGTGCACGTTTGGCGATCACCACCCTCTGCCCCCCTAGACTAACCCGTGGGCCACCGTCAAGTCGTCTCTTCGATTGTAAAACGGCCTTAGCTTGTTCTTGATCCTCTTCTTGTTCCTTGGCCAGCCCTTCAGGATAAAACTCAGCACCTGACGAAGAACGGGGTCTACGGCAGTCAATCGCCGGAGCTTTCTGGAAGCTATGAAAGAGTCATCCAAGGTCTCTATGACAAGAACACACTCCGGCAAGTCTTCAGAAGACGCTTCTGTTGCTGGTCGTGGCAATCTGCTGAGGGCATCCGCATTTTGGTTCAGCTCTCCTTTCCTGTACTTTATCAGATACAAGTAGGCACTTAACAGCGACGTTCAGCGTTGTATTCTTGCGGCCGCTGGGTGAGAGACAGCTCGATTTTGGGGAAAATGGCCACCAGAGGTTTGTGGTCCATCACCAAATTAAATGCACGGTTCCACAAGTATTCTTTGAACTTTGTGACCCCGGATACGGGTGCCAATCTCTCTTTTTTCAGGTGCGCGTAATTCCGCTCTGCCTTCGACAAGGTACGTGAGCGAGTCCCAACCGGTCGATAGTCATTACCAATCTTGACTGATAGCACCGCGCCAATGCTATACGGGGATGCGTCACATTCCAACCGAAGGGGCTTCATCGGGTCGAAATGTGCTAGAATCTGACTGTTTCAATTTGAGCCTACTTTGTGCAAAAGCTCCTTCTGCTCCTTTCGACCAGTGACATTTATGCCCCTTGTTAAGCAGTTCGTACAGAGGGGACAGGAGGATTGCATGTTTGGTAGGAACTTGCTAAAGTATGTAATCAAGCCGAGGTAGGAGCGAAGTTCTGACACATCCGTTGGTCGCGGTGCCTTTAGTGTTGCGTCTAAGTCGTCGCCTTTCGGGTGGAGGCCCTGTGCGTCTATTCTATGACCGAGGTAATTGACTTCCGATTGACGGAACTTGCACTTGCCTTTGTTCAGCTTGACGCCATTCTCCCGCCAACGCTGAAGGACCATTTGAAGCGAGTACTGACCCTCCTTTTCTGCAACCAGAATGTCGTCGAGGTACAGTTGTACCCCCGGTAGATCCTTCAATAGGAACTCGATCCTCCGCTGGAAAATAGCCGGTGCTAATGCGATCCCGAACGGCAGCCTGTTGTGGGAAAACAAACCCTTGTGAGTGTTAAACAAACACACTTGACGGGAGTCTTCGTCCAGGCAAACCTGGATGTAGGCGTTGCTCAAATCAAGGGTACTGAAAACTTCCCCACCATTGAGGACGCGAAGATGTCCTCGATTACAGGGAGGGGGTATCTCTCCGTGTGGCAGGCTGCGTTTTGTGTCAGCTTGAAATCTCCACAAATTCTAATGTTTGCGTTCTTTTTTACCACTAGAACAATCAAAGTAGCCCACTTGGCGTGTGTCACCACCGATAACACTCCTTCAGCCACTAAGCGATCATGCTCTTCTGTCACCTTTGCTCTCAAGGCGTATGGAACGGGTCTTGCTTTCAAGAATCTAGGAACGGCGTCAGGGCGTAAGAGCAACTTGACCGGAGGTCCCTCCAGCAATCCCAAGCCTGGCTTGAAGAGATTCGAGTATTCAGCCCGGATAGCTGGTAGGTCGTTTTTGCTTATTGACAGTGCTCTCGATTCCCCCGGCGACGTCCCGTGTCCAAGCTGAAGCACAGGGACACCACAAGGTCCCATGTCGCGGATTAGATCACCGCCGCAGAACGACGGTTCAGCGCAGCCCAACACGATCAGTTTACCGCCGACCGTCTTCCCTTCGTACGTGACTTCCAAGTTCAACTCACCAAGGACAGGTAGTTTCCAAGGAAAACATGTCAGCGGAACTGCAGTCTTCTTGAGCTTCGGCCATAATTTCTTGAACCTCTCGTAAATGTCCTGGGATATGACGCTGACCGGTGAACCAGTGTCGACTCGCATGACGAGCTGCATGCCTCCCCAGACGAACTTCTGATGTATGGGTTCCGCAAACCCAACGATGTTACCGTCCGTGAATCTGCAGTCTAAGGTCAGTAGTTGGCTTTCATCGGTCTCCGATTAACTCTTCAGTTCTTCAAAGGCGTTGGACGTCTTGCCGTAGCGCGCCTTGTCACAGGTCCTTCTCGGTTCTTGTGTTTTTGGTCAGGGCACTGTCGTGCCGAATGACCATGCTTCCCGCAGCCGAAGCACTTGGTCGATCTGAATTTGCACGAGTCCGCTGTGTGTGACCCTGCTCCACACCTTCGACAAGGACCTAAAGGACTTGTATTCCACCGCTGTTGAAAACCCTTGCTGGACCTCTTCACGTGACGTCTATCAGTGGTGACTGCGTTGACTTCGGTCCCCGTAGTCCGTGGTAACTTCATGGCTGCGAGGTTACTGGCGGCCGCTTCAGCAGCCAGGGCGATGGCTTCTGCGTTTTTCAGAGTCACCTCGCGTCGAGCTAACAATAGCTTGCGCACGTCTTCACTTCGTATTCCGCAAACACGCCTGTCGCGTAGCATCCGATCCAGCATCGCGCCGAAATTACACTTCTCCGCTTGTCGTCGAAGCTCCAAGAGGAAAGTCTGCATAGTTTCATCTTCGTTTTGGTGCCTGCTGAAGAATTTGAAGCTTTCGGCAATTTCATTTGGTGCCGGTGAGAAATAGTCGCCCAGAGCCTTGACTACTTCTTCGTACGATAGCTCGTTAACGGTGTCCGGTGGGGAAGATGCTTCCAAGACTTCAATTGTCGTCGTACTTAGAGCCAAGACAAGAAGGGCTCGCTTCTCCCCAGGGTCGGTCACGGCGTTACCCTCGAAGAATGCCTCTATCCGAATTCGGTAGGCAGGCCACTTTTCAGTTTCGTCATTGAAGTGGGTAACCACGTAGGCCGTTCTGACGGCGGTTATTTATTAGCGTTGCCTTCCTGCGCGCTATCGGTGCCAGCCTTTCGTGAGTACATACATCCCATCCTCGTCGCCACTGCTATTAAGCGGACACGGCCGACCCTTGTAGCAGGATAATGGCAACTGAAGGTTTATTGCCAGAAAGGAAGACTTGAATAAAAGAAGAACCAAAATGTAAAGAAACACCGACACGTGCGAGCGGTGCTGAGAATGCTCATGCCATCACGTCGCTGTCTGCAATTACTTTGTTTCCGCATTGTCACTTCCCAACACTAAATACTTCAAACGAAATGCGGAATGTGTATCACGATATCTTGTTATCACAATCTAGGCTTCACTTCGACTGTTCAAGCTACCGGAAGACTGCTTGTTAGGTAATTTTATTTCCTTTCCAGAAATCTGACACAAAATTAATGTTCGAAAGTGCCGTCTTATATTTCTAAACTCCATATGGTGCACACGTTTTGAACACGTCATTTATAAACAAATAAATCAATACTTAGAAGGAAATAGCTTACTATACAACCATTATTATGGTTTCAGAAAAGGTTTATCGTGTGAGCCACTCAAATAATCGAGGTTATGCATCAGATTCCATCTATTCTGAATAGGCGTTGTCAAAATGACGTCGTATTTATAAACTTTTCAAAGGGATTTAACCGCGTGCCACACCACGCATTGATTGAAAAACTTCATTGCATGGAGCTGTATGAAAATATAATCACAGTAACAGAATACAGTATGTTTGTTGTAATTATGCATGTTCGGTCACTTTAGCAGTGCATTCAAGAATGCCGCAGGGGTCGGTGCTCGACCAACCTTGATCCTTAATATAGGTGAATAATATAGCAAATGATATGCCTTTCGCTGTGAAGGTAAGTCTATTTCCGGATGATTGCATGCTCTTTTACAAAGTGCGTGCAAGTGAAGACCAGGTTTTGCTCAGTGCTGCTTGTGATAGATGGGGCATGATTTTCAATTTTGACAGGACAGTGTTCTGTAGCATTATAAGAAAAAACGTCCTAAATTATCAGTATATGATTCTCAGCACGCAATAAAAGATGGTACAAGAGTTCAGGTACTTAAGAGTTTTGTTCTGTAATTTGTTACGTTGGAACAATCACGTTGACTACGTTGGTGCAAACTTTACAAAGGTTATTTTTTCTAAAAAGGCATCTACGGCATGATAATAGTGACGTTGGTTTAACTGATTCTACGAGTTATCTGTGAAAAGTACTAGAATATGCATGTGTTATAAGAATCCATATAGAAAAAATCAAATCAAGTTTTTCAAGTTTCCCATTCGATTTAACTTTTATAAACTGCAAGTACAAAAACAATGTTTCTGCAATGACGTGAGAGGCAGAGCTAGACCCGCCGACAACGCGACGACAAAAATCCAGATAAAAATTTTTTTTTTATAACCAACGGTTTAACAAAGGTGGAACAGTAGTCGCATTTGCGCCTTTTGAATTCTCGTTATAAAAGGACTTGCAACCTTAGGGCGATTGCGCCTTATTGTCACAAAATGATGCCTTTAAGTCGTCTTTTTTTAGCACAACTGTAGAATTGAATGCTTTTCCTAATGAGGTCGTTAGATGCGCCTCTATGAGTTTGAATTAAGACTATGCTATTGTTTGCCTCCCTAATATTCGCATGCATTTGGAATATGTTACATTTTGTGCAGGGCCACCACCCTGCATTTACAAGTCTGAGGACCCGTATGAACGTTGAATGTGGTATTGTTCTGGTATTGCACAAGTCATTTTTTCCCCTCCGGCGTTGACCGAAAGGTTCGCCGTATCGTAAACAAATAAAACAAATCCGGCCTTCATTTAAAAACTTTTGCATAAAGGCGTCCCAACTTAAACGAATTCGAGAACACTGCAGGGACGTTGTTTTTGTAAAACTTTCTTAAGTTTGTGCGCCAACTTATGGATATAAGTTTACACCGCCGGGCTTGTTTTTAATTTCACAATGTATAAAGAACTCGGCCAAGTTTCAACGACACTTATGAAGTGATTCAGTGAACACTGAAAGGTATATACTTTGATACAAAACCCGGTTCTCTAACTAATGCAGTTTGATACTGAAATTTCCAACCTGAGTGCTGCATACCTACGCGTGCTCTGCAATTCAAGAATATAGTCATTGTGTTATTACACAATTTTTGTAAAACGCAATACATTCAGAACAATTTCCCATTTAAACAACTAAGGTTAAATTGCCTTATACAGACGCCAACGAAGCAGGAAACTCGGCTTCGGGGTGCACAAATTGACAACTTGTCCTCAACCTTTTTCTCTCATTTACTGTCGATGACTAGACGGGGACTGATATTTCGAACTTCATCGCGGTGCATTCGATGTTCTTTTTCTGATATAAAATGCGGACTCATCTAAGATCCTAAACGAAATATGTCACAGCACAGCCAGCAGCCGACAATATTATGCATCTCTCTCCCGACATTAATATCTTAGCAAGACGGATATATTACTAGCACGTCATGCTTAGACAGAAGAAATATTTATTGGCTGAAGAGTGGTGTTATTCGTGTTTCCTAATTTTCTACACTTGTCTACTGCGCGCCGTTCTGTCTTTCCTGTGGCGGACATAAAGAAGAGGATTATTCATCTGTGCAATTATACTTGTTGTTTGTTTGTCATTTTAAGCAGTACAAGTGCCAATTCGGTGAGAGTATGGCCAGGTTAGGAGGGCAGAAGCATTGAGTCTCATAACTGCCAATTTCGCACAAAGCTGTATTTGTAAGCAAGGACTAATACATTTTTTCATGCTTAATGAACTTCAAGGGATTATTTTCTGAAGCAAGGGAATGTTACTAAGTTTTCCTATTTATAATAAACGTTATAATTTAATGAAGGTTCGTAATCTTGCGAAATAGATTTTCGTTTCACGAATTTATTACTCGTTCACAAATACAAACTTTTTTTTTTTAATTTCACATAAGTGCTTTACCTTTGCTTTCTTAAAAGTAGCGCAGTATCCACAATGTACTAAATTTGTATTATTAAAACTGAAAAAAACCTTCTTCCTAGATTCTCAAGCTCTTTGTTTTAAATTTGTTTTATGCTCTAAATGAAGACAATCGATGTGAGAGTCCCCAGCGAGTTGCGAATTTGCCTAAAATACAGTCTGACTAAAAACTCGACCTGTGCTGGCAAAACGATGACGACGATTTTCAACTTCAGTATTAATTTCGAGTTCGCGGTTTCAAGTTTTGTCATTTGCTAGATGGCTTTAGAAATCGAAGCGCGTCTAGCGAACAAAATAAGAATAAAAGGCCCTTTCGCCTATAATTAGGTGGTCTGATGTTTAGTTCCTGGCAGAGCACGCTGTGCAGATAGAAAGTGCCTGCCTGTCATATTTAGCCCTAAGTTTAGCTCGACTCTTTTGTGTACGAATATTGTGACCTTTATAAAATGTTTTGCTAATTTTTCTATCAAAGCCTTAACCCCATCGCTGACAGTGGTTTCGCCGCATATTACGCCGCGGAGTATTAGCTTTTATTGCAAACATATTGAAGTTAAATATTTTTTTATAGCGTCCACATTCTACTTTCCTTTTCGTAACACTGTGCTGGGAGAGTTTCTCCTTAGTAAACTATTCACATTTTGCATACTTTATTTTTGGGGCGCAGCTAGCATGGCGAAGACAGTAAGTACCTTATTTAAAAAAAATGTTAATTGGTGAATCCTTGGGGAATGCTTTAGCATGACCCATGGAAAACGCCACAGACGTCCCCCTTTGGGAACGTTAAAGATTACCCTTTCAATTTTTGTTTTGACAGCCTCTTTTGGCTTTCTCTTTTGCTTCCTCTATTATTGCTGCCTCTTTGATGCTTTGTTACGGGGTCAGCGTTAGCGTTTCCCAAAAGGGGAACGTGTGTTGCGCTTCCCTAGGGTCATGCAAACGCATTCCCTAAGGATCCGCCAATGGATCTTCTTTCAATCACTCGGGCTTCTGTCGCACGCAGACCCGCGTCGGCTTACAGCTTCTTGCACCGCATTTCGGTCAGCCGAGCTAGGCGCTGCTTCCACTCCTCTGTCTTGTTCATCACTCTGCGCGCACAGCAATGACATCCGCTGCTTGACTCTTCTGCAAGTTCAGACTCTCCCCAGCATCTGTGCGCGCATAGGATTCCGCCCCGCGACCTCCACTCACTCTCGTCTTTTACATTCATTACCGTTCTCCTCTCTACGCGGCCCTTTTCTATTCCTACTGTTTTTTTTTCTGCAGACGGACGCAGCCAACTTTTTCCCTGTGATGTGGGTGCTAATGATAATGCATTAAAATTATTTTTTTTTCGCAAATTTTGTTCGAGAATATAAATAAATGATTAATTGAAAGGAAAATCAGATGCGTTATGTTTTACTAGATTCTTGTGAGACACAGTCCGTCACTTGCGTTCTCGGCTTGAAAAAGAGTAGAGATTTCGGCAATAGAAACTTTGTTTTCCCTAATGACTCCTTTGAGGCCTTAAAAGTATTTTGTAAGCAATCAGGTGATTTCCCATCGTTAACGTTCATATGCTGTAAAGACATACCGGCTATGAAATCAGCTCATGGTCAGCAATCACATTTCTTCGAGCTTACCTATGACAGGCATGCTTAGAAAATTCCATGATATATTAATGAAATAATTCACAACTAACTGTACAGGTTATCCGCACCTTTCGTAAATTTTATGAATGGTTATCAAAAATGTCAAATGTGCAGGAAGAATGTGTGGTATACGCATGTCACGCCTGCCAGAAAAAAAGGCAGGCGAAAGACACATTTTTTCTTGTAAATCTGAAAGCAATCATGTTTAGACATATACAATGAAAGAAATGAACTAATGACGGCGTCGCACGCATCACCCTCTCCCTCCGCGCCTTCTTCCTCTCTCCCGGGCGCTGACAAACGAACAACACCGCCGGGTTTTCGTCAAAATTAGCGTTCTAATGTTAACGCATTAAAAGCAGCACAACGCCCCTGTTACGGAGGAGGTGATGTAATAGAGAGTTGTAGCAGACCGTTTCCGCAGCCCGCTAAGCACCAGGATAGCGCTCCGTAATCCGGCGCAACACCTTGTACTATGCAGACAAGGCTGGCGGCGCGCACGTGCAGCTGTGGCGTTTCCTGTCATTTGACGAAAGCAGCTCGCTTTCATCAAAGACACGCGCACGGCAGGCACGAAGTCAGAGAGGAGGACGCGTCACTGCACGGTGGAATGCGGCCGTGCTCAGCTGCCGCTCTGCCGCCGCCGGTTGTTCTTCGCTCTGGGTTTCCGTAGTAGTGGTGCGTGGGGTCTGATATGTGCCTTTGGTTAAAACGACAGATGCCGTTTCCTCCATGAGTGATGTGGATGCGCCTAATTCCACTAGTGGTATTGATCCGGTTCTTTCCACGATTTATATGGATGACCGTATCCAAGGGCGTCAACGTACTCTGACAAGCAGGGTACAAAAAAAGGGCGAACACAAATTACAGTATTAGTGGTGGATTCTTAGAGAATGCGTTCGTATGACACATGATACACACCATAAACGTCCCCTTTTAGAAAAAGGTAACACTCACCCCGTAACGAAACCAAAAAAACATAAAAAATAGAGAAAGCAAAAGAGAAATCCAAAACAAAAAAGTCAAGGGGTCAGCGTCAGCGATTCCCAAAGAGGGGAGTGTTTGCGTTTCCCAAAGGTCATGCTTACGCATTCCCTAAAAATCCACGAATAAATCTTTCTGTAATTTTTTATATTTTTTTGCGTGTTGCGTTAGCGATTGAGTAGAAATCCTGTTTCATCAGTGAGAATACCAGTCCAACTCGAAGGCTGATGCAGCACTGCTGTCCCATCTGGGCCCAGGGCTGGCCTATGTAAGGTGGTGTAGAAAATATAGCAATATGGCCTTGTTATTTAGGAAGTGTTGATAGGTAAATCTTTTAGTGTTGCAGGTGCGACACCCCGACAGCCACTGAGGAAGCGGCTTCTTCCGACTGAAACGAATGTTAACTCATTCTGTATATAGGCCCGGCCCATTTCGCTTCCATGTCAGCAGTTTTGACGCAAGTGTAAGCGTACCGTGAGGGCAAACGCCAAACAAAACTATCCGGTGGAACCAACAAGACTCACATCTCGAGCGACGTAATAGTAATATTTACCGTTCACTAATTCTTTACCGAGAGAGTTAATTAAGCCATGGACACTGGTAGCTCTCATGCTGAAATATTTTTGTTTTCGCTCATATACGTAAATTTGAATCTCCAGCCGCGGGCATTCAATACCTTATTTTATGATTCAAACTTCGGCCGCGACACCGCTCCATTTTCGCAGCACACTTCAATAGGTGTTAGATCCTAATTTCTCATCACGTTTATATATCCCAGCTTGGTCGCGTCTCTATCTCTAATAGGGCGAATAGTGTCGGTATTAGTGGTAGGTGAATACTTTAACTGGACACTCAATATTATTATAAGATTTGTTATCTGTGAAGCAAGATCTTCCATGAACTATTTTGACAAATGTCTACTAAAGTGAACTGTTCAGACAAATACGTATTAAATTGATAATTTAATACTGAAAAAATGTATCGCTAGCATTTAAATTTCCCTAATCTGACAAAGCTCCTCCGCGGCAGATAACGTTATCCCGAAACTTTTTTTAATTGTTTTGCCTTTCTTTTTTTTTTTTTCAAAAGTTAAAAACTGTTTATACTCAAATGCTCTCCACGGAACAGCGGCTAGGTTGTCTTTGAAGCATAGTAGAAATTAAATCAAGGCGGCACTTTCGAGTCAAACATATTGGTCCACAGAATCGTATCGGAAGTTAGTACTCAGTTACTACTGCTCCTGGATTCGTATAAGGCCGCTTTTCATAATTTGCGGAAACTTGATTAGGCGAAACCCGTTAGAGTTCTCGATTCTCGTTGAGGGGTTGAAAATATCCGGTTGTGAAACGATGCTACCGGTGAAATATTAAGGAGTCATTAACATTTACCAAAAGGAAGTAGTTCACGGGAGCACTAGATGCAGATCTACTTAACTGTAGTCTCAATCTTTCAATCCTTAGCTCTTCTTAAGTTTATTTTTGGTACATGTCTTACTTTGCTTAATGCAGAGTGTACTATTTATTTAGACACAAGATACAGCAGCGATATAAAACGTAAAAGCGTGAGATTGTTGTCTATAAACATTACTTGCTTTAACCTTTATGGTGTTCATGTAATAAAACTGATCAGCATGGATCCCCCCCCAAAAAAAAATGAGCAAAAATAACAAAAACATAAAATTGTCTATCTAAATTAATTGTTTAATCATCACCAGATACAAGTACCCGATTAACAACAAACAGAGTAGTATTACTTTGTTTCAAGCACGCTCATACATGTCGTCATATTTACAGTCCTTTTTTTATTTTTGGTGGTTCTCGTATCTTTCTAAAAAATTGTCATATGCTGTAAACGACTTATTTTTCGAGGGCTCCATATCTCGCGATTTAGGTCGAAGCTCAAGTTTTGGAATATTTTGCGAGTTCTCAATTTCGCGACGCGATGGGATCTCAATATTGATTCCAATGTATTGAGATTTTACCGGAATTTGTTCGCGGGACCTATTTTTCGCGAATTGTAGGCGATTCGTGAAAATCGCGAAAATTAAGTATTTTACAGTATGTTTCTTCTAATTCTCACAATACTCTATATATTATAAAATGTCTAGCAAAGCAAAATATTTTAATTATTTATTTTATTTAGCCTCAATGCCTAAGATTAGAAAAGAATGTCTACTATACAGATTACCATATAGTATAAATACAGTATAATTGTCATATATGTTTTCATAAATATCAGTCCTTTCCTGAACTTGGCACATTTGGGTTTCTTTCAGAGTGCCAATGTCGATCTGACTATTCTGCGTTATTAAAATATATCTTTAGAGACAGCGATTTCTGTTTAATATTCTCACAAAAGGTAAGAGTGTCTCTTTCGCATTTTATATTAAATTAATCTTTGGTTACAAGGCTTCCTTTCTTAATTATGAATTTTATTTTGCCAAATCGATTGCATGGTCTGCAATCGATTGCCTTATAATATATTTTCCATGAACTTATTTTAACTCAGTTCTTTGCGTGATTCTTCCAAAGAGCTGAGTGATTGTTTTCACCTCTTGCCTGGAAAGTTTGACGACCCTGAGGGTAGGATGTATAACGGAGACGTTTATTCAATAAACGTTTAGCTGTGTTTGCGACTTTATTTACCTGTAACATTTTTTTTATCTTCGACAGTTTATGTTTCTAGTTTTCTCGCCCCAGTCACGGCTAATTAATCAACATTATGAAGCAATTGTGTTTTTTCATCATGACTCTGATTTCTAACTGATGAAGTTTTGTTTCATAAGGAGGCGACCGTTACAAAAATATCATATTTGTTGAAACTAATCTTGCAAGCGGTTATTAGATGGTGTCACTCACACCAAGTGCACTAAAAGTTTTCAAGGACATTTTATTTAGATGTCTTATCGACTTAATTATTCAAAAATTCGTCCAACACTGTAAAATGACTCTCAATTAATCAACGTCGTTGAAACTATATGCTCAAACAATACCCTAAACCCTAAATTACTGACAAACATTTTTTTATCTGTAGCACTTGTTTTAAACGAACACCGTGTGCTGCATGTACTGTTCAAAATCTAGAAACACTTTTCTGTAATAGAATTCGCTCAATGCAAATTTAATAAGAGAGAAATTATGACCAGCTGTTCGAGCGCAGGTCTAGAAGTGTCATATGATCCCTTAGACAGATACCACTTTTATACACAAGTACAAAGGCTATTGGCGTTATGTTACAGTATTTATTTTGCGGAAATTATAATAAAAAGACTAGAAGACAGGAGCGAAATAATAAGAGACTAGCCGGCCGCCGTCTTTTGCGTTCATCGAGTACCTCTTAATTAAAAAAAAAGAGTGTTCTCGAAGTTCAATTTGCAGGCGGTGCACTCTGCACCAAAAATGTTAAGAAGGCTGTGCCTTAAATTCCATTCCCAACAAGAAAAATAACAAAGTGTATTTACGCTACTGCGTTACATATGTGTCACAGCGACAGCTGATCGGCGTTTGCGTATTTATTATTGTTGTGGCGCCCTTGTCGTTTCTCCTCCGCCTCCTGAGCTACATTCTGAGGACCACCATGGAATCTTCACTTCCACTCCCGAACCCTCTCCCGTTCCTCATCTATAGACCGGTTTACTGAAAGAGGGTGAGAGAGAAGAAGGGAAAGGGCTACCGACGCTTTCGCCCTTGCTGGCTGTGTAGAAAGAGTGAAAATCCCGGATGAGAGGCTTGGCCGGTGTTGGGTGTCTGCGGTGCCCAGACTTCGTTCGCGCTTTCTTTTCTGTTTTAAACTCGCCAACTTAATTAGAGCCACTGGCTTCGATGGCGACAGTCCCCCGGTCATCGGGACACCATTGCTCGGTCATAGGGTGCACGAATACAGACAGAAAGCGTCGAATACTGTCCGAGGACCTATGTAGCTTGCAAGGTATCCAGCAAGGCGAGAGCGGCTGCAATGACTTTAAGCTCCATCGCTTTCCTCATGACCCCGATCTCCGGCGGCAGTGGATTGCGTCCGTAAACCGGAAAGACGTTTCCTCGACGACATCTTCTTGACTGTGCTCAGAAGATTTTGTGAATGGAGCGCGCACCGAACGCTGTACCGCCGATGAACATGGGGTACACTCGCAAGGTGCGAGCGAGTTTTCTCGTGATAATTGCTGGTTCAGCTTGTAAAATTTTGTAACTGAATTTATCTCAATATTAATAATATGCCGGGGTAACTGACTCGATTTTATCATCTTCAGCACTTAGTCGAAGGCTCATTTACGCCACCGGGTGAGGCTGGAAATTGTTGAAAAGTTAGTTCTATCGGTTTTCCTGAATCGCGATCTATTGCGCGATACTAGTGAGCCTGCAAAAGCGCTCCTTGGAGTGACGCTAGTGGGTTGTTTCTGTTGATTGGGCGCTGGGGTGGAGCGCTAAATAGTCGCTGCAGGGTACGTCTCGTGTGTTGCGATCTGCGTTTTCGAGCCCAGTGTGCACGCTTCTTTCTTCGAGTCATGGCATCCGCCAGTGCGGCGAAGGGGGAACAGCGGCAGCGAACGCGCCAGCGATAGATATTGAACGTGAGTACTGAAAATATTGCATCAAGTAGTAAAATAATTCTTGGCCCCTTTGAGGCTTTCTGCGGTTTAATATAAGTACGTCTAGAGCGTCTTCGTCATTTATCCACAAGGAAATATAAGAACACGGACAGGCAAGGTAAAAGCAGCGCAGCAAAACGACCTGTAGCAGCTCCGGGTGTTTACAAAAGTTAATTGAGGTTCCCGTGTCGTGTATCGCTTGTTGATTACTAAAAACGGCTACCTTGAGATAGGCGCGTTTCAAGAAAAAATTGTTAAATGGTTCATCATTTCCTGTCATGCGGAAAGCGATGGAGCTGAAAAGCATTGCAGCCGCACTTGCCTTGCCGGATTCCATGCAAGCTACATAGATCCTCGGACAGTATTCGACTTTTTATCGTTATTCGTGCACCCTATTCCTCAGCAATGATGTCCCGACGACCGGGGGTCTGTCACCGTTGAAGACCATGGCTCTAATTTAGTTTGGGAGTTTGAAACAGAGAAGAAAGCGCGAACGAAGTTCGGGCACTGCCTACACCCAACACTGGGCAAGCCTCTCATCCGGGAGTTTCACTCTTTCTACACAGCCAGCAAGAGGGAAAGCGCCGGTAGCCCTTTCCCTTTTCTCTCTCGCTCTCAAAATGGCTCTACCCACGATAAAACGCTCTATGCTTCGTCTACGAGGAAAACTACCTCAGCGCGCCGTAACTGAAGGTTTCGTTCTTCGGACCCGCTACGGACTTTCCGAGCTGTAGCCACACGGCCTGCAAGTTCGTCTGCTATGATGTTTATGCGCATGCACCGGCACGAGGGTGTCAACTTCAGTAACTCGTAACTACAGCCAACACCTATGCTATAGTCACTGTCAAGGTGAGAGCAGCAGCTATAGTCTCTTTCAAAGTACCGGCCACCAACACGTGCTCGTTGCCTTTGCCGTTTCTTGGGGTCGCTTGCACGATCAGAGCGCACAACACGCCGAAACGTCATCAAATGTAGAAAAAAATGTAACGTTGATAGAAGTTTTATTCGCTCAACTATGTCCCACTGATAGCTTAGTTGGTAGGGGGGGGGTGTAGTGTAAATAAAACGATAGCTATTATCTATAGGTTGCTGGTTTGAATCCTGCTCGACGGGCGGAAATTTGTTTCTTTACTAAACTCGGCGGTTGCGGCTGTGAGGGATCATGCAATTGTTAACGTCACGGGAGGCTTCGCGAAGAACGACCCTGCAACTTCCCGAGCAGGCTCCCAACAACGGCTGTCTCTGTAAAACAGTCATGGAAATTATGCAAAGCAGGCACATCAGCGCGTAAAGTGCAAACTTTGGGGTTGTATGCAAACGAACGTTCTCGTATGTGAAGGTGAATGTGGGCCGATTTGAAAAAAATGCAGACTAAAAAAGCAGCCCCCCTCCCGCCGCCCCCCTCCCCTTCCCCCCATCACCAGTGGGGTATCATGCCAAATCTGTGCGCAACTGCAAATACACACAACCTGTTTTAACTTACGCGAGTTATAGAGCGGTTTTATGACCAGCGCTCGAGATAGCTTTTTGAGATGAAATCATCACAAACAAAGCGTACGAACGTGTTAGTTTGGCTTCAGTGGCACTGTCGGCATCTGCATGCACTACTTGAATTGTAGGTCCTAGAGTAGGGTCGATGTCACGGTCCGGTGCGGAGCGAGAGGGGAAGCGCACTCGCCGCAGACCGCAACGGCGGTTCAGACGCCCGCTATCCCACAGTACGTGGGCTCCAGGGACGGGGAAACAAAGACAAGGCACGTGACGAACAGAGCATTAGAAATATTTAATAAAAGGCTAGTAAGATGGCGACAAAAAGTAAAAGGAGAATACAGACATATGGCGAATTCGCGTGGTTCCTTCTGCGTGCTCTCGAGCGCTCTTTCCAGAGCGCGCTAAATCGGATGGTTGAAAGAGAGTGCTGTCGCCTGATCGGGTGGTTCATTCCGAGGGCGCCTCTCCCTCTTAGAGCGCTCCCTGGTACTCCGTCTGTAGCCGCGGAGTGCGGAGCGGCGCAGGCGTCACGTGGTACTTGGACGGGGAACACGTGGTTTTGTTGACGATGGCCGGCGGTGGTCTGTGATGGTGTGCGGGGTCCAGCATGACGGCGATTGATATCTGGTTCAACAAAGTGCTTGTGCATTCGACGGTGCGAGGATTACAACGGACGGGACGACATTCGTTTGCGACCGTAACAGGAAAAGTCGACGTGTGAAGTATTCCCAGTGCTTTCACGAGATCGTTTATCTCACGGCGGTGAATCCGCTAAGCTTAACCGACGACGAAACAGCTCGTAGAGCTCGCCGCTGTTTTACCGGGTTTTGGGGTCGCTTCAAGACATTTTCAGGTTTGGTTAAAGTGCGTTCAAAGGTTTGTGTTGTAAAATAAAGGGAGAGCCGAATATAATTCACTGTGATTTGTGTCACATTGCGATGCTTGCACGATATTTCGCCGTGAGAAAAATGCGGTTTATTAACTATTTTATATTTGCCTTCTCTGTCGTATGCATGACCGCTATCGCAGCGCGTTCACTGTCGAAAACGCGATGAGTTGACAACTGTTTCCAAGCGTTGGCTTTTGTTCTGTTCTGCAAAAATCAAATCGCATACTGCTGTTTTCTTTTTTTACATGCCGGTGCGTAAAACAATTTACGTCACAACCGTTATTTTATCACGTCGCGAGCGGAAATTTTGTCAATCGTCCACCGTACGCTGTAAGATCGTGTTGTTTTTAATGCATCACCAATGTCAAGAAATTTTAATTCCGTGACTGGTCTGAGAATCTCGGAGCGCTCTGAAGCCAGCAGTTGTGATCGGCTGAAAAGGATCCCGAGTAGCTCTGGCGGCGAGGAGGGGGCGCTCTCCTGAATCGAGGTCAGAGGCGAGAGGCGGCCACCCGAATTCACCAATAGTCTCAATCCGGTGGAAGCGTACAAGGGACGCTTAGTTGCAATGGGCAAGACAGAGAATACACAACAAGAGGAATTGGAATGATACCGCACTTTGGCGCAGTCCGGCACGACGAGGCTCGCAGAAGCGTTGGCACAGCTGAGGTCGGTCGCTTGCGACGGACTCTGTCTCGACGTGGCGCATGGTGCGCCAGAGGTGGGGGTTGTTGGCTTCAGACGCCGTCGCGTCATGGACGGTCGACGCATTGGGGCAGCCCGGCAGAGGAAGGCCGCACACAGTAGGAGCACAGAAGTAGCTGACGTTCAGTGCCCAGACGTGTCTTTCCATTTTCCGCGGTGCCTGAGGCTACGCACGGAGCCGACAGAAAGAGCGGGTTGCGCTCTCGAACCTCCCAAGCCGACTGCAGCGCCGTTTCCCAGTTTCAACTGAACGGCGCTCTTTCCTAAAAAGTAAACAAAGCACACCCGCTCCCCTACAATCGCAATACTACACACACACACACACAAAAAAAGACCGTCACAGCGGCGAAGACAGTCGTTGCCCCCGCTCCAAACAAAGTCAATACCAAAGACGCTCAGCTGGGGCATCTGGCCAACTCATTTCCGAAACCCAAGAAGTGGTACCGCGCCCAAGCATCGGGCAAAAGCGTCCCCCGAACGGGAATCGAAGAGGCCATAAACAAGTCGAGTTAGGGTCCCAGTCGGGACCGGCGAGGTGCTAACTAGCGCCAACCAGGGAGTGTCACACCACCCGCGGCGACCACATGGACCCGCAGGCAGCCGAATTGGCGCCATTTATAATACGCGTGGCCCGGCGGAACCAAGCCGGTTTTTGTAAAAGAAGAATGTAAAACTTGCATTATTTTTTGTTTTCCATTTTGTGCCTATTTAGTAGTTGTTTTTGTCGCAGTTATATATTCATATTTTGTTAAATTTGGTATGATTTTTTAACGTCAATATGAATTATATTTCTTTTATTTAAGCTTCTATACTTACATTCCTTTTTGCCTTTATTACAAAAAGCAAAAATGTTAGTTGCTAGTGAGCGCTTCCCGTTCTGCACCGTTGTCCGTACCAGTTTATATTTTTTCATACTTGGACGAAGTCTGAACAACTTCAAAATAAAATATCAAAAAAATATTTAAAAAAAACAATATTGTATGCTGTTCTCTGCTGTTCTGTCCGTCGCTATGTTTATTATTTCTGGTTTATTTAACTTCACCGACACCCTCACGTCGAACTAATTATTTTATGTTAATAGGATGCTTATTATAATTCCTAATTTTAACACTCGTGTTATCCAGAAGAAATCGCCCCTTTATTGAGAGGGGCGTTTAAAATATACCAGTCGTTGGTTAAGCGCAATTTACATGAAAGCTGACTGGCGGTAACGTATTGATACAGATAAAAAAGCAAGGTATATACTGCTTACACATCTTTTAAAACAATTGAAATGTAAGCGATTTCTAAGCTTGCATGGGAGACAGCATCACAAAAACAGTTAACGAGGCACAATTTACACTCAAAGCTATGGTAAAAGCCATGAGAGTGTTTTTGCTGAAATCTGATTTGACAGATTACGTGATAACTAGAAATTCCAGTGGCGAATTCAGTGACCAGCAATCTGTAACCCAAGCAAGGTCGCGTAGCAATGAACGATTAAAACATATGCATAATTTTGTCCATCTGGTCCGCTGTGTTACTAACTTTCCCAGAACCACATAATTCAGCAACACTTGGGTGAGGGTGCGTAGAGCAAGAATTCTATTATCACACTAAGTTCCACCGTATCACCGTCTCTGGGTGGATTGCATGCTGCAAGTACTGTTATGATGGTCACTTGAAATGAGGTTCGAAAATAGCTAAATAAAATCCTAATATACTGAAGTGTTGAGTTGATTTTTTTTTCTACTTCTCACGAGGCTTTGTTACACCGAGGAAAATTTGGTGGAGCCGAAACTTCAGCAGCATATACTGTGTGATGTTATTTGTCGTTTTTTATGAAAATATTATGAAGTAAAATGTCTGGAAATATTTGAAGCCTTTTTTAAACAACGTAGTGGATATTGAACAAAAAAAAATGTTCGAAGGAAATATAAAGTGTTCTTTTTTAGAAAACAGAGTTGAATATATTTTTATTTTAAACGTTTTAGGAATTTTGAATTATTGTATGTAGTCTTTTATTTTATTTTATTTTATTTTTATTTCACCGCCGGACTCCTTTCGTTGTGAGCTGCTAGCTGGAAGCTGTATTGTTTCGTAAATTGAAGTTCTCTGAACATATGTAAATTAAAGGCCAAATTTATCTGGGTGGCAACCAATATAAGTATGATGTATTAAAACAAAATGGCGTTATTTGTTTTCATTTAATACTGCATGCCTTGTAATATGAAAGGTGTTTTCGCAGCAACCCCGACAAACATGTGTGCAGTTTTTGTATGCCACTATTTCGGAATCATAGTTCAATCCGGCTCACGGAAATTCTGCATGGAAACGACACGTATTTAAACTGCTATTTGAATAAATATTTTCCGTTTACTCCTTCTATTATGCGTTGCTAAGTGTCTCATGAGGCGTCAGTTATTATAGCGACTCCAACAAAAACAGACTGTCCTGTTAGACGCGCAAGTACAAAATCTGGCTCGCCATGCTGCTCTCTAAGATTTGAGGCGGCCCTAAATGAATCAAAGTGCTTTGTTCTAAACTCAAATTAGGCATGGGAGATTCCTGAAAATTTTAATTATAAAGCAGCAAATACCGGACGGTCGAATAGGTTTCTGAAATAATTGTAATTTTTGAGCCCACCATAAACATTTCGGTGTAGTCATCAGAAGGTTTAGAAACACGTACAAAAGTATTTCACCGTGTTCTTCCGAAAATACAACTAAAAACCGTCACGCCATAATTACATTCAGATAATATGAACATTATGAAGATGCAATCAAAAATGTGCAAAACAAATCTATAAAATAATTTAAGATATACTTTAAAAACAATGAGAGCAAGATATAGCTTTTCTTAATATGACTAATACGAACCATACATTGAGAGATATCTTATGAATATAGCTAAGCACTGATAGTTCTTCTCTATATTGGCAGTTCGTTTGCTCTAGTTAATCCGAAATTTGAGAAAATTGCTCCACGTAACAAGATTGCGATTGTGGTAAAAACAAAAACAAAACTATTTAATGCTCTAAGATAAGTCCTTAATTATTTCTTCTAGGCAGACACTTACTAGCAGCTCTAGCGAAGGCAACAGTTATGCAAACTACCTAAAAAATTGAGGGAAAGCGCTGTTAGGCTTTTTCACGCACACGTGGTATTTCTTAAAAAAGTATATATATATATCAAAGAAAATAGTATATATGTATAATGTATGTCTCGGTCACTGCGAAAATTCAGAAATAAGATAGAATATATCCCCCCCCCTTAAGTCGTATTAAACCATCCTGTAGTTATCATATCGCAGCTTCATTTCCAAGAATATAAATTGGATCCATAATGAATGTTTGTTTTAGAAAACCTTCTACAGCGCCTTCTCTTACTCCTTCTCAAGCTGGTAAAGTTGAGTTTTCTAAAGTACATTCTTCTTGCGTCCTAAAAAATATACATCCGCGGAGCGAACATTTTTTTATCTCCGTAAGAGTTTGGTCCGTGGTTTCAGTAACCCGTCCCGAACGCTGTTTCTGAGCGTGGACGCCGCGAAGTTCGTTGAATGAAGAACAAGTAACCGTTAAAAAGTTTCCGCCTTTTCCTCCTTCCTGCAAACTCCTGTATGAAGACAGGATTTCGCGAAGCGCCTTCCTTTATGAGGTAAAAGACAGTCCAGGACGGAAGTTGAGAAGCCTGTATCGATTGTCGATAAATCAGCTGGGCGTGGTTCGGGTACCCCTGGCGCACGATAACGTTGTCACGAACCGTTCTTCGCTCACGTTATAAAATGCGTTCCTCCCTTATTCTTGTTCAAGTTTTATGTATTGAAGAGAGTTTTATTTTCATCCCGAAGAAGAACACGCGCTCGGTGAGAAATTTATGCCCCCCAAACATCGAATTATTTTCCACTCCATCGGGCCTCGCCTGACGTGCCGTGTGGGCACCGCAAAGATAAGTATCAATCTCGAGTTTGTTAGAACCCGCGGCTATCTTTTGCGCAGCTTCCTTCCGGGAAACAGTGCTCAGCTGTACTTTGGCACCATTGAATAAAGTTTTGCTGGAAAAAGAGCATCATGAGACACAAGGGGGTAAATGCTAACAAGCCCTGAAGTATTTCAAGCGGAAGAAAGAACAAACAGGGTAATAGTTGCTAGCCGGGAGCGTTCATTTTCCCAGTGAAGCGTACCGCCTCCTTTTTAATCTCTCGAATAAATAAACGCTTATTAAAGTTGCTCGCCGAGCTGCCATTACAGGCAGGATTTTGATTCGTGGAAAATGCTACGGTCTGTTAAGCTTTACGTCTTATTGCAACGACACCGAAAAGGACGTTGGCGTAGCTGAAGATGCTTCTTGTGGCATTGGGGATTATCTGCGAGCGAGGTATTTTTATTTGAGTACTTCGTGCCTTCATCTTCGTTTTAATATTTTCTTACGTTGAGCGGCGTGTTTCATTCTCTCCCATTCTTCTTTAGCCTTAATAGCGTCTGGAGAGTAGATAACGTATGATCCAAGGATAAGATAAATATTTAGCGCTAATTATACTCATTCAGACACTGATAATACTTCAATATCGGTTGCTGTACTAAAGGAGTAGTGGGCGGGCGCATCTAGATAGATTTTGGTTTAATATCAATACGCAACAATGTCCAAATGCGCACTACACGTAAATAATCGACATACGGGCACTTTGAAGGACCTTGGGAGAACGTGAAAGAATCTTTGAACCTCGAGGATTAAAGAAGAAATTCCTTCGCACATTTTCATTCGCAGGCCAAGCGAAAACAACGGCCTCCGTGACTGACCCAAAACCTGCGTAAACAAACAACTTGCAATTGCTACGAAAAATCTGGCTATACCCGGGTCCGGTTAGACACAGAGCTGTTCAATTAATATCTAAAAACGCATTATTTTTTTAGAAACATTACAGAAAGGTGTTTATAGCCTTGTGACATTATCTGTATGGAAATTATCCGTGATTAGTCGTAATTTGTGGCGTCTGTATAACGCTCAAAGCAAGTGAATAGAGTATATGGCCAGAAAGAGACAAACTCAAAACCTCTTTGGAGCAATCTTGAAAAATTAAAAACGTTTACAATTCTCTGTAACGGCAAATTGGAGCTCAGATCTTGAGAAGGTTGAGGGAAGGGCACGGAGGGGAGGAAACGGTGCGGATAGGAACTTATCGTGAAATTATGGGACAATTTTCCGGTAAATTCTTTCCCCGCCAAATTTGGCAGAGAAATGTCCCCGCTAGGTTTAGCTTGAAAAATTCCCCGCTAAATTTTGCGTGAAAATTTCCGCGCCAAATTTAGCGGAAAAATGGTCCACTAAATTTAGCGGAAACATTTCCCTCTAAATTCAGCGAGGACATTTTTCTGACAAATTTAGCGTTAAGATATTTCGTTATATGTCGCGGAAAAAGTTTCCGCCGAATTTAGGTCCGTGTGACGTCACACGTGACGTAACGTGTGACGTCATTATGGGAAACGTCATTATGGGAAACCTTTAGGCGCCCGGAAACGGGCGCCTAAAGCAGGAAACATATGAGCGGCAAAAACGGGCGTTGCGCACTGATTCCCATAGCAACAGCCGAGAATGCTGTGACGTGGACCTATGCCCAGCCGCCACGTCAGAGCGTGTGCGCAAGTTCCCATCTAAACTGCCACGCGGCGCCCGTTTTTGTCGCTCGTGTGTTCCTGCTCAAGAGCTGCGCTCTAAAACGATCAGCACGCGATAGGCCCAGTATCATCTAACGTAAAGTTACTGCTTGATATAGCCAGACCTTCCACTTTAATTCCATTGCTAAACGCTAGACTAAAAACATCCCATAAACACGCTCAAAACATCCAGCAAACGGATACCTGGACGCAAATCAAATGCAGAATTCGTGCATTACGGTACAGTGCTGGAGCATAGTAGTAATGTTTATCGCCATTTTGCGTAGATTTATGGGGATCTGAAAATATAAATCATGCCTTGAATTTGTCTTTTAACATAAGGCTTAGAATCAATCGTTCTTAAAACACGCATGGTTACTTTCTTCCAACTGAAAATAACAAGAAAGTGCGACAATCTGTGGCGTCAACGCTGACCCTATGGGTTTGAGGTTGCATGAGAAAAGGCTTACATGTTCAATGACTTGGCCACATTAGGCGTTCATGCGTGTGACGCGTAATTCTCTCACGTATCATTTGGTTGCAGGCAGAGCTCCATAGAGATTGAAGAAGTGTGAGCATTGTTGACTTTCAGATTACCGGCGATGTCATATCAAGTGTGATTCATACATCAGCTGCTCCAAGTGAACGTGGTTTCAGGGAAATCATGGGAGGTCTTCAATTCATACCCGATCATGCAAACAATCAGCAAATTGAAAAGAAAAAAAAAATCCTGCAATGAAAGCGAAGGTACTGACGAGACTCGAAGGAGTGGTTTTATGAATTGAATATACATCTTGACTTGGAGAGATTTCTCTAATTCATTACAAAGTTTCATGTTTGTTTTACGCTGGCCTTTGTTTGGAGGCGACCTCAGGTGTATATTTTTTTAATAGACGATCGAGGCCGCTTAGCGATAAACGATTTCAAGATAATTTAAGAAAACTAAATTTCTGCGGAAATATTTCCAAAATCGAAAAAATGGCTTTCTCAGACCACCCAGCAAGTGTGAGAAATGTATTAGAGAAGAAAAAAAACAAGCATCTTTCAAAGGCTAATATAAATATTAGATCAAACTTTATATTGACTTCATTGATATAAATACATTGTGGAATATACATTTTTGGACCGAATTCTTGATGTAGTCGATTCACCTGAACAACTTATCACGAGCATGTCGTTCTTAGCATTACTTCATGCTTGGCAGACAAAGCATAAATAAAAAGGAATCTGGAATCATAGGCAAAAATGGGTGTAATCTAGATTTCGAAACCTCTATTTCTTCCGTTCACGAGCGACATTGGACTTTTACGTAACGATTTGCGTGCAAAGAGAGAAGTGGTACAACCGCTATCGACTTTAGGTGTCAAAAAAGTGAAACTTAGGGCATTCTAGTCGTCGTCTCCGAGTTCCTTCTGCCAAGCATGGGCCAGGAGTAGTGCTATCACCTCGACGTGTCGCCCATCTCCAAGATTTTTTTTCGTCCAACCACAGGATGCGGGGTACAAAACAATACCAACACCCGAACGTCAAAGTGTCAGAGGCGAGCAGCTGTCTGGTTGCAGCTGTTGCGCCTCTGTCGTTCCAGCCTATGCTCTTTTAGCCCGGCCCAACTCTTGATAGGCGCAATTTTGCTCGGACGTGACACTGGTGATTTGACGCTAGTCGCCTATTCGCCTTCCTAAACACCTTCAGCAAAAAACAAAAACAAAAATACAGGAAAAGCTAATTTGATTGTTTTTTGTGTTTTTCTTGTTTAATCTTCGGCGAAAAGTATGCAGCAAGAATAAAAGAAGTGAATCACTAAAATCTGTAGCACGGAAAGAAAAAAACATTTGATCAGCGTTTGCTTGAACAAAATATCGGACGTATTTTTGTTTCTTTGTGCGACAGTACCCCCAAGAAGAAAAAAAGCCTTCTCTAGGCAGTGTGCAAGATTTATTTATTTCAGAATGTTTCAGAAATAATATTGTATAGACTCCTAATAAAATAGTACAAGCTTCCAAGTGGTGTATAGCTAATAAAAACGATTAGTCTCGCCACCTTACAATAAGTTAATTAAATTGACCGCATATCAGAAGATCGTGGGACAGCCATTCAGAAAATGCCCACGCATGGTTAAAATATGTTTTAAAAATACAACCAACCAACCAACGTTAATCCATTTAATCTACTCCAAATCTTTCTAGAACTTTAAGATTAAACAAGTTTTACAGATTCCGACACCGACTACAAAACATACAAATTTTACAAATATTTTGAAATGCACATTTGATAAAAATAGTTGGAAACAAGTCAGTCACTTTTAGAGAACAAATAAGTGGCTGTGCACTGTCAGCCTACTAAGCCGTCAAGCAAGAGGCTGCATACTTCTGTAAAAAAATGTTTATGAAAAAGTAAAAAAATAACCATGTGTGGCAGTTAGCTTGATTAGGAACAAAATGACCGGAGTCATTAATATATTCTGCGAAATATACTGAGCTTTACGGAATGTTCACAAACAATATATTCAAATGTATATCTGCTCCGGTTCTAGTGGCACTCGTTACCAGCGTGAAAATACTTTTCAAATCGTTGTTTGTACTTGTAACAATTATAAATAAATACATATGTAAGCCCCCGACGATATTTGCGACTGATTCTGTAAACCCAACCTGAAAATTTAAAAAAAAAGCTGATAAAATAATTGGTTTATTCATTAGTAGAGGCTGGTATGGCACTTAATTGGAATGTAAGGCACTACTTGACGTGTATTTCACTCCCTTCTAGCCACCGCACAAGCTTCACGGCGAGGAAATAAAACATGCAAAATAAAATTATGCAGGAATGTTTGCTCAAAAGAAAATTGATGGAACTTCTTCTAGGCCAAATTCCATGTTACTAGGAGGCATGGCAGGCTGCAATAAAGTATTATAAAGGTAAACACGAAGAAAAATGCTACAGTAATTTGATAAAAACACAACAATCAGTTTTGAAGAACCGATCAAACATATATGTGAGAAGTTATGCCTGTCAAAATGCTCCTTCATGGGCAAGGTAAATTTACTTTGGGCACTGAATTTCGAAAATGTGGGTATCAGTATTATGTTTTAATTTCCCGGCCACTAAAATTCACCGCGAGGAGTATGGAAAGCATTAGTATTTCTCGGGATGTGACCCGCTTATCTTATCCTTTTGCTTTAATTGTTTACTTTCCCTGAGCTTGTGACATGCTACTAGTTATATTAACTAGGCACAATAGTTCTGCTTGAGAATATTAAATGCGCCAGCTTTGTGAGGGTCATATATTAGAGGATTTGTATTTTATTTCAATATTTTAGCATGAATTTCTTCAAAACACTCGCCAACGCTGCTGTGCAACAAACATCATAAAATGGTAATATTGTCCATAAGGGTGTAATAAGTAAATGCGTATAACAATACACTATAATGTTTGTTGACTTGACAGAGGGATTTTAAAAGCGACAAAATTGGAATGAGACAAATATTAAAATTGATTACATAATGATATGCTATAAGAGTGTGGTCAAAGTAAAGTCTTGACCCAGTTGATGAATTCGATCTTTACTCTGTATAAAACATACATTTCGTGTTTGGAAATTTAGCTTTTATTATATGTTATAACCTGTTATAAATGTATGACCCCACAATAACATCCAGATAGCGCCACATTGGTCAGAATGTCTTGCACCACACGACTGTTTTACTAGACGTAGTTAACATAGTCAGCATAGTCTACAACTAGCTGTTGAATGCGGTATATACTAACCATTTCAATTTAAAAACGAACCGAAATTCCACCATCAAAATGTGAAACGGACTATAATAAAGCTAACTGATACGACATCCCGCTTCTATTTTTAAGTTTAGAAACTCTGCAACTTGATAGTCGTGCGTATTGCTATGAAATGCTTAGAACAGGAGGAAAATAATTAAGACACATGTTGTAAAGCGGACAATCTAAACATTGAATGTCCGCTTTAACATCGTGCGCCAGGCAATTCTTTTTTATTATGTTTGTTTTAACAAAATAACTGAGACATGTGCTCAGATTCGAATATAAAAATCTACCAAAGTAATCAGTAGTGACAAGGACACCACCCAGGCTCAGTAGTTGCAGTAATATATTATTTCTGAATTTATATTGATAACAAAACTGGGAGTGAGCAACATTCGTTTGCAGAAAAATCAAATTAATTTCTGAATATTTGCAACAGATAAAATGCAGCCGAATTCTAAATACCCCCACTGAACAGGAGAGATGAACGCCTAACCTTGTTCCAGTTTGGCATTTCTAGGGGCCTAACATGAAAGCTCGTGCTCAAAGGTGTTATATTGTGCCAAATTATTTCTCTGGCATTTTTATGGATTTCTTTGGCTGGCGACATAACTGCCGAAGTGCCCAACATGTGTAAACAAATATCACGTATCACCAAAAGATTCCGCAATGCAAACTAATACAGGTACTTGCTAGGCAATTAGTCATTAATTTGCTAGGTGAAAACGGAACACCCAAAAGGAAGCCTAAGTCTAGCGCTTTTTCAGAAACTCAGGCCCAAGGAAGCCAAGTGATAACATACACAATTAAGCAGTGAAGCTTAATTCTGGCACTTGTTTGGCAATTTAGGTCCAAAATATCCAGAGTGGCAAAATGATATCAAGTTAGGTTACACGTTGACAATTGTTCGATATTACTTCATATTAATTGACATTTGTTCAATAGCTGACGTATTTAAATCGATAAGACTATAAATTTTTTCTGTACCTTTCATCTCAGCGAATGAGTGCGTCTCATACCCGGCTGTGCATCCATAGAGCAGACATTGTGGCACAGGCAGTTCAGTTGTAAACAAGAAATATTGCTCTTGGAGCAAAATGACAAGGTATTCAGGCCAACGATATGAACTATTGTTTGAATTAACCATATATCAGTGAATCATAATAATATTTAATACTAAAAAGATACCCTACCCCGAATCTCCCGAATCCAGGGCACATTGTAATAAAATGCCAACGGCCGGAATGTTCTTAAATGCAAGTGTTCGGAGGCTCGTAAAGAATGCCGAATTCGATGTGATCGGAACGTTTTAGTTGTACTGCGCAAACAAACTGCAGTTCTTAATATTCATATTGCCGAACGTTTGCGAAAGCCAAGCTTGTGGCAGTGAGATTTCGGAAAGGTTCTAATATTGATATAGAGCTGTGAACATCCCATCGTATTTAGCATTTCTTAGAAAACGAAATATAAAAAGCAACAGAACTGTTATAATATATAGCATAATATTGGGCACAGGTTTTAGAACCCCCCATGAAATGCGTCTGCATATATTTATTGACAACGGTAAAAATGCCTTTGAATTGCGTGATTCAGTAATTTAACTGACAAAATGACGGCCATAAAAAAGGCATAGGTCGCATTAATTTTCGAAAGCCAATTTTGGCGACAAGCAAAACGCATTCGCGCTGTTGAATAGCATTCAAGACTTTTGTGGGAGAAGATAGTATTTGAAAGGGCATATTCAGTTTTAAGTAAAGCACTCTTAACATGTAATTCGTTACATTTAGTTACTTTCAGAACAAAAAAGCGAAGTTGCTGTTGCAGTTACTTTAAAAAAAGTAAAGGCATCGATTTTTATTTACATTTATGTAACGGATACGTAATGTTGAACTAGAATTTTCGCATCACATTTACACATCGCTATAGTCACGCAGTGACTCTTGACAAACTAAGTTTTCAGAAGTTGGCACGAGAAGAAGATGACTCTCAAAATCTTAAAACACATAATGTGGAAAGTGCGAGAAATGGCTACATCTTGCTCGTTCAGTGTTACCTTAAGACTCAAGGAACTGTGAACAGTAACGACAAAAGGTAAAAAAATTAACTTACATTGTTGCTTCAGGAAAAGTAATAAAATTACAGTTACAATTTATATTTCGAAGTAACGCGTTAAAGGTTACCAAAAAGTAACGAAGCTTCAATAACGCTTTTCTTGTAACGTGAGGCTACCCAGCACTGGACGTAATAGAATATTTAAATAAAGCTCTAATATTCACTTTCGAAAGAAGGAAAATATTTGTTTTTATATTTAATACGGATATTAAGCTGCTTACAACCCACACCAGTGCCCACGTACACTAAGTGCCTGGTCGAATGAGCCAAATTTCGGAGGCCCTACTATAATCACGGGATTTTACGGGCGGCACCTATTGCCCAGAGCGTTGTCTGCTTGCGACGAAATCCAGGCACGGCGCGTGTTTTTCGGCTTGAATATAAGCAGACTATTAGACAAATACAGTCGCGTGCAAACCCTGCGGGACAGGCATAGTTTGAAAGCTTGTTTTTCAAATGTAACATATAACTTTTTCTTACTTTCTTGTCACTTAGCCTTTTATAGTAGTATTTTTTTCTTTTGAGGGCTTATTCAACATAGAGTTTTAACATTTTCAGTTACATGACAAGGACGTTTTCAGTTAAAAAAGCGTGTCCGACAGGTTTGAGATGTCATGTGGTCCTTAAGTCGCATATAATATGCGACAAACACCATCACATTTCATCTTACAAGTTTGGAAAATGAAAGATTCTGCGGAGCGAAATTCTGCTTGATATATGACTACAAAGTGCAGGTCATTGCAAGAAGTGCTCTCAATCCCCGAGTAGAGCATAAACACGCAACGAATCGTCCATAGAGGAAGATATTTTTGCGTGATTTTCTTTTGGTTCATGCAGTAATTGCAGAGATCGGCCGCTATGAATGTCACAAGCACCATGAGTAACAGATAAATCCTGGAGTACTAAGAACCACTTTAAAAAGACGATACTACCGTGTCGACACTGATCAATTTGCTGATAAATGGAAAATATATGCAATCATCTTAATCCAGGCTTCCCAATTACTTTTGCAGACCCTACCTACTTTATAATGCATTAGGAAGATGCTCTAATCTTTGTATTTATATAGAAGTTGTCCTCATACTGCCCAGCATGTGCCCTAAATGCAAGATCGAAATGTGTAGGGGTAGAGTACAGAGTGTACTTGTTCGAATCTTTTTTCCCGTTACGTACACATTAGAGTTGTAATAGTGTCGTGCAACTAGCTAGCATTAAAACTTCCGCAAACAATCAATGATAACAAACGTTTTTTTCAATTTTTTTACTTTCTTAAAAAAATATATTTCGCAATTTAATTTTCGAATTATCTTAATAAAAAAAAAACCAAACGAAGAGTAAAAACGGTCTTTTTAAGCATTTCACTTTTTAATATACGTATAATAATATATGTTTGGTATGTATCCCCTTCTACCAAGATATTAATTTCGTTCTTTCTTTTCCCAATAGTGTACATCGCTTATTCCGACGTCGGCAGAAACATGGAGGGAAATAAATTCAATTGTTGTTTAGCACATAAATCAAATTTATTAAGCTTCAATCGAGACGAATTGATCTGAATTAGATCAGTATGATCACTGTAGCTAGAAAAGCGGGATTCTTTACCACTTGATATATCTTTCAACGTGACAGATCGATTGATCAATTCTTCCGATCTGAAAAGAACGCGGAAAATTAATTAGTCTAAAGGTAAAGTACTGTTTAGTTAACAAGGTTTTATTGATGTATTCCTGCCATAATGGACCAAAAACAACAGGTTTTTTCTTGGTAAGGAATACAGCTTTATTTTATTTTGCACAAACCAAAGGCGTCGCTGTGATCGGCTATTCATGATTCTCTTTATCCTGACTATAACGTGTTGAGTAATAAATCGTCCGAATTGGGCATCTGGGAAAACCAGTCTGCTCTACTGACGTCTAACCCCTGGTTAGCTCAGTTTGTAGAGCGCTCCACCTGTAATGGAGAGGTCCCGGGTTCAATACCCGGACCAGGCACATTTTTTCGGTTGCTCACCAGTCAGCTAGCTATGTTTGGAGAATTATGTTTGTACTTTGTCCCTGTTGTTCCCCTTCTCCAGCGATTATTTTCGTCATTTTTGTCCAGCTCGCTTGCACCTATGCATTTAGTTGCATTATAATTGTAGCTCTTCTTTCGTGAAGTACTCTAGGGCAGCGGACACGTTCTCAGGGATCACCTTGTACCTCGTGTAAGGATCCGGCTCATACCACACGCCATGCTTTTCCTTAGCTAGAGCGTAAACGCTGTCGCCATGTTAACCTTTCCTATGTTAACATGACGACAGTGTTTAGACTCTATTGTATTTAGGCCGGGATCGGTTATTTGGAAATTCTGCGGTCTTTCGGTGTACCCTTTTGTGCCTGATATGGCACAAAGATGTGGGATGGCGACAGGCACAACTGCTCAGTAAAAAGTCATCGACGGCCATATCTTGCTGGTTGAAGCAAGCCCCTTATCCTTGACAGCAAGCGGGGAAGTGCGAAAAAAATATTTTGCCGTGATTAGCGAGGAGTGTTGTCTACCTTCCGTCAACTATTGCGACAAAATCGGGATCTTCACGAGGAAATGATTATTGCTAGCCACAGATCACTATCACGCAGAAAGGGAATGCTTGAATACGTTTTCATTCTAAGTATAGGTCAAGAATATATATAAGAAAGCGAGATGGAGAAAGAGGGAAAGAGCGAGGAGCATATAATGTCGTAGGACAATAAAGTAAGCGAAGTTCCCAGTGGCCGATGGCTGCAGGATATTTCCTCGGATAACTAGTTCGTAATATGATAGACCCTGGTACACATTAGTTTCTCCTCACTTTTAATGTGTGAGCGATTGCCATAGTTATCAATGGCGTCATCTGAATAAAAATATATAAAAGATATGTGTTAGTCTCATGAAACAGGAACTCACAATCACTGAAAAAGAACACTACTTTGGGGAGTTATGTCTTCTTCTCAATCAAATAATGCAATATGTTTTTAATAGAAATAAATGCCGAAATAGAATATGACAAATTACCCAAATAAAAAAATCGAATGTGGTATGTTTTCTTTTTATTCGTATCGAAATATTGTGTTGTTTGATTTTTTCTTATTTTTGCCTAAATATATCATGACTATCGCATCGCTCAGATACCTAATATATATTCTGAATTAAACCAATATATAAGTATTATACTATCTGTAAAGTATATGATCACGATTAAATTATTTCATAAGATACTTGCCTCCGAATTTTTCATTTTGTCGTTCGAGCAGGCATGTTTGGCAATTTTTAGAAAAAGCAATATAATGTAGATAAATATGATTGCTATATATTACAAGCAAAATGTACCCATAGTTTGTTTCTAAAAAGTATTAGAATTTTCCTAATTTTATCGTTTTAGTTATTCACTTTCAAACGTACCCCCTCGATCATTTCGCGTTTATGAAACTATCTACCTCCTCATGCCTTACGATTTCTCCGGTCCCCAAAAATGTTTCTGGTCAAAACTAAGTGTGTATTTGTTTAAACAAGACACTAGACTATGACATATAAAACATCAGTTTATTTAAAAATGTCGACCAGCCACCCTTTGGTCGATTTTATCGGAAATCACCCAAAAAGTAATTAGGGTATAAATAGGGCTCCGTGTTTTCGGAGTTTGTTTTTAGCGAACATTCGGTGCTTAACGGAATTTATTTTTCGCAAATCTCAATTCTCCGAAATTCGGAGATTCATTTCGCCGTGTTTCCTATTAAAAATAATAAATAATAACCGGATGCAAACTACGCCAGAAAAAAAAATGGAACACGCGTGTATCAATTAAGATTTCTTTAGTTGAATTTGGCGTTGGTGTCATTGGCAATACTAATTTGTCCCACGACAAAAGTCGCACACAAGTGTGGCTTCGATAAACTTCGATACCTTAAAATCAATAAACTGCCGGAGGTAGCGGCAAGGAAGCTCGTAGTCATCCCATCAATCTATCCCGCGGCCGCGCGAGGTGGAGTGGTTAAAGGAGTCATGAAACGCTTTTCCAACTTTTTCCTGTTTAGCTTTCCTCCTCAACTCATAAATCGCGCATTCTACCAAACAGTTCAAAAAGACGGAAAGGGGAGTCCCCTCTTCTCGGACTCTCGTTTGTCTAATCCGGACATATCCATTCTCCCCTAGAAGATTAGCCGTCGCTCAAAATCCAGACAAAGTTGCTTTCCCACCCTGTTCACCACGAAGCTGACTAGTGCTGTGGAAGCTACGTGCTCTTTGGGCAAGCCACACTTTTGCCACGTGATCACGCTCTTCGCGCATACCCACGCGCAGAGAATGAGGTCAGATGGTGAAAGGGAGGCGGCTGCTTGGTCCGGCAAGTGCGTAGCTTCCACCACAATGTCAGCTTAGGGGTGAATGGATTAAGTGAGCTCCGGTGTCGTGTGACGTTCTGTATGGGCCCGGTGACGCGCTGCGGGAGCCGGTGACGCGCTGCGGGATCCGCGGATGTATCACAGAGAAAAGACAGCGAGCTTACGAAGGAAAGGAGGTACGAAATAGTCCGCTGTTTTTTTCAAATTTTCGTCGAAAGTCAGGCTTTTGACTTTCTACGTTTTTTCTTTTGGCCCACTGAACGATGTGCTATTAGTAAAATACCAATATAAATTGATATATTGCAGTCCAAAATTTGTTTCATGGGTCCTTTAAGGATGTAACAGAGAAGTTTCAACTGCCCCTCTTCCCTATTTTATACAATCTCTATAGTCCATAGCTTTCACTGTTACCCCGAGAAACCTACCCTCTCCTTTCTCTAAATCCCAAATCCCATGGCCCAAACTGGAAACCAAAAGAGTGGCTTTTGTCGTGACACGAATGGTACGATGACCTGTTCCCTGAACCAACCTTGACGAGACAAGCCGTAAGACCCCCTTTTGACAACGGTCCGAGGCTTGAAAGATAATTATGGTGTCATTTTCCCAGGACCATTGATTCTGCGCTGCTCAAATTGCAAAAAAAAAAAAAATTTTTTTTTTTGGGGGGGGATGCATGGGCACATGTTAATTCGGAGTTTATCGGATAAATCCGAATTGCCAAAAATTTTACCGGCGGGTGTTTTTCGGAGTTTTTCGTATTTTTTCAAAAACACAGAGCCCTAGTCATATAAATGAACTTCCAGGAAGAGGGTGCATTATTTGAACAATTATAATAAAACCAATTTATATCAAGTTGCGAAAAACGATTGTACTCATCTTCAATTATTAGCTTCAAAACAGCAGTTTACTTAAAGACAAACACAGATCAGGCATCAGGTTACTTCGTGACGATTTTCTTTAAGATTTTAAGACTTTTATTAGCTCTGCAAATATTAATTATTTTACATAAATGTTACGTTCATGGGGGAATACTCATTGATGATTCACTCGCCTTATGGCAATGTGCATAAAGATACACAAAACTTAGTGATAAGCTTGGAATACGATAACATTTTACCACTAAATATTAAAAAAACAATATTTTTGGTTTTTATCTATGCTTTGTATGGTGGCCTGTCGTTCAACTCAGGTTACACTTTTCTTATTTATTAATTCAGTCTTCCATTCATTTATTTGTTGCGCTCATGAACATTTTGTGCATTATGCCCACCGTTCCTATTTATAAAAGGCATAGATCAACTATACTAAGGAATGATTTCTGGGTGCCAATTAAAAACAAATCTATTGGCAGTCGTGCAGTTGCTTAAATTGAGTGTCAGTCAAAGCTGTCCGAGGGCCTACATCACGTCCGAAATGGCACAAGAAGTTGTCTCTAGAATAACGAAAGAAGCTTTATATTGATTGCGTCGTATAAATGACAAGAAGACAGATTACCAAAGCCGGATCAAGCTCCTAATGCTGTTATAAAGCCGAGGAGCTAGAAGCATCGACAGAGCCGCTGTGGAGAGTGTTCTTAGACAATCACTTACAACATAGCAGCACAGCGAAGTTCGTTCGAGCTCTAAATAGAACAAAAAGTATAAAGGAAAGCTTTCTGTCTTTATACATTCATTTCCAGGCGTAAATTAGGCAGCTAACACAAGGCAGAGCTGCACAGAGTTGAGAGTTCATATTCCCAGAAGGGCGAACCTGATTTGTTTTATTTCTTCTTTTAATGACCCGCAGTAACGGTTTTTACCTTTTCTTAAAGCAACCAAAGAATTTAGAAACAAAATCTTTGAGTCAAAGCAAGCTGGCATCTGGGGAGAACTCTTTAATGACCCCAGTGGATTTGCCTCAGAAGAGGAGCTCAGGAAAGAACTTTAGCAAACAGACAATGCCTGCCGGAATTACAAGAAGGCGGAACAAACCCTGCAGCCCTCTCGTCTTTAGATAATACAAGATGGGATTTTCTGCGAAGGCAGCTGCTTTTCTACCAAAGAATTTGCAACAGGGACTCCTGCTCGCGCTTTCCCCAGCAGTTCCGTTTCCCCTCATTTTCCGAAAGTTATCGTTCCGTTTTACGCCTCCATTATTATTTCCGCTTCGTGCGCTCGTGAACGGAGCATTTAGTACTTGGTTCAGCTCCTTTCGCTACACAGTTTATTTTTTTCCCTTATTTTTCTTTGAGAAATAAAAGAATAACAAATTAGATTTAGAAGGGTTCCGGAGAAAAACCAGGCCGGCTGTAGATAGGTTTAAGGTGGACGTTCACTGTTTATACGATGCGAAAATTGAAGCTGGTAAGGAAATAAAAAGGACTCCTAGAGATTCAGGAAAAAAGTAAAGTTATACTGTTGAGCAATAAAACCAGAAATATGACTCATTTCGCTATTACGCGAGTGAGATCGCGGGTTGCTCTGGGACTCTTCATTCTTTAATATGAAAAATGTTTGCAATGTGTGCTTTATTTACAATATAATGTATGATAATCTTACGAAGTACTAGGATTTATACACATTTAACATAATGTTTGAGTCATATGTAAAAATAATGACATAATTGACAAAAGGGAGAAAAATTTCGCTGTTTTGGCAATAACCTAACCATTCGCTCTTTACAGTTATGGGCTACTTTGGACTAACGCCGCTAAAATAAAGCACAGTATATTTTTTTGCAAATTGCAAAAACAAAATTACATGAGGTACAGTTTGCTGTGCTTCAATATCTGTTTATTATATAAAGTATCCGTTTAATTCACTTCAATATAGTTTGTGTTTTAGCTGGACTTCGCTAGATACCATAGGCGTACATAGAGAAATGCATTTTTATTGAACTAATACCAAAGTTATTTTTTACAGCGAAGCTGTTTATGGGTAGGGTTCTCTGGATTTTTCGCGGGCCTGAACAAAAACTCTACGCTCGCACCGCACCCACGCGCCGGACATGACGGCATCTCGAGCAGTATCTAATCTAGAACACCAGGTTAAAACAAATGGTATCTTGCACGTGCGTTCGTCAACGCTTTATTTTGGTTATATCCTTCGAATCTTTTATATGGGGAAGACGTGCGCGTGCGGCCCGTGGAACACCATTCCCTGCATTCTCCTTCGAAACGTGGGTAATTTGGCAATTTTCGTGTGCGTGACCAAAAACTCTACGCTCGCACCGCCCTCTCTTTGTCGTCGTTCCAAGCGCTTGTGTGCCTAGTTTCCTTTCCATCCGCTCTCCTGGAGTGGGAATCCCTTCGCGCTTGTGTCGTTTCCTCCGGCTCCTCGGGACGGCGATAGTCGTCCACGCGAGTGTTATATAAAAAACAAAAATACAAGTTGCCGTACTCGACTTTCAATTTCACTTCTCTTCTATCGTCGTAATGGGGAGGCCGCGTATAGTCCGGACTCCCGAAGAGAAACGCGCCTACGAAGAGCAACGGCGGGAACGGCAACGAGAATGTCAGCGGCGGCAGCGGGCGGTCCGTTGTTAAGGAGTGGAACCACCGACCTGCGCTAGAGACCACAGCACCCGGGCACTTACCATCCGCAAGCATGTCACGGCCCGAGACTTCTTCTTCATCAACTACCATTGAAAGACTCGCGCCATCCTGAGAAACTGGCTGCAGCCAAATTGCTGTCGCCACCACCTCCCGCTCCACCGATCAGCGGGAGCAAGGCTGCGCAAGCCGTGACGTGCATCAACGGACCGGATATAAAAAGGGGAGCGTGCGACCAGAGGAACGTTTGGTCTGGTTGAGCCCAGAGCGACCATTCATCCCTTCATTATTTTAATTATATCATCTAAAACACTACCCTGGCTTGACGTTCCTGCGTTCTCGTCCCTCCCTCCAGAACCTAACACCGTGTGTGTGCGTACCTTTGATCACGATGACCACCGATCAAGACAAAAGATTTGTTCGTACTTTTTTTAAAAATGCTGCGTCTCGTCTGGGACATGTGCTCAACAGCTTCGCTGGTCATCGAACTTCACGGCGAGGAATGACTCCCAATTTGTTCAGAATACTTTCGGCGCTGTTTCCTTAAAGTACATTGTTATAGCATTTCTGTACTACTTGTTTTTAAGATGTAACGTCACTTTATTAGGCGAACACCAGAATGATAGGTGATTTACAAAATAGGAGAACCACATTGGATAAGGCACAATTTTATTCAGTGAGCGTCCTCTTTTAGTGATGTGGAATCGGTGCTACACAAAAAGATTAGAATGCTCTCTGCCTAACTATTCAGCCGCGTTTATCTTCATAAGCACACGTGTTATTTTTTCAGATAAATGTATGAAAGAAATACATGACATCTACGGTGTGCAGAATTTAATACAAAGTGATGAAGTTCTTTTATATGAACATATTTTATGGTGTATCTTGAAAACACTGGATATACCGTCAATGGCTCCATTTTTTATTACCACTCTGCTGGCTTTAAATGCACCTAGCTGTAGTATTGAAACCTACACCTATTTAATTTAAAATCTTTCTCGCAGCAGAGAGAAAATATTATAAAGCGGCATGACTAAGTGAGAACATATTTTACAAAACAGGACTTAGTGAGGACATAATTTTACAAGAGCATCGTATTTAAATACAGGTACCCCATGATAAATCTGTAAACTATAGGAGCTAAATATCAAGTATGCAAGCAAGCTGGAGGCGATATTTTAATGAAACCAAAGAATATAAATAAAGTGCTTTCTTAACCAGCAAAATAATTTTTAAAAAACTGTTCTCGATCTATCGTGTTATATATGCTCTTTCGTGAGGAAGACTCATACAAAACACGTTTTGTGAAAAAAAAAGTGTTCGCTTTACCTCAACATATTTTCGTTCGATAACTAAATTTTGATTTATATATATTTTTAACTTTTCTTAATACGTAGACGTTTACTAAATATTTACCAATATTGTTATGTGTCATTTTAATTACATTTGTGTCCTTTATATGCAAAACATTTTAATCTTTTATTTGTCGAGAAAAGTTGTGTAGACAACATTACCGTGCTGGTTTTCCCATATTTGCAAAGCCGCTGGCGTGTGAATGAATGCATGTGGAAGCACTTGATGCTTCTTAGAACTTCCGAAGTGCGAAACAACGACACGCAGACGTATTATCCTTAATGTTTAGCCCCTATATTATCCTTCCGCTGCAAGCTCGGCTGTTTCCACCACCATGCCTAAAACGCGAAATATTTACAGCGGACGTAGATCTAAAATTAAGTATGAAATATTATTTAGGAGTAAGAAATCCAATAAATGTGTTACGTTGTTACTATGTGCTTAAAAATCGTAATATATAAAGCCGACCTCTAATCAAAGAAATATTGAGACCAATTTATTAAATACATTTTAAGTCCTATGTCTTAACGCCATAGGCCTGAAAATCAGACCTTGAACAAAAATAAAAACCAGCCAGCAATGCGGCTGTATCTCAGCATCGCCGACATTATACCGGGTGACATGTCGATTGCAAATGTGTTGGGTATAAAAAATCGGCGCAGCCATGTTAGTTAGAACATGGTCCCTATACACTTTCATGAGAGCCCGTGGCAGCTGAGATCAAAGAGCGCCGACCATTGTGCGTAATTCCGGGCGCTCGCCGTAGGGGGTGCCGTGTTTCCAGAAAAGGACGAGTGAGCAATTGAGATGGATCTAATTAGGGCGGAACTAAGGGCAGAACCAAGGGCGGAACCAAAGGCTGAACCAAAAGCAGTACCAAGAGCGGAACGAAGGGCAGAGATAAAGAAAATGCGGGCTGAGCCCGACGAAGGGCTGTTAGGAAAGGGTTTTTGAAGTCGAAGGTAGAAGAGTTCGAGCGAAGTCGGATGGTAAGGCGGAATGACGGGATGCAGAAATGCTAGGTTTACAGTATTGAGGAAGACCATGGCAGGCTGAGGGGCCGGATGCGTGGTCACGGGAGGGGCGTGACCACTGGTAGGTAGAGATCAGGGTAGTTCCGCTCATGTCGTGCCCAGCAGCCTAGGTGTTTCTGGAAGCGAAAATACATCTAAGACACCGCTGTAAATCAAGGGCGGAAGAGATATTAGTGAAGGGAATATGAAAATAAAGCATGATGGAAGCTTAATGAATTGGTGAAAGATTGTTTTACCGCGGGAGTCGGAAATGATACGAGGTTTTTGTGTTACACTCTAAGACGTGCCTGCGCGTCTACTTACCTGCAAAACACTTGAAAGGCAATTTCTGTGATCACCGTGAAATCAGCTCAGCAAATGATGAGGCGGAACATCTGTTTAGACCATAGCATTACGTCTGCACTGTGGAATTACGCAATGCAAGCATGATGCTTTGTATGGCATAATGGCACAGCGCAGACTTCATTTTTAGGTCTAAACAGATGTTCCGCTTCCTCATTTGCTGGTAAGTAGACGCGGAGGTATTTTTTAGGGTATAGGCTGTACCAGGGGGTTATGTCGTAAGCTATACAAGAAATAAACACTGGAATAATTCACACGATAAAATAGTTGGGGGGGGGGGGCAATGGAAGCGCAACATTTATAGACATGAACGCGTATTTGTATATTTTTGAAAATATAAGAGACACAAGCGGGAACATGATACCGCGTACGTGTGAAGATTAGGACATATTTCTTATTAATTACCGCCCAAAACTTTAAGAGGCTAATTACGGGAGTGTCATGTAACCTAGAGCTCACAATAGAGTATTGACTTATGCCACAAATGTATACAGGATGCAGGGAAATATGAAAAGAGACGAGGATATTTCATAGATGTGTGCAATCACTGTAGGTGCATTACGATTGTCTCACGGAACAGAAAGCGCGTATAGATATAAAAACAAAAGACTGTAAAGAGTTCTATGTAGCTGAAGAGGCAGCTAGGAGATGGAGGAGGTTCTATTTGAAATGCTTAATAAGGGTGTAAAAACGATAACATAGTCAAACTAGTTAGGACTAAATAGAATGTGCTTAGTACGAAGAGGAGTAGTACACAGAAGTATAATAGCCCAATATTTTTGCTGAATAAAAAACTTAACAATAAACCCATTTAACCATAATTAACAACGATAAGCAACTCAACATTAGCTGAAGACGTTAGGATTGGTCTTCAATTCGCAATTGCAAAATAAGAATAAAATTAGAGTGGATGACAAGAATAAACAAATCTAATTTGGAAGTGACCCTAGAAGTTTTTGAACCTTCTCATTTCTCGAAGAAAAGGTACGATCATAGGTACGATCATGTAACAAAAAACTTTATCTTTCGCAGACGGAAATTACTGTTAAAGGAGGCACTACTGCAATATAAAAGTACGGTAATAGGGAGTACATTTTCGGTGCAGCTCTCCGAAGTATCGGATTCGTGTCATCAAACTACGAGTTTTCATTAGTAATCAGCCGCATTTTTGTTTAGACTAGCGGCCTGGATATTGGAGCATAATTAACAAATAAAATAGCGAAATAATTAAAACGGCGGCTATGAAATGAGTAGAGTCGGCCAACTACTATATTGATTTAGGAGGCTCGGGATGTTAGAATTTAATTCCTTTCACACAGTGAATTGGTACTGCAAAAGAGAAGACCCTACAATCTGGGCATTCGATGACAAAGTAGAAACAGAAATGATGATTGCGGAAACCAGAATAAATTTTGCCGTATTTTAAAGGAACAAAATTAGAAGCCTATGGCGTAAAATAATTATTATGTAATTATACTGATAACAGTAATGCTCACATTAGAAGGCGAAACAGTACAACCAGCACACATCAAAAAGGCACGAGGAAGGGATGCCCATACTCTGCACTACTATTTGTGGTATACTCTTCTGGGTTACATCGATAGCTAGGGAAGGGTTGCCTTGTGTTTTAGTTGCCCTACTTAAAGTACAATAAGAGAGATAGTTACTTCGTTGCTACATAGATTAATGTTGGCGCATTGCATATTTTGGTGACGGAAAGCAGAACAGACCTAAGTGAAGTAATGACGATATGTGTAAAAGCGGATGTTTATGTGGATGTGGATGTGGGTTATACGAATATGTGGATGTGGATATGTGAACGATATGTGATTAAAAATTCCGGAGACTCTAGAGTAAATAAAAACCAATACTCAGAGATACGGTTAAGCAAAGACATCGAATAACTACAAGGATGGAAAGAATACTGGGCTCCCTCATTCATATATTCACGATATGTATATTTTTTTTATTTTGCTAGTACGTTCACAACCGTCGGTGCCGGAGAACTCTCATAATGTTAGATCGTCTATTTTCATTTTGTTGCGTTTGACTTCTCAGTTTTCGTGCGAAATATTCCACCCGATGCAATGCAGCCAAGGATGCAATGCGGGCGGCCAAGGCTGCCTTTTTCCTTTTTTGTAGCTCAGCCCCTAGTGAGTAGTTTTATTTCGCGTACGATTCGGTTTTCGCATTCCAGTACGTCGCGTCGCAAGTACGCGGCGAGAACGTGCGTGAAGCTTCACCGCTTATAGTTTCAAAGCACGCATCGAATTTCACCGTGTCTTCCGGTGTGCTAGAAGCAGCGGCTGTGGCGGGAAACGTCTAGCTAAAGTTTATTTGGCAGAAGTTTTCAGTCACTTTTAAATTACAAAAAGCTGGACGAAATTCAGGAAGGTTCATTGGTGGATTCATAGGAAATGCGTTAGCATGGCCCTTGAGATACGCCACACCCGTCCCCCTTTGAGAATCGCTACCATTGATCCCTTCATTTTTTTTTTTTGCTTTACCTTTTGCTTACTTTATTTGTTGCTGACTATTTTGGCCTCTTTACGGGTCCAGTGTTAGCGTTTCCCAAGGAGGGACGTGCATGGCGTTTCCCAAGGGTCATGCTAACGCATTCCCGTAGAATCCACCAATAGATCCTCCTGTAATTGTTTTCGCCCCTTTTCTGTACACCACCTGCATAGTACGTCGACGCCATTGGATAGAGTTATACAAATATATCACTAGTGAAAAAACACATCCGTACCACTCGTGAAAGGAACCGCATCCATATCACTCGTGGAGGGAACCGCATTCATAGTTTTAGCTACACCCATGCATCAAAGCAAACACATAGGCACTACGGAAACGCAGAGCGAAGGACAACCGGCGACGGCACATCGGCAACTGGGCACGCTCGCATTACACCGCGCCGCGGGAACACCTCCTAGATAACAAAGCCCAACTTTTGAAACGGAAGTTCGGGCGAGTTGGTAGTTCATGACGCACGAGGACACAGCGCACCCGTAACAACGTTCACAGTCGCACCAAAAGAAAGAAAGGGACACTTACACAGCGCTGCACGAGGACACAGCATCTGCAACAACGTTCACAGTCACACCAAAAGAAAGAAAGGGACACTTACACAGCGCTGTGTAAGTGTCCCTTCTTTCTTTGGTGTGACTGTGAACGTTGTTACGGGTGCGCTGTGTCCTCGTGCCCAACTTTTGAATTTTTCTCCGTTAATAAAGAAGGTCATCGTAGGCCACAGACTGGGCATGAGTGCTTCGTCGGCGTTCGGCCGGAACACGTGTTCAATCAGTGAGAGGACGAGTCCCAGCCCAACGCTAGCGCCTTAGTCATTTTCAATCTGTTGCCTACGGTGGCCTAATTTAGTGATGCAGGAAAATGCAGCACTTAGGCTTTTCTTGTCTGAGGTGTTTGCCGCGGCGCGTCCCCTTCTCTGGCTCCGTGCCAGCTGTGAGCGTGACTTTCACGAAAACGACAGCGCTTGTTTTGACGAAAACACCGTGGTGTCTGTAGTTTGTCAGCGCCGGGGAGAGAGGGAGTGGTTGACGCGTTCTGACGTGAGCGCTTCGAACCAATGGGAGCGTCCCACACGTCACGCTCTACACCTCGCTTTTCCTCTTTCCCCGGCACTGACAAACGAAAGACACCGCCGGGTTTTCGTCAAAACGACCGTTCAAATGCTGACGCATTAAAATCATTGCTACCTCACTTTGGCCACACCTGAAGAAATCCTCATGCGTAGGTTACGTGTTTTGGCTAGATAAATCTAAATGATACCATTAATCTACAGAGACATATACCGCAGCATCCTAAGGAATATCCCAATAAATGTTTTCCACTCACATATTGCTCTCGGCAGACAATGGGTGTTGAAAAGCTACCCGTGAGAATGGCTCATGCGACCGTGACACTACATTTGCATCTCTCAGTCTTAAGGCCTTCGCGTCATGCTCTTTGGCCCTTACGTCTTCTTCAAGCTGTTGCAGCCAATAACGTTGTCTGCGTTAAAAATTAGTATATATATATATATTTTTGTTTTAAATAACCTAGTTCACCATAGCCCTCAAATTCCACGTGAATTGAATTGTGGTCCTAGAGTTGCTTCTGTTTCATCTTTAACCTCCACTTTCTTTATTATTTGTTACTTTCCCCTGTAACAAACGTTTATTCATAGTTTTACCGCTGTCGTAAAGAAGTCATTAACACATTTCCAGTCAATCTTAAAGATGAGCAAAGCAGAATTCCTGGAATTGGAAAGAAAAAGACCATTGCCCGAAATTTGTGACGGGCGCCTCTAGTTCACATCATTTCCACCTTTAACGTTCAGTCCGTGTGCACATCCCCTGCAAACCGAAGTTTTCGACGCGTGTATATAAATGTAATATCAAAAATGTTTAAAAAGTAAAGGGTGCTGTTGCCGCTGAGAAAGCTGATAACGTTATCATTTCCTCTTGCCATGGCATGGCGATATTGCGATCAAAGGAAGAACACCGAAACATCTAAACAAATTCAAACAAGTATCACAAGCATTTCTACAGTTTCTGTAGTTATGTTGGCGTGTGAAATGGCTGGGTATCTTAAAAAGTAACTGTGATGTGAGGGAGTCTAGGGCATAAAACCTATGCAATCATCAGTCTTCAATTCCGAAAAGTAGGTGTCTAGGGACGGATTGTCGGTCTATGTATCGAGTTAAATCATTTTCTAGGAGTTGATTTCTATCCACTTCTTGCCTTGTGGAGTCTAGCCTAGAAAGTATTATCTACACGACATTTGCATCACGCCCGCATGTAATACATGTACAATACTGAATTTCTACATTTATGTAATATATATAGGAAGCTTATTTTAGGATTTACAAACTGTTTTAAACGGTGAACCCAACACTAATACAGTGCATGCAGGTTAGTTATATGGTTGAAGGGAAATACTTTACGGGGCTAATCGTCATAATAAATTTGGCATTAAACTAATGGCCGTTGCTTAAATTTTTATTAGTGAAATTATATATATACTTCAAATTAGGGACTTGATTAGCATCATCTTAAACAACCAATTAGTCAATATTATAAAGAGCTGGGACGTATGGGAATACTCGACGAATTGAAGCGCGCTGATAAGTTCCAGGGATAAAGGGAAAGCGACATAAACCACGAAGACACGATAGAACACCTTCCCAAAGGGCAGTTCGAACATTTATTAATCGTACGGTGGTGGTGAGCTAAAGTTACCACTCGTGCGACTCGCACAAAGCTGGTGGTTCGAAAACGCGATAATAATTGTGAGGAGGTTCGTTATTTGAGGTCAAGCTCTCTTTCAATACATTAAATTATTGACGAGGCAAGTACTGTTTTTGTGTGAGCTTTAGTAGTTCCGTTGAAAAACAATAGCGATACAAATTTAAAGAAAAACATGAAATACCTTACGGGATACACGATTCCCTTACGATAGTCATGAAACAACTAGTTGATGAGTCACTGAATAATAAATGCGAGTCTCAAGTCAAATAAGTTAGTGGAGGTCAGAGTGAAACACTTCACTTCACCTGACAACGATGGTGGTGACGTTGTGGCAACGAGGTGGTGATGTCTTGCATGGTTCGGTGCAGCGGCCGCTGGGAATCGTCCGGGACAGCGTAACATCGTCTTCACGATACGGCCCGGTTGTCCCTCGCAGTTACGCCCAGTCGTTTCTGTTTGCGTCGACGGCTCCCAGGAAGACAACCCCCACTTTCGTCCGCGTTGTTCCAGCCACCACTTCTTCTTTTTCTAGCGGCCAGTTGTCTCGTGCTTCTTTTCTTCCGAATCCCGTCTTCTTTTTTTTGCATTTCTTGGATTTCGTTGAAATATTCGATGAGAGTTCAACACAATAACCATATCAACCGCGTTCGCCATGGCAAATCCATGAAAATAGGCGCACAGAGAGAAGGATCTTCTCACAGAAGATAGGCTTCAGGCCCTGTTACACATGCATTTAAACTTTTAATTTGGGCATCTGTGCCTCAACAGGGAATCTCTCGAGGGCAAACCAGTTCGTAACTTAGAGCGGAATATGAAAATGACGGCCCTCGAGCACATACTGGTAGTGAGGAAATACTTTAAAATGAATTCTTTCTGAGAAAAATGGTCTGAAAGTGCTGCTTCTCAGTTTGTAGAGAAATATGAAATTTAGGGCGCTCGACTACAAGCTGTAATTGTGGCAAAACATTGAACTTTAGCCCTCTTCGAAAAATGTGATATATGTGAAGGCAGGTCTTTTACAGACACAATAAAATGCATTAAGTTTTATTTCTCCAGATGTACTGGAGGGGTCCCCAGACAAAAAGCTGCTAAAAGCAGCTTGACTGGCTCTTGGTTTCCCATGTACGTGGCAGTAACTCGGACGACAAACTTATAAAGCGCTTTATCAGGAAGATAAGAAAAATAAAACAAAGTCACATAACACTGAAGTAGCAGAAAAACAAAATTGGTTATCGATATTTAAAATAGTAGGTACAGTCGCCGGCCATATGAGCTCCCCGGCCGAACGCCGACCGGAGCAGCGAAAATCCCGCATGCCGCGCGTCGAGCGTTGCCGCGTTCTGGGAGCCGGGCTATTTGGACCATACCATTCCGTTATCAAAGGGGTGGACGCAGGAAGTTTAATAGCATTACGCGTTTTGGAACGTGAATCTGAAGCACGGACGATTACAATCCCCCTTCCGGTTGTAGGTAAACGCAGACGGCTTATCGAAATTCTTCACTGCATATCTCTGACGTGTTATATGGTACTTTTTATTTCCAAAACCGGTTTGTCATTTTAGATATTTCCTACCCGAAGAGTAATCCTACGCACAAGCTTTCTTACAATATTTCTTAAACCTAGATTAGACAATGACACGCGATTTTGAATAATTGATTTCACCTATAAGAATATGCTATAGATAACAAAAAATTTGTGTCGAGGCAGAATAAAGATTTAGGCACATTTCATGAACGCGTTTTATCGAGGAGACTCTATTGTTCTGCTCTCAGTAGCGTGTTGCTACGCCAAGGGTCATTCTCTACACGCTGACTTCGCAGATGGCTTCCAGGTCGGCCACTCCTCGCTTGCCGAGGGATCAATGTTGTCAAGCCTAATATCATATCAAACATTTTTTTTTCATTTGTAAGCATCGATCGAACAGTGCTGCTTTATCTACGCCTAAAGCAAGCTCCAGTTTATCAGCAGCTATGACATCATCTCCGAACACTTGGGGCCAACGCCCGAAGACGGCGATTCTAATCGGCCATGATTTTGTTATTTACACTTCTAAGGGCTGGAATCCCGATAAAAGTTATGCGTCCACCCCTTTAATAATGGAATGGTATGGTCCCAATAGCACGGCTCCAAAACGCGGCAACGCTCGACGCGCCGCCTGCGGGATTTTCACTGATCCGGTCGGCGCTTGGCCGGGGAGCTCATACGGCCGGCGACTGTACGTAGGTGTTGCTTGCCAATTTGAAGAGGTTTTTGTTGTTCGGGAAACATTTAACACGTACGGTACTTTGTAATGCAATGATTGTAGGTTGTAATTTGTGCGGTACCGAGGAAGGCACCAAGTGTCTACACGAGGTCTGCTTATGTTACTTTCATGCTTCTCAAGTTCAGAAAGAAAATATAAAATATTTATGAATGTTGGTGATAAGAAACGAAGCGTACAGTGTAAAGGATAATTGTGTACGTATTCTACGGGAAGTATTTGATATATAGACGATGATGGTTGTGTATGGTCTGCATATGAGACACCACCAATATAACGTAACACTTTTTTTGCAATAATAGTAGATTTGGAAAGTTTCTCTAGGTTATGGTAGCCCATACAAGATTACATAAATTTTAAATAAACTCAAAATAGTGAGTAGTAAAGATTTAACTGATTACTAATACGAAAAAAAATTACGACAGCGGGAAATAATGCCAACCACTCGGGAAAGTTTAGAAATTATAGAGTTAACATGGCAATACCACATTATATAGTCAGAAAAAAGTACTCCTAAAGTTTTACGTTGTCTATCCACCTCAATTTGTGAATCCCCAGGTTCGATTTAATTTTTAACCGGAACTGGTTTATTAATAGATTTAACTAAAATGGCTTTGGATTTTTGTGTGTTTACTTTAAGACCATTAACTTTGGACCATATAGCAAATTTACTTGGGATATTATTCTCTTTACATATCAGTATATCAGCATCAGTGGCAGAAATAAAGACGCTCGTATCATCAACATAAATAAGAACTGAATTTGGGGATCGATGTTAATAATATCATTTATGTATACATCAGATAGAAGAGGTCCAAGTATGCTTCCTTGTGGTACACCAGCAATAGTATTAAGAAAAGGAGAGTAATGATGGTCAATTAATGCTCACTGTTCCCTACATTGTAGATATGATTTAAGTAAAGCTAGGGGTATCCCGTGGGCACCATAATTGCCTAGTTTTGAAAGAAGAATGTGGTGATTTAGAACATCGAACGTTTATTTAAGTCTACAAATACACCTAACCTATGATTTTTTTTTCAACATGTTGCAATATAATTTGTTTTAAGTGATAAAGCTGCCTCAGTGTATTTGCCTTGTCGACAACCAAATTTGAGAGTCCGTTAGTATAGAATGTTTTGGAAAAACAAATTTAGGTGTGTAAGAATTTTTTTTCCAGGTTCCTCAGAGAAGATAGGTAATACAGATATAGGCCTGTAATTATTCGGGACGTTCTTATCGCCTCCTTTATATATAACAGATACGTTTGCCAACTTCTTGTTTGCTAGGAATTGGTCAGGTGATAATGCCAAATAATATATGTGTGCTAAGCATGGTGCAGCAGTTATATATATTACATATTTAGCCGGCTTTACTTGTAATTGATCAACGTCACTACTTTCGCTGTATTTCAATCAAAAGAACTGATAACACATCCGAATTGCGTTAGTTGGATTTAAAAAAATATGTATGGTATGATTTATCATGACTTGCTTCAGCTTTTTTGCGCGCTTGCATTTTGTTCGGCGGTATCAATTTTAGTGATCTCTCGCCTGTCATAGGTGAGGGTTGAGAGAACTGTACAAAAATATGGAAGGCTCTAAATACCAAGCATTCTAGACATGTGTATTTTTAAGACAGTAAATATTTCTCAAAGCTGTGTTTGATATAAATATGAAAATGAGAATGCTACCTCTTCTCGCGAAGCGCGTAGAACGGCAGTCTGGGCATGCTGTTTACTACAGAATAGTGAAGCATAATAAAATAGCGGACATACACTGTACCGTTAACTACCCTGACGTGGCAGGTCGACGGAATTGCGAAGGGAGAAGGGCTACGTTTGCTCACATAAATTAAGTTGGGTACATAAAACAAAAGCGTCTTCTTGACCCTGTTCAGATAGGTTGACGACCGTCCCACGTCGTCGATGTCAGGCTGAAGTTGAGCTAGTAGGTACACAATGCTCCGTGTCTGTGTTTTGTCTCTATCGTTCTTGCTGATGGTTTCCTTTTGCGTCAATGTCTTTGCATTTCTGAGGGTATACGACTTATCCGTGCTGCGGTCAGCGCAGCACAAAGAACGCCAACGAACAGCCGATGTTTTTTTTTTTATTTTGGTCCGCAGTGTCAGCTTAAGAATTGGGTCGAGAGAAGACGGTTTCGGAACTTTCTACCCTCGGTGTTGATAGAAGAATTGTGGAGGTGAACATTTCGGCAGACGTCTGCCTGCCAACCAATCCCTAAAAGAAGGTAGGGTCCCAACGTTTCGGTGCCGGCTCCGCACCTTCTTCATGGGAGGGGGGGCTATTTAAAAGAGAAACAAGCAGCTTTTCTTTTAAATAGCCCCCTGAAGAAGGTGCCAAGCCGGCACCGAAACGTTCGGACTCTACCTTATTTTAGGGATTGGTGGGCGTTTGCCCTTTATGTATAGAAGGATCGTGTTTCGATGGGGCAGCTACCCTATCAGTGACCTTGGAACTAACAAAAAGAGTTGCGGAGGGCCGTTATGCAAGTTTAACAATTGCGTATTCTGGACATACAAAGCAAAAGTTGCTGGCAAGCAAGGCGCAACTTAAGCCAAACTATACTCCATGTCCCCGAGCCCCTGAAGGTGATGTACGCGTACTCTGTGATATTCAAAATCGGCCACAACAAAGAAAGCAAAGGTGTGTTTCAGAAAGCTAACTATGTAAAAACAAATCAGTAAGGTGATGTTAGTCTCCGATTCAAACTAAATGTAAGAAAATAATTGTTTAATACAAGTTTTTTTGGCATTCTTGCAGCAATTTTTTTTAAGGTAGACAGCAAAAGCATCAGTTGCAAAGCTCGAACTAAATATTCTCTTAGCGTCTGCATTATGTGTATTGTATGATGGCGGCTTCCTTCCCTGTGATGTCACTTGGGATGGACGAAATATATTCATACCTTGTTTGTTTGAGCAGCCACAAAATAAAATGAAGTCATGTTGTATAGGTGCAGGCGATTGTGACGGGAAGAAACGGTTTAATTTAACATGTCTAATACATATTTATAACGCAGGTCTTATGGCGGGGCACTTCCCTACAGATGTGCAAATGGATAGGGTTGCAATTATTTATTTTAAAAAGGCGACAAAAATTATTTTGATTACTTTAGGCCCCTATTTGCACTTTCGAATTTTTCAAAAAAGGTTAGACCGTATAATGTATTGCAGCTAAAAGAACATTTTAATTTTAATTTCATTTCATTTAATTGCACTTAAGGGCCCCCTGGGGCATTACATAAGGGGGAAGCTGGTAGGGTAATACAAAACATTTTGACACAAAAATAGAGCAACAACAGAAGAGTAGATGTAAAATCAACAGACACAGTAAGGAATTTATGCATTTATTTGTTAACATTTGTTGAATTTTCTCAGGAAGAGAGTTCCAGATAATCATAGCATGAGAAAAGAATGAAGTATTGAAGGCTAGCGTTTTGCCTGTTATGCGTTTGATGCAACGGCTGTGATTGAGACGTGACGAGATTCACTGATTGGCGAAAAGCGGATGGGTCGGTAATAAGCACGATTTTCTCTGGAAGAGAGTTCCATATGATTATAGCATGAGGAAAGAATGACGTGCTGAAGGCTATCATTTTGCCTATTATACGTTTGATGCAACGCCTGTGATTGAGACGTGGTGAGATTCTGTCAGGAAGTGATATCAGGGAGTCAGAGCGGTTGGTGCTGGTGTAGCAACATTTTTGTAGAATACATAATCATGAGATTGATCTGCGGTCAGCGAGCAGTAGAAGCTCGAGAGTAAGTTTAAGCTGTGTTACACTGGTGTCGCGGGAGTATGCTGATGAAATGAACTGGGCTGCACTATGTGGAATTCCTTCCAGATGGTCACCGAGGTAAGCTTGTTAAGGATGCTAGATGAACGAGGCATAATCGAGCTGGAGGTTGATGAATGTAGTCTTCGCTAGTTGCTTTAGGTGATAAGGTGCTGATTTTAGATTCCGCCTTAAGCAGCCGATGGTCCGTGAAGCATCAGCAGTGATTGTGTCGATATGATGAATCAAAGAAACTGTGGAAGCCAGATCGACACCGAGGTACTTGTATGAGGGAGTAGTGCAATTCAAACGCCATCAAGTGAGTACGACTAAGAAAGAGTAGATTTTTTCCGCGTAAACTATACAAGTTTCCGCTTCTCGTAGTTAAGAGGCATAAGCCCTTCGTCGCACCAAGTGTTAATTCGTGTTAGATTCCTCCGCACGGTGATATGATCTGTGCAGTTTGCGACTAGATGGTAAACAACACAATCGTCTGCGAACAGCCTAACTTTTGAGTTGATGTTATGCGGAAGATAATTTAAGTGTATGAGAAATAAGAGTGGGAAGAGTCGTGCTCCCTGGGGAACGCCTGATGTTACATTAGCAAGGGGTGATTGATGATTGTTAGCAATGGTAAGATGAACTCGCGACGTAAAAAAATCCTGAATCCAAGAAATAATAGTTTTGTAAATACCGAGCACTGAAAGTATAGAGAAGAGGCGATTATGAGGAACTCGGTCGAATGCTTTGGAGAAGTCTAGGAATATTGCTCCTATTTAATAATTGCTATTCATGTTAATGTGTAGGTCGTAAGTGAATTCAGCAAGCTGGGTTTCGCAAGAACGATCTTTTCTGGAAACCGTGTTGGTGAGAGTAGAAACACTTGATCGAGTGCAAGTGATTGATTCTGTAGGTGCTGAGTATATGCTCCAAAAGTTTTTATTTGACGATCATTAAGAGTATAGGACGATAATTGGATTAAGTAATCAGTGGCTATATTTATGGACTGGTACCATCTTTCCAAAGTTTACAATATTGCGGAGAGGGGCCACAGGAGAGGGATTGCGAGAAGAATAATGAAAGTATTGCACTGGCGATTATATGAATGTTCCTTAGGATTTTGGAGTTGGCATTGTCCGATCCGGCTGACGATAAAAGCTTCAGTTTGTTAATTATAATAGTTATTTCATCAGATTATATCGTTACAGGCCGCATGATGGGGCTAGATACCGGAAGAGGAGAGGGCAGATTGTCAAGGTCTTCAGCCGTGAACACAAAAAACGTAGAAGTCATTTAGGGCTGTTGCACCTTCACTGTCGATGATTGAGTCGTTATCGCTGCCAGTTAGTTCCAGCGATCGCGATTGTCATTTCGGCAATAGAAGTTGCCAAAATCGAGTTGGATTAGAGCGAAGAATAGAGTTTACCATCAGATATAAATTTTATCTCGGCACGTTTTATATTTGCGGTATACCCTTTGGAAATGATTTTATAAGCAACCCATTCTAGGGTAAGCCCGGTTTGGTTATATTTTCGATAGAGGCGTTTCTTTTTGTTATTTAGTGACTTGAAAGTCTTATCAAACCAGGCGTAATTTCTATTCCATTTAACGCAGACAGTCAGGATAAATATGTTGACGAGGTCGCTGAGCTTGGTTCGGAACATATCCCAGTTTTATTCAATAGTTATGGAACCAAAGTTTCTACTAAATCATTGTAACAGACCTGCAGTGCATGATTAATGGATTTGAAGTCTCCTCTCATCGCTTTGAATGAACTTTTGTGTAGGAGCTTTTTTTAATAGAAAGTGACAATATTGTGTGTAGTATTGATGGTCGCTTAACGCTGGCGAATGAACGCTGTTCTGGTATTGTCTGGGGTCGTAGAAAATAAATGATCAAGTGTGTTGTCGAGTCTTGTTGGTTGTACGATGACTTCAGTGAACGTAAGATCAAGAGTTGGATCGAGAGATTTCCTAGATTTATTTTCTGCAGATTTGTTTGTGAGTGTTATCGAAGTCCAATTGATATTTGGGAAGTTAAAGTAACCCAAAAGGAATAATGAAGCTTTACTGTCAGTGTTTTTAAGCTCGTACAGCGTGTTGGGCAGTTTCTCAGTAAAGGCATTGTTGCTGTTGGGCACTATGTAGCAGACTCCTATTATTATTCCGTAAATGCGCGATGTGACGCATACCCACATTAGCTCAAGATTAGTATAGCGGTTGTTGCAGGAGGAGAATATGTTCTAGCTTATGGATACTGGGACGCCACCGCCCCTTAATAAGCGCCGGTCATGACGATTGATATAGTAGTGGAATGGGGGGGGGGGGGGGCAGGGTAAATATTTCGGTGTCATGTATGTGTTCAGTAAACCAGGTTTCTGGGAGGAGGATAGTGTCAGCTGCGCTGTCGTCAATGAGGCCGTGTAGATCATCCCGCTTAGACGTGACGATCCGTAAGTGTGAGAAGAAGAGGAAACTACAACCGCTTATCAGGTTTATGTTTTATTCTGGAGGTGGTGTCGTTTTTCTCGGGTATTACATAACTAGCTGCTCGTTTAAGGACTGAATATGAGTTGGTGTCGTGTATAGAACATAAGCTGCCCACATAGACCCTACCGAGCCGCAGTTTGAAGGGGACATTTCTTTGGTTTGACGAACTGGAGAAGTTTGTTGCGTAGTAATCTCGTCGCCGTCGACAAGCCCTCACGATTTTCGAAGTTGGTTCCCCTTAAAGGGTAACTGCAAAGAAAAAAAGTGTATTTTAAACAACCTAATTGGGGCAAGCATGTCACAAAACAATTTTTCTGCCCAAAACAAAATTTTTTACAGCAATATTTATTGCGCGAGACTGATTTTAGTTGGCCGCTATTTCGTCCGTTTTAAATCGCGCGCCACAAAATTGGTATTATACGTCACGGAGTGGCTACTATACGTCACGGAGTGACGTAGAACAGCCACTCCTCGCGCGTCGAAAGAGCGGGAGTTTTAAATGTGGAGAAGTTGTGACTCCGACTAAATTACGTTCTGTGGTGTAAATATTGCAAGAAAAAATATGTTTTTTCGCGAAGATTTGTTTTGTGACATGCTTGTCCCATAACGGCTGTTTAAAAAAACTCTTTTTTATCTTTGCAGTTATCCTTTAATATCGGCACGCATGCCAGGATGGATTCCTTGTCCTTGAAAGGACTGTGCTGAACAATTATTAATCGGTTTTCGTTCGTTGCAAACTTGCTTAAGTGAGGAGCCCGTTTAATGTTATTTGTGTCAAGACAGAGATCTAACAGACTTGTGCCGAATGCTATCAAACGTGTTTTAGATTGTACCCAATTTTCTTCTGGTGAATCATCAATCCCCATGAAGAGTAAGATGCTTCTGCACAGTTGGTTGCTTTCATCTTCGCTAGAGGCCTGAAGGGATACGAGTTCAGCTGTAAGTGCTTGTGTGTTCAGGGCTGGTTCAACATTCAGTGGGTCTGCCTTTTTATTTTCTAATGCAACTAATGCAACTCTTCAGACATTCTGAGAGAGCGTATTGCCAATACGGGTTTACTAAATATAGATCAAAGGAACATGCCTTACTTGTCCAAAATTAATACATTTTGAAACGTTTTGATCGCAACGTCTTACTTTCGGTGTTTTTGTTAATTTTACTAAAGCGTTTAATACCATAAATCATGAAATTATCTTTGCTGAACTAGAACATTACGGTGTACGAGGGCATGCCCTCAACCTTATTAAGTCAGATTTGAGGTCGCGGTTTCAATATGTCGTTATGAAAAACTGCCCCTCAAACACCCTTCAAATTTACAATGGCGTCCCTGGGGATAGTATTATAGAGCCATTACTATTCAATGTGTATATAAATGATATTTGTAATATTAGCCCATTAGAAAAATATGCTGTTTATGGAAACGAAGCCTGTCTTTTCTTTTCTTCTCCAAACATCGAATAACTGACCATCATTGCAAACAGTGTAATGACAATTATTAACGCAATGGACATTTGTGAATTCGTTAAAAATAAATGAAATATCACTAAAGCAATACTTTTCCACTTTAAACGAAAGCTTGTAATTAATCCACTGGGTATATTTTTGAATGAGATTATAATTGAGTATGTGCAAAGCTTCCGATCCCTCGGCGTAACTTTTTCGGCAAACTTAAAGGGGCCTTGCAAGGACTTTTTTACTTAATTTGCACCGAACCTGAGCGCACTGAACGTAGTAACTTAATTAAACTTTGCTTTTCTCGAATTTCTTTTCATTTTAAAAGTTATAGGCAAATTTAAATTACAAAAGAAACAAGCAAAAAATAGCCGCCTTCATGACGTCCTTGGTTGCTTGAATGGCCGTGGACTAGACGAGGGGTAGTGAGCTCAGCGAGCGCTCACGGCTGCCGCACTCCGTGTCGACGGCTCGAGACGGCGCCATTGAACCATGTTCTGGATATGCTGCATGAAGCGGGCGGCCAGGGCGGCTCGCATTGCATTTGCTGCGCGAATAAACACTAATTCGGCATGACACTTCATTGGCCACAAACGACAGCAAACACAGGGTAAAGATCAGTTCAGGACGGGAGCCACTTCGCGCTGCCATACCGCCAAAAGGCCAAACCGCAAGCCAAGCTGCTTGCCGAAGGCCTTGGGAACGCTCGGAACCGGTCGGATGCTCCAGTCGGTACGACACCAGCGCCGCCGCGTACAACTCGGGACATTTTTACGCTCGCCGCTCGTTGGCGCCTGATCCCAGTACACCTTTCTAGTATGCGCCGCCTTTTCCACCGCTTGGTGGCGGGTATGTCGACGGGTCATTTCTTGTTTCCGTACTTTCTAAACTGCATTTGTTTCTTTTCTGATCTAAAATAGTGAACAAAAACTACTTTCATAAATAATTGAAACGGTATGCGCCACTTATATTTTGTATTTCAACAAAAAATAAGCTTTTAGCGGCTCTGAGCAGTAGTAAGCCCAGGACCTAAGACCAGAGCTGGCAGTAATGTAATTACTGTAATGAAATTACAGTAATTTAATTACTTTTTCCAGTAATTAGTAATGTAATTCATTACTTTTTGTAGCAGGTAATTTAGTAATGTAATAAATTACTCCAGCGACGGTAATTGTAATTAAATTACCTAATTACTTTTTCGCACCAGGCATATTTTTGTGTCCACAATACACAAGAGTGCTTTTATTTTTATTTTTATTTTTCCTCTACACCTTTCCAAAAAACGCTATTTGGCCGCCGCTATGTTGCTGATGCTAATGCGGCTGGTGCGACTCTCGCGCCCGCTATCAGCTAGACATTTTCTGCCACTCTCTTGAACTGTGAAAACCCGCTCAGCGCGATTCTCTACCTATGTTTTGCGGTTTTGCATTCGACGTATTCTGGCCCTCTTGAAAGTTTCCGCTTACTTTTTCTGATGCATGCTGCGTACCCTCTCTGTGTTATCTTCCACTGTGAGAAATAGGGCTGGTAAGACCAGAGCCGGCAACGGGAAAAAAGACCAGAGCCGGCAACGGCAACGGAACACGTGAGACCAGAGCCGGCAACGGAAATTTCTGATCCAGACGATGATTTCTTCAGCATCAGGCGGACAGAAGCGCATCGTCCAGACGCTGACAAATTCCACCGTTGGAAGCACAGCGATACCACAGAACTTTCAGTTTTGAAGAGCTTTCCGAAGATGAAAGAGCTCTTCGTGCGGTTCAACACCGGGCTAGCTTCGTCTGCTCCGGCCGAAAGGTTGTTCAGCATGGCAAGGGACACGTTGTCTTGCAAGAGGGGATCTCTCTCCGATGAAAATTTTGAAGCGCAGCTGCTCCTGAGATGCAACAGAGAGTTCTAGCTGTGTGCCATGAACTGTGTAAATAATGTAAATAAAGTTATCTGTAAAAGGAAGTTATCAATAGCTCCTTTATATTTAAAAGTATACAAAAGTAATGCGAAAGTAATGTCATTACTTTTAAAAGTAATTTGTAATGGTAATTAACTACACTCTGGCTGTGGTAATTTGTAATGTAATTTAATTACATTTCAGCAATTTTCAGCAAAGTAATTAGTAATGTAATTTAATTACAAAATATGAGTAATTTGGCCAGCTCTGCCTAAGACGTCACATATCGAGCGCTTTTTTCATCGTGGGTCGCCCCCGTAGGTGGAGAAGGTTTCCACGTCGTCCGGTAAAAATATGACGCAATGATATTTAGTTACTCTCTCCAGTCCCGCTGGCTTGCCCCAACCCCGCGGGACGTGGAAACCGCAAAAAAGGTGAACGCTTAAATATGATTGCAGGGCCCCTTTAGCATGGCATGCTTATAGAAATGAGCTTTACATTGCCCTCTGGAAAACTTGGTATTATTTCTGGTGAAATTCATGTTTTACTTCTGAAATCAAAGCTGACTATGTGTGTATTATGCCTTTTTTTAATTCATACCGGAATTATTATTTAGCTGTCTTGGGACATATTACAGTATGTAATAACAAAAGCTTATAGCTTCAGAAAAGAAAATATATTGTGTTATTAAAAATACTACTCAATTACCCTACTAGGCAGACGTAATACAGTTCAAAATTGTTACCGTAAATAATTTAATCTAATATAATTTTGCCAACATTTATTTAAACAATTATTTCGAACAATGATGTTTTTCATGTTTTGTGGCGTCTGTTTCATCTTACCCCCTAAAAAACTAGGAAAAATCTTTTTTTTATACTGTTCACATATAAAACAAAATATTGCTTTGCTATGCTTAGTTTTACCTTGCCTAAAGTTTTGAATTCGAGCTTTTGTGATCTTTTGAATCAAATATATTTTTCTACTCTCCGTAAATATTTTTTGTAAGTCACTATTGTTTCAGCAGTATGTTAACTAGTCTATTTGTGTAGAAGTAAAATTTGTATAGTGCGTTTTGTGTAAATTTGTAATTATGTTGCACAGCCCAACATGTGTGTTTTCACTGCTGACTTGTAAATGGTGGTGAGCCTTGTCAAGCAATAAAAACTGCTTTTTTCTCGACACCCTAGTTTGTCCTTTCAAACTGAATGAAGCTTGTTTGATTGATTGAGAAGTCTCTAATACGTTTTTTTTTTCAATTTACATTTGCGCGGATAACCCCAGTATTGCGATTTATATGTAGTTATGAATAAATAAATGAATACGACCACGTCTTGTTGTTGAGTTCAACTGACATAGATAAAATATTATTTTCTTGTGATTATACTATGGGCGTTATAAGCAGATGATCGTGCCATTACCTCTATATATAAGGCCTTTAGGGTCTCTATTAAAATTATAACACACAAAATTCCTACCATAATGAGAAAGAATATGTTACACGCGGGATTCAGCACACATTACCTTAACGGCGCGATTTTATCGGCGTCATTCGCAGGTAGGCACCTCGAACGTAAACAGAGATCGTTATTTGCATCAGCCATGAATACCTGATGAAAAAGAATAGGCTCGCGCAAATGAAGTGTAGTGGGCCTCACGAACTCTTCCCATAAAACGAGGGGTACAACGAAAGGAGCCCGAGTAGAACGAGACGTCTTGCACAACAAATATGAGCACAAAAAGAGTTATCGCGCAACCCTGGACTGTCTTGAACTCCACATTGGACGGCACGCTATCGGCCCGGCGTGGCTACATGGACGGCCGCTTGAGTGGAATATACAATAAGCCCTCGGAATGGGACGCCGGAGAGTGGTGCCGCCTGGAAAAACGAACTCATCCCGAAACTCTCTATGTTTCTAAATGCGAGCGCCGCATTTAAGCGGTTCCTTGAGAAGCGACTCCTCGACCCGGGGAGTAAGGCAGGGGGGCTCTGTTGGGAATGGGCTTGGCGCCCGTTTCAGCCATACAAGGAAGAAAGGAAACACCCGAATTTGCGCACTCCGTTTCGGGAAAGATTGGGGGAACATTTTCGGGAGCGCCTGATATCACCAGCGGGATTTTTTTTTTTTTGCTCCACCGACAACTTTAGAAGAAGAACGCGCCATTTTACGGCGTAAAAGATGAGAATGTCTTGCGAGTAAAAAGAAAGAAGGCACGGCATTCGAGACGGTATACTCCTCCAGTCCACGCACACTCACTTAGACGAACCGGAGGAATAGAATATTTGGAAAGAAGGCATGAATGATTGGGGAGGGCTTTCACGTAAATTCGACCGGTTCGGCGCCCGAAATGGAGCCTGATGAGGAAGGGGAACGTTGTCAGGGGATGATTGAATCAGGCCTCGGAAATGACGCACCCGCACAGATGATTTCCAGTGTCCGACGCCTCGGTTCTTCATTGTGGGTGTGTGGTCGATACGAGTTCGTGGCACGGTCCAAACGGAAATCGATCTCTTGTCTACTAAAGAAATTCAAGAAGACTGCGATCTTGACGCTACGGAGAAGTACTTCGATTCTCAAGTTCTCGGCGATGGAATCGCACCGAAAAGTGGCAAAGAGGTTGGTTGTTAAAAACGCTAGTGTTTCAGAGAGCTTCATGGTGAAAAACGTACCAGATATTTTTTCCTTGGCAACTTGCTACACACTTTCGAACGTTTTCATTGAAAAGGAAAAAAAATCAGTAAGATAGGGTGGCGCAATTTCCGTCAAACGTACATGATTCTTAAGGTTAATTACTAAGAGAGATATAATGTATAAATAAACTAGGGGGATCGGTGGCCGAGTGGGCTCAAGCGCACGCCCAGCTCGACGCGCGTGGAGCGAAAGCTCGCGCTGCAGAACTCAGGGATCCTGGGTTCGAGCCCCACCCTGCCCGTTTCGATCTGGATGAGCATCGTACCGGCGTGCAGTCGTGTATCACTACTGCGTGATGCACGTTAAAGACCCCAGGCTAGTGGTTGTACCGCACTGGCTAAATTGCTCATCTACAGCAAGTGACTCGTCGCGACTTTAAATGGCTGACCAACTACACGCTGTATAAATATCCCCACAACCCAATTTTTTTATAAATAAACTATATATATATCTGTGTATGTATAATTATTTTTGAAGAGGGCGTAACGAGTAATGTAACTATGTTACTTGTTACTCGAAATAAGTAATATAAATAAGTTATTCGTTACTGTTTAAAAAACAAATAACGATTACGTCTCTACGTTACAAAAAGAAACTCGTTACCATCAACAGTGGGTGTATTCAACCACCAAACTGTAAATCAAATATGGTGCATAATATGTTTGGTGCCTCCTTTTTTTCTTGCCCCCCCCCTTTTTTTTTTCATATCCCAAATGCGGAAAAAAAGTATTTTCAGGGAAAAGTCGCGTGTTTTGAAATTCGTGATTCTCTGGGTTTAAACGTCATCCTCCGCTGCATGCACTCCCGAACAATATTAACGTGGATAGTGTTCATGCACACGGCGGCAATCATACGAGTAAATAGTGTATGGTCTATGATGTGCTCTTGATTCTATTCTATTTTGGTGTTTCCATGTGTAAATGAATTCTTTGAACACGTCGCAAGAACGCGTCTTGCACAGCTTTACTTATTTTATATATTCGTGTCCACATAGTCTTAAAAAAATCTTTAATCTAGATTTAAGCTGTTTTCTAGGGCCTATTCTCCCACTTTTCCAAGCTTGCCCTGACACTAGTGAGCCAAAGATGCATTTGTCATAAACGAATAAAGTAAACATAAAAACAAAATCCACACAGAAAAACGTGAGAAAAATACCACGTCAAACTAGGCTGAAAAGCCAGAGAAAGTTTCTCAGACACTGTCAAAAATAATGTTTTAGGTTGAGTCTTTTTTTGCAGTTGGGTACTTCAAATTACGGAATCCAACACCTTTGTAAACTAGCAGACCTGGGGAAGAGCTTCTTATCACAAAACGTGGTCTTTATTATCGAACTAATCCTGAATGTGTTTGCGGCTACGATGCCGACTGCAGTGTTTGATTCGTAGACGATTTCTCTCAGTGCCAGTTATGTTTTCACTGAGGTATCCCACTCCCGCTACTTCTCATCCATTGGAAGATATCGGCATCCCCCAGCCTAGTAATGGCTAAACCTCATCTGATAAGATTATTTGAGCAACACTGCGAGTGTGCAAACAAACTGAGTCCATTCATCAAGGGTGACAGCAACCAGGGGCTTTCGACACGGCTTACCCTTTTCCCGCTGCTTTATATGCCGTCTTTGTCGAAACATGAGGGACGCTTCGGTCGACTTCCTTTGCGACAGACGAGAGTTAAGGGGTGCAAGGGGGGGGGGAGTAGAGGGGGGACTGACAGGTGGCGTGAATGCTCCCAGGATTCACGCTTGGAGGAGACATTGTGCTGACGAAAGATATTCTGCGGAATCGGCAGCGGCTCCTGGGTTTACGCAATAACGATCCTAGTGCACAGGGCTTTCGTTTCCACATCGATCAACTGAAATCGTTGCAAGCAGCTGCGTATTAGAAAAACATTTTTGCTTAGACATTCTTTTAATGCAGTGAAGGCGCGATTGCTGTAGTACGCAGTTATTATCCTACTACACAGTCCCCCGTTTCTACGCAGCGGGGGAGGGGCGGAGGAGGGAGTGCTTTAGCACACCTATTATCCGTTTTACCCCCCCCTCCCACACACACACAGACCTCACACACTCAAACACACATACACACACACTTCGCTCGGCGCAACAGTATTGTTCGCTCGCGCTATAACTTCAAACGCACAGCTGCGGACCCTTGGTGACACTCTCTTCCATGCCTATATGCTGGAGTGCCAACAACACCAGCAAGTGAGATCTGTGAAGGGTTTTTAACTCGCGACGAGCAGTAGTGCAAGCCAGAGTACCTAGTGGAGTATAACGCATATGTTCAATAGGCAGCCATGCGAGAGACCAGTGTGCTCCGAATGGCTAATTCCTGGAGCTGCAATTTGTTCCTAATTAACAGGGACCACTTCGGCGTTGGTGTCGTGATTGACCATGGCTTACGCTGTTTCACCCATACATGGCGAAGTGCGATGATTTTGGCAGTGTTATTATGGATCGGTAGGAAGGCAAGCCTCGAGTTTCTACAGAATGAGGGTTAATAAATCTGTCCTCCTTTGAGACAAGGCACGCAAGCAGCAAGATCATTTTTAGCTCCTGCTCCGCCATATATTTCGGAAATCGGTGGGCCCAAGGCTTTTCTTCCACAGATATCTGACCGGTGTATAGAGCCGCTGGTGAAAGCGGCTGTACCAACTAATAAATTACGAGTGTTTTGCAACCCCTGTGACTGCCTCACCAGAAAACAAGAGTGGAAACTAGAGGTACGGGAGTGGGTGCAAGACGAGGGGGCACCCGGTTTAGCGAGGGGAGGTGTTAGTCCAAGTGGATGGTGCAATGGAAACAAAAAGTCTAGACGAACACGAACCTGTATGACACCAGCTTATGAAGAAGTATGCAGTTCGAGGCGCGAACATGAAGGGAGCGCACGATCCCAACCGCATCGCAGGCACTTGTTCGGACAATATAATTGCCGGCGTGAAGGACCTGCTGCGAGGAAAATGAAACAATATAAAACACCGTGCTCCCGTGCGTCGCCCTGCAACTATCGCAACACGTGGAGTGCGGACAGACATCCCGCGAGCTCTCATTGGAAGAGAAGCTCGTATATAAGCCAGAACTTCTGGCAGTATCCGCTCCTTTCGGAGGGCGCGAAGGCAACATATAGCCCTTACGCTAAACCTTCGGCAAAGCGGAGGGTGTGAGATAGAAGTGAAAATGAACAAAGAACCATTGCAGATTTTGCGACGGCTGGTACCGTAATTGAGATAAGTAGTCCCACACTCTAGCACGGGCACACCACCGTACTGCTGGATTTAACGGAACGAAGGGAAAATGATCACCGTCATCATCATAATCCTCAACATCCTCTACCGATAGTGGTAACGTACCAACAGTCCTGTCCGACGTCTATCTGTCGTAGATGCCTTGCTTGCCAGACCAAGTCAGTACGCTCCCTACGCAGCATTGACTGTCCCCTATTGTGTGTCTTATGCGAAATTAATGTTCTCAACGCATATAGCTACCCTCTTTTTCCTTGAGCAGGATTATTTAATCTACCAGAACTAGGGACGGGCCCTCTCCTTACGACGTCGCAGGCTTTTGTTTGAACGCCTATTTACCAACATTCAGAAACGCGCAGTTGCGTCGACTGCACCGGGTCTCAGGGGAAAGTAAACAACAAAGGAAATTCGCAATAGTCTAATGGTGTTATGAGCGCGTTTGTGTATTTCCGCCACAAAAGCTTCACCGAGGAAACAAAGCGCCTCCACCAAATTAGGCTCGACTGCAATCCGGTCAGAGTCATATCCGCGTTCGAGCCATTAACGCCAGCGAGCAACGACCAATCTTGTCTCGCTACGCTGCAGTAACTTTTAGTCGAGCGATATTTAACTGGGTCTAAACGCGTTCACAAACAAACGTGGGAAGGGGAAGGGAAGAGCGAGAAAAGCGAGAGCTTGGCCACCCCGAACTAAATACGGGTCGCGCAAATCCTTGGTTAAGACCTATAAAATATTGCGAGTTGTATATAGAGCAGGCGCGCTTTGAAAATACGTATGTTGTCGGCAGCGCCGGCAACAATAGAATTAACAAATTAACGCTCGTGGAACAGCGCGACAAAGAATATTTCATTTTCCCCCGGCTGGTGCCACGTATCACTTTGCGTCGATTTTGCGTTTTCCACCGTTTGTTCATGTGAGTGAGTGTGTGTATTAGTGCGTCCTAAACCTTCAAAATAATGACTCATATCTTCATGGTCACGACACAGACCATTTACTGCGTTGAGAGCATGCTACTATGCAATATGCAAGATTATTCTATTCGACCAATAAATTGATGGAAAGCATTCCCACGTGTTTTTTCGAAATAACAGGATGTGTTATGTTTCGTCTGCGACTTCTTCGAAAAAGGATAAGGTGACATTTTGTTTTATTTTTTTGCAATTCATGCCCCCGCTCACGAAGTTGCTTGTTTATATACAAACACCCTCGCCAACATTGCTAATACACTATTTCGATTTTCGTTTCAACTTTAGTTAGGAAAAACCGGCAAGGCCTGCCCAACCACGAAGCCTGCCACACATAACTTTTTTGCGACCTAAATAAACGAGATCTTAGTGCAGTATTATGCTTTCCTGTCTCATATTCACCGAGTCACCATATGCATTTTTTTGGTTCTGCCACGCTTCACCTGCACAAAAAAAAGCATGTTTATGTTTGCACACTTGTTGTAGGGCGACTGTGCTGCTGGCATTTATACTTCAAATCTAGCGTTTCGACATACGTGCAATTTTGTTTAATTTTCCGTTTTTTTATGCGCTTTTCTAGAAGCGGGGTTTATTACAAGATTATAACTGTTAAATTTGGGGTACTATAATAGGCTAAATGGGGCAAGTTAACAAATGGGAGCCGAGTTAAATATTAGAGGGACGGGACAAATTCTGGCCCCTTATCCCTTTTCGCGCGATATTCTATTTATGAGATATGCTAAGCCCCAAGGCTAATATCCTATGCATCACTCCTTTATCAAAGCGTGTAAATGTAGCGTTGAAGTTGGCTGCGTTACGTTGTGTAGAATTCAGTAGGATAGCTACACATTTGTAATATAAGGACAGTAGGACGTCAAGTAAAATGTTATTCTGCGGTCGCATATAGACGTTGGAAATGTATATTTCACAGCATTCGACGTTCAATCGACGGCCAAAATGCATCGATGAACGATTAGTGTGTATTATAGTGGTACGTAAAGTGTGGTAACTCTAGTCATTTCACGTCCATGTTATTAGGTCTTACGCCGCCCGCACTTTCAGGAATACGCATTTAGCACATAGAAAAATGCCCAATAATTTACCAGCAAAATAATAAATACAGTAGGATATCCTGCAATATATACAGGAAGCATTAATCCAGTATTTCACGTTCAGCATAAGTATATTTTGGCTCTTTGGGGCAGCGAGACTACATACGTTCTAATTATAGGTCGCTTCACGATTGTTGTATTCTGTAGACGGCAGGATTTTATTAGTCGCTACAACTGCGACTGGCAGTTTGTAGCCCACCTCCCTGATCCGGCCAAAAAGTTTTATTTCTTCCACAACATTCATTAACAAAACATCCGCCATTTTTTACTAAAAATGTTCGAACTGCAGGTGACCTCGCGTATGTTGAACACGATAATAGGCCAAGCGCCTGAGGTGGAAAGGAGTTATAGAAGTCAGAGGAACAAAAATAGGAAAAAGACATCGCCTCCATCTCAACCACGAAATTTATTTCGTCATGCATTTAAAGATTTTCTTTGCAATGTCATTCTTGACACAGACAGAAATGTCCCTATCTCTTTAAAACTCCATAAGATGAATGCACTTCTCACAAAAACACACACACAAAAGTGGGTCAGCTATTGCAACCTATCCTGCTGTGTTAACCTTCAATTTTTATGCCAGCCGTACGAGTCAGCTGCACACACTAAGGCACAGAGCACAACAATCGAGTGCAGACAACCCAACATTAGTACCAACTTTTATACAGAGAAAATAATGATCTCTGTTTTAAACTCAGGCACAAAACGAAACAAAGATCAAGCTTGAAAATATTCTAGTAATAAAGCGTTCCGCAACCTTTCGAACCATCAATGCAATGGGCTGCTATTTTTATGTACTCAATTCGGCAATGCCTGCCACAAAACCTAAATCAAAACGAAAGTAAAAAAAACGAAAAAAACGCACAATTTATTTTTCGGTAAGCGCACTTTGTAAAAGCGGGCTTGAGTAAGTCTGGAGGGTATATTTTATATTGAATTGTTGTACGAAGTGCATGATAAATCGTCAGTTATTTATTTTAGATTACGCGAGGTTTCTCACTATACTTGGACCAACTATTTTGTGTAAAACTTACATATTTCACTTAGATCAGCAAGGAACTGTGTTAGTCAATGTGAAGGGGCAGTTTTCTTATGTGTAAGCGTTTATGATAAGTGTTGAGCGTGCATATATGGAATCCGGTCAACTCGCCGAAAGCCGATTCGTCGAAGGTCAAGTCGTTGAAGGTCAGCTCGTGTAACAGCCCAACTCGTCATAGCTGTATTCGCAGAAAGGGCATCTCGTCGAAAAGGGCAACACGTTGAAGGGCAATCTTGTCGTATCGTGCTTTTGAGGTGAAGGCATTTTTTTTTGTCAAAGTCTTTCATAGTTTATTTATTTTTTAATTGTCGTTCGACCTTATATTTATTATTTTACCTTTGTACCGTTTGTTTGCCTCTAGACACTAGCACAATAAAAAAACCGGACAACTTCTGAAGATGCGCTCTCGGGACACTCAGATAAGGGTAACTTTCACGCGTTGCCCCCATCCTCACGATCCAAAATCAATAGTATGTAAGCTTCAGCCTTAAATGTTTTGTCATCCCTGCGATTATTTTGAAGGTGAATGTAGACATTGCGACTTTGAAACACCATTTCACTACACGACCGCAGCGCTCCGAATCCGAAGCACATAAGCGGGGAACTGAAAGTATGAGAGATGACGGAACGCTATACTCCGTTTCCCATTAGGTTCGACCGCAGCCCAGGCCAAGGCTGTAAAGTCTATTCTGAATAGTTATCATCGCAACTTCTCTCCCTCCTCGGCTTTTTCATCTCTGGGGCTGAAGCCTTTGTCTAGAAGGAGTACAATTGATAGAATGAAACTGTTGCACAAAATTGTTATTAAGGACTGTGGAATTGAGCGAAGCAAATATATTTCTTTTTCTACTAGTGCACCCAGCAGACGACCTCAATAATAAAGTATTGATCATTTTAGTCTCATAATAACTGCTTTAAATGTTCGTTTTTTTAGCGTAGTATTGACATTTGGAATAATCTTGATGGGCATATCCGTACTTTTCCCTATGGTGATTTTGTTAGCGCAGCTCTGCCTACGTCTTCTCACTAATACATGACGTAATCGTTTTTCATTTATGTTATGCTCAAGGGCATATTGTATTGTGTGACAGTTATTTTGTTATTTTGTTTCTCTATTTATACCACTCCAGCAATGACCTCATAAAGATCGCAGTATGCGTAAATAAAATAAATAAGACACTCTTTTGACGCTGCATATATCGCTCCATTCAACTGGAATGTTGGCCGCTGTTGGACATCATGTTAAATGTGACATTAAAAAACCGGCGTTTGTAATCGGTTCTTCTCTGTTGCCAGCACGCGAGTAGGGGTCCTACTCTGGAGACTTGGTGAAGAAGACGGTGAGAAATCCGTCGGCTCTGATTGGCCAGCGGCAAGGTCAAGTGCGGATTTGGCCAATCACGGTTGACAGATTTCTCGCCTGCTTTTTCGCAAAGTGTCCGGATTAGGGCCCCAGGTATGGGCGGATAGCGTGACTAGCGCCACCAGTATCAACGCCTCCGCGGGAAACGATGAAGGACCGTTGTTGAACGAAGATTTTTATTTTTGCGCCGACTCTCGCGCAATCTTTGTGTCATAAAATTAACGAGAGAATCTCCTTCCACCGCAGGTAATGTGCATCCAACGTTCCACTGAATCCGCCGCTTACGTCCGTTGGGCGGGCTGAATTTGTCTCAAGGAGCCCACATGTTTTGGGCGCTTCGAGCGCCGACTCACGATAGACAAGAAAAATAGTGGCCCATAAAACTGTCGCCTAATGTTGGTCAGGACTCAGATGACTTAGTACTACGTCGATCATGCCCCGCCCCGCTCCTTTCCTCAGCCCCCTCCCCACATTTTCCCCAAACAAAAAATCTGCTTGTTTTTTTTTTTGAAGATAGGGGGGGGGGAGATGATTGGTTATTTATATTTTCGTTTAAGAGCACTTACCCCGGAAACACGAAAGGCGAGAATGATGACTTTCCCATATTCACGCCTGAGCGTTGTGAAAATTAGATTCTGCAGTCCAGTCAGTAATGCGCTCTTTGCCACGTGACTTCGCAATAGCGGGTTCGTGTAAACAGAAGATGCGTCGGCGATGTGACACCGGCAGCTTATTGTAAAAGCAAAAATGTATTATGAACTATGCAGCCACTTGAAATAGAGATCGTTCGCAAAGCCTAAGTATCGGGATTTTAGACGGTGGCAATGATCTGGTGGAGGAGGGGGGAGCGCTGCCGAAGTGGCTTCAGACTTGGATCCGCATTCATAGAAATGAGAATATTGTAGGAAGTTCCACTTGGGGCTCGCTGGGGTCGTCGTTAGCGGTCTGTGCATGCAGGATTCTAAACCGAAACTTTAAGAAATGCGAAAACGCTCTGGCTTCCTAGAATAGAGCAGTGTCTGACATGGACACTCGAGTTGAGAAAGGAGAGAAGGCTGTAAACGCGTTAGACGTGGACACGTCTTGATTACTAATCATGAAACCTTTTGATAATTTCGTAGCGGAATAGTTCATTCAGCTGTTATGTTGTGCATTATTTTTTCATCTGAAGTATTTGTGTCATCAATACGTCGATCAAGAAAGACCATCAAGGGGATCATTCGGTCGAATGAAAACCTTCATGAGGCAGCAGCCTTCGAAACGCATCCAAACATAAGTAGAGCATTTTGTTATCACGACTAGTCTGTCTTAATGAGCAAGGGTAGCACTTTAGCAACATGCAGGAACCAGTGCGAGCATAGGGGAGCAGTGGTTTGCTTTTCGACGATCCTGAATTACGATCCTTTCAGATGGTTCAAGTCAGTGCCCCCACAAGCGTTCGTAAGGGTAATGCTCAAATGTATTCTTCACAAGTTGATGCAATTCAACTCTGTTTTGGTCGAACAACGCAGGACCCATTTATCAAAAACACGAGTTTGAATCGTTCATTATTATATGGATTCAACCTTTATTTTGCATGAGAATAAATTCCGCCCAAAAATACGCGGCATACATTACACGTCTGCACGCGTGTTTTCTGGAGTAAAGCAAGTATAATCGAGCAAGTAACAAAGCAATTCATATATTGCTTTTTAAGGCGAGGTAATTTGTAAGGGCAATCCATTACGTTTGATATATATTATTCAAAATTGTAATTAATTACCTTTTTTTGAGTAGCGGGCACAGGTCTGAAGAGGAGCAAAAACAAGCAATGAAAACAAACTGTTGTAATATCGAGCTCAGTTGTTTAGATTGGCTTTTCTAGTGAGCAAGCTAGTTTTGTCTTTATTTCCCTTACTAAAAAAAATTACCTTTTGCGTATCATTCGTTTTATTACCGAAGGTGCCAGGGTGGTGTCTTTTCATTTCTTGAGCACTGCAACGCGGCCCAGCACTAAAGTGATGTCTGTGGTCGGTTTTATTTTACTCGCTCCCCTTTGCATCATGAACTCCACGTTCATGACGCAAAGGGAACGTCGTTAGTTCTCAGTAGTATAGGGACAGCTAAAAAAAAAAAACAGTTTTGACTACGTTACTATCAGGCATTTGCGCGAAGTGTCTCACTGTGATTGCTTGTATCAAGCGATATGAACACGTCGTGCAACTAAACAGTTAAACTTGAAAAAGAGTGTCAAGCTGTTTTGCTGAGCGCTAATAAATGTCATATTTGATATTTCTCCACTGTGTGGGCATACAGCGAGAATTTCAGTGCCGCCCTTCAGATGTAGAACTCAAAAATCGTAAGTCCTTAACGAAAGACTTAGCAAAACGCGGTTACTTACTCCCTGTAGCAGATTATCTTAGCGTTTCAGAGAAATTGATTTTACCACCATCCTCGATGTAAATTACATAGGCGATATTTGTTTCCCGGAGAAATCTTTGGTGCTTAAATTTGTGCAATAATAAGGGATATGTTTACGCATTTCTCAGATTTTAATGTACCGGCGAAGGGCACAGCAGCGAGTACAAAATAAATTGGGAACATGGCTTTTTTTTGTTTTGTTATAGACTGATGAGGATGGTGGCCTTTACTAAATAAAGCATATTTTTGCCTCGAAGAATTTAAAATCAATTTATAGTGCACCAACGTTGAGCGGATAATTAAATACAAAGCTCTAATAATAAAAAAAGAAACTTGTAGCGCAGTGAGTTATGCCTAATTGACATGCTCTAATTTTGGTTGAGATGTTTAGGCTTCGACGTCTAGTACCGCAATTTCACTGCGTATTTTCGTTTCTTGCGCGAGCAGTGTTGCAAACTAAAATCAAAAGCAATTTCATACTATGTAAATCCTGCATAAGCCACCGTCGTAAGTGTGCCTATGCGCAACCAACCTGTGTGTCGAAAATCAGATAGAGGAAAGCAGCATTCTCTCCGTTTCAATTGGCAAAGCTCATAATACTGTACGGACGGTGTATTTGGTCGCGTCGGGATAATATTAACTGAAGATGGCCAATAAAAACAGAGACTGTTTCGCAAGGCACAACGTAGCTCCTCATCACCAAAGGGCCTCCGTAAAAAAACCCACAAAAAACAGATAGTGTGCGTAAAACTCATTCACATAACTCAATTATCTGGTCGTCGCGCATATTCGAAGACACGTATTTACACTCAGGGTTTACAGTGTTTGCGGGCAACATGAGAAGATTAATGACCAGTATTGACAGTTATAAAAATCAATATTGGAGCACCGCCGAAAAACAAAAAAGCGCCAGCGAGGATTCTCATTACGTTGTTCTCATTACCTGTCAGGTGTTCTAACAACTTCACCACTTCCCATTGAGTTTTCGCTATTTCTACCTCCCATATGGGTGCACCGAAAGTTGTGTATCTCAGCAGCAGCAGTGTTTCGGTTCTGGCCCTTTCAATGCATACATATCGGCTCGGTGCATTCATCAAGGATATAAAACAACAAGAAAAGACGGAGTGGAGAGGTGGACTAGTTAGCACACCACGTCGGTAGCAAGTACATTCAGTGCAGATGTAGCAGCTTCACCGAGTATTTTTGTTTTTGTTTTTTTAGGTAGCCTTCTTATTGAATTTCTATTCTACATGTACAGCTCATTAATTTTTATGCTTCGACTAATATCTTTCTAGAGACAACGACAGAAAAAATAACCCGGAACAAACTTTCCAGTAAGTGTTCATCCTCCCCTTTTTAATAAAACGAAATAACTTAAGCGCACGTTATAATTGTTCTAAACACTTCCTTCACCCAAAACACAGACTCCTTAGTTGGGCATGATCAAACAGAATATACCTTGCACACCGCCGTAACAATAATTATTCTCATTATTAAGCGAAAGTTACCAAAAACTCGTTCTTCCTTATTCAGGCCTAATCACAAAATCTGTGCGAACTAAAACATAGTATGAATTTTGTGGACAAGGCAGAGAATGCCTTTCAGTCTCCGGTGGGCATTACGTTAGTTCTTTTTGAGTTGCATGCAGTTGCCGGCGCCAGCGTGCGAGCGAATAAAGAGTTTTCAGCTTGTCCTCTCTCGTCCTCCAGTCAACACTTCTTTTTATTCTTTTACTGTAGCTTTGTCGCCTTCCCCTGCGAAAGTCATCCATCAGTACCCAGAAGGATTCCTCCTTCGTCGCGAACTCGCAAAACCTTTGAATTCTTGCTCTTCTTGTTCTCTGTTTGGCGCACAGGTTTCTAACATTCCGCTATTCTGCCGCATGGCAATATTTTATTTTTACTTTTTGAGCAGGCAATCGACAGTTGTCACCTATTTTAAACTATCTTGTCCCGCATATAAAATATTTTCTCGGAGTAGAGACGCGACCACCAAAATTTCAAATTCAAAATGTCTTGTAATATTCTTGCTCATATACTTCAATGAAATATTATATCTCTTTAATCCCTAGCTCCAACTTTATTGGTTTCGGATTGCAGTAGGTAATCTCTTGTCTAGAAATTGGAAGCGGTGAAAAACCGTGCATCTCGTTTTATACCTTCCAGCTATCATCGAACTACAAGAGTAACCCAGAAGAGATAAACCTTATCGTTACCATTTCTTTTAAAAGGTATAAGCAATATTTGTTGTAGCATGTTTCATTAGATACATCCCATCAATTTGATTCTTAAGCAACGCCTATTGCATGATAACACATTGTCACATTTTAGCACACATCTATCACTGTTACAGCGTTGGCATCCCGTCCTGTGACATAAAAAGCTTTAACATGGCTTTAACTTCCAGCTCTTCATCAATATTAAATTATCTTCCCAAAGAGATTGCAAAAAAGAATCTCGTTCATTTTGGAACAACAGCGTCCTCTCCCTCTCTCTCTCTTTCTCTCTCTCTCTATATATATATATTTAAAGACCGGTCTCCGGTCGAAACATTAAAATACACCTCTTTTGTTTTTGTTAAAATCCGTGGATTTTGTGATATATGATTGAAAAATCATATATGAATATATGATCTGGATATATGAAACCACCCATATATATATATATATATATGGGTGGTTTCATCTCAAATTGTGCAGGCAAAAAGGGTCGAATTTTTCATTTCGCTGAGAAAAATATATGTTATGGCGTCGTCTCTAAAAACACAGTAGCCACAAACCGCAAGTTCGTCGGATATTTGGTTCTCGACTTACGAATTTTAAAAGAGGCCGCGGCGGAAACCAGTGTTTTTCACATACGTCGTGGGTCGGATGTTTCGCTCGATCTCCCATCGTGGATTTTCAGTCCACATTATATTTACTTTTTTCAAGCACTCTGTGGACACAGATAAAACGCTCTAATACCATGAAATAATTTTAGACGTTTTGCTTTTTTTCTGTAAAAATGTCAAAAACGCCCCCTCGGTCAATTGTTGACGAAATTTGACAATTAAATACTGGCGATCTACTTGAGTTACATCAATATTTTTTGTGTCCACGGAGAGCCCAAAACACGCTCTTTATAGATATTATAAAATCATTTAGCTGTATTAAATATACTTTGCGGGACGTTTACGTTAATGTTATGCGAAAACCAAAAAGTACCAAATTTAAAATCGATTTTCTCAAAAAAAACCATTTTTTATTTTTTTATTTTTTGTTAAAATGTAGATATGATAGTTGTCTACTCGAAAAGCAAGTCGAGAAAGTGTATATTTTGTTTGTATGTTCTATATTTAAGCCTCAATATCGGAAAAAGACGTCTTCGTTTTGCAAGACCTAAGTCAGACAAAAAAAGACGTGCGCTTCTATGAATTGTAAAAAAGTTTTCTTGAATTTTCGTCTGCGTTTTGTAATCACTTATAAACGCATTTTGTGGTATTGAATAGTTATTTATGTTTTGAAAAGAGAGGGAAACCACGAGAAACATATATAATCAAATCAGCAGGCCTAGTAGACCTTCAATATCGAAGAGGCACAGACGTTGTATTTTTTCGATTTATAAAATTTTCACTGTAAACTACCATGACTCGCTATTAGCTGTCATATTACTAAGACATAAAAAATCACCACATCATTGATCTATTATATACCATTCTTTCCGAAACCAAACGCTAGGGTTTGTTCACCGCACATCGCACAGATCACCAGGGAATGGCCTTTCACTTCCGTAATACACAAAAGTGATGACACAAAAACGATCCGAAACACACGGAGAGATTGTCACGGAGAAGGGTGGGGAATAAAAATAAATAAAGAAGAATAAAATTACCCAACTCCGATCTTAACGAAAATTGCGGTAAAAAAATAAAAGATTTAGGTTCAAGCGGTGGCAAGGCGATAGGTCCACGCCTGGTGGAGAGTCAGACAAAGAAGTCAACGACACGTAAAGGAAAAAAAAATTAATTAAGACAGAAAAACTCAGCCGCACGCGGCAAGAATAAAAACCAACTCCTCCGGGCATTCCCTAAACGGGACACAACCAAATGCGTGCGAACACGCTCTCTACAGCACCGTCAGGCCGCTACGCCATGAAGAAATAAACCAAACAAGTAAACAATGCTAACAAACAGTTAGTAACGAAACATAAAAAAAAAGTTCAGCAGAACCGCACCCGAGAAACAAAGTTCAGCGGAGTGAAGAAACACTCACGAAATAAAATAAAAAAAGTATTAACTGACCGACGCCGAGTCCAGTCCCACGACACTGAAGCCTGGCAGGATGATGGCGTCCAGATGATGCTCGAATCTATTCTTCACTCTGTTCCGCACATCCGTCGGGGCTGTGCGGAACAAAGTGAAGAATAGTTTCAAGCAGCGGTGCGCCAGAAGGTAACCCAGACGTAACATGCCTCGAGCTTCATATCGTGAAAGGAGCTTTCGAGGTAGTTACTCCATGCAGTTACTCAAACTTTCTCTTTCCCCTTCCCTTTTTCAAAAGAACACGTCAGCCGGCGCTAACTTTTCATCTCGGGAGAAGACCACTCTTCACAAACGGTTATAGTTGACAAGGAGGCTGACTTCGACCCAACTAGTCTCCGGGCAGAATAGACATAAGTATATTTACCAACACGCTCGTTTTTGATGCTAGTCTCCGGGCTTTGCTGTTTCCAAAAGAGATAACCCTTCGGTGCTATCGGATTTCCGCGGAGGGAGATAGAGTACATAAAATTGAAAGAATAAAACACGGAGGACAAGCACAGGACAACCACTTTGCAGAGCACGGCCATTTCTAGGATAGGGCGTTCGAAGCTTGGGCAAATACGGGGTATCGTTTCACGCGTGCACGGATGGCTGGTTTCAAAATTTTCCCACATCCCTAACGAAACCGGCCCATCTTCGTGTGCGTGCCCGCGCCGCCGGTTTTAGCTCGCACGCGGCGTTGTTTTGGCAGGCAGAACTGTTGTTGACCGTCGATATTGTAAGGCCGTGGTGTTCTCATCCTCCCAGGCAACAGTTCCTTTGCTTTCCCTTCTGCAATACTCTGACTGACTGACTCCTCCTGAGTGGCCGTCACTGTTCGCCACGTCAACGACACATTCGTACCATTTCATTCCTCGTGACACAGGGTGCGCTGCTCGCTTTACTCTCACGGGCCGTCCTATCTAACACAATGAGCGCGAAAGGTCGTGGTCACCTGCTGGTTCCGAAAGGGCGGGACGTTAATATATGCCAATGAAGGCCCCGAATCAATACGACGTCTGCCGATTTCTATACATTAAAAATTTACGACGCCTGCTTGTCTGTTAAGAAGTGTTGCTTTCTCTTTTGAAGTGCTCCAATGTAGCTTACCGCCTATAATACAATTTAAATGATCAATAAATATAACAGGGTGGAACTACTGTATTTCATTTTTATGTGGGAGCTTTAAAAAAATGCAAAAATATTTCCAAGTTTGTGAAGACGCGCAATTCGCAAGTCCCTTTCAAGCCGTAAAAACACGTTTTTGTACGATATTGATGCTTAAATATAGAACATACAAACAAAATATAAACTTTCTAGACTTGCTTTTCGAGTAGACAACTATCATATCTACATTTTAACAAAAAATAAAAAAAATAAAAAATGGGTTTTTTGAGAAAATCGATCTTAAAATTGGTACTTTTTGGTTTTCGCATAACATTAACGTAAACGTCCCGCTAAGGATATTTAATACAGCTAAATCATTTTATAATATCTATAAAGAGCGTGTTTGGGGCTCTCCATAGACATAAAAATATTGATGTAACCCAAATAGATCGCCAGTATTTAATTGTCAAATTTCGTCAACGACCGAGGGGGCGTTTTTGACATTTTTGCAGAAAAAAGCAAATCGCCTAAAATTATTCCATGGTATTAGAGCGTTTTACCTGTGTCCACAGAGTGCTTGAAAAAAGTAAATATAATGTGGACTGAAAATCCACGACGGGAGATCGAGCGAAACATCCGACCCACGACGGATGTGAAAAACACTGCTTTCCGCCGCGGCCTCTTTTAAAATTCGTAAGTCGAGAACAAAAAATCCGACGGACTTGCGGTTTGTGGCTACTGCGTTTTTAGAGACGGCGCCATAACATATATTTTTTTCAGCGAAATTAAAAATTCGACTTTTTTTGCCTGCACGATTTGAGATGAAACCACCCATATATATTAAAATCAATTTCTGTACAGATATTTTTGTCGTTGCATGCTTTGTTGTGCTGTGTAGCCCACTCACATATGTAATGTGACTAGCTATGACAAATTAACTAAATATATAAATAAAGGGGTAAATAAACGTTCTTAACAATTAAAGTGTTTCAGAATCAAGACTAAAATGAAACAAGATAGAACAGCTCAAGCTGATCGGTGTCTTATATGATGTATGATTCGAATTTCTGAACAATAGCTTCTTTTGTTTATTATAGTAAGCTTAAATCCTGATGCAACCGACACCACGAGGTAATGGGATCAATCGAGCTGCACCAAAAGCGCGAGGCATTGTTCCTTTTTGTTTATGCTGGGTTCAGCGATGATTGCACACGCGCAGTAACATGACGAACACCACGATTGTGCGTTTTTAACGCTGTCTGATTAGTGCCATCAGTTCGTAGAGTCGGCTGCGTCTGGACTTAAAGTGAAACAAAGTATATTGCAAAACTTACATATTTCGTTATAATTAAATACTTTCGTGTTTTAACACCCCCCCCCCCTTCCCCGAGCGATGTATAGACTGCCTATGACCTTCTCCATGTCACTTCCTGTTAGCCTTAAAATTAAAACCAACATTTTCGTCTGCGATCGCTGCCTTGGTGCCATGTTGGACCTAATGTAGGCGACAGTAGTGGCACTCGGGTGTGGCTAAGTAAAGCCGAGTGAATATATCGCTCCCCGGGCGTTTCCTCATTCGCGTTTGATGATAAAACAAATCTGTGGCAAGCAGCCGATGCAACAAAGATCAGAATAAGCGTGACTTGTGTTTAACATCCTCGGGGGGCGGGGGGAGGGGGCACTTGAACACCTTGCAATAGTGCCGTCAGATGGTGAAAAATAATGCGTATTCTGCTAACAATAGACCATTTCCGAAATTCAGTGCCATCTGGTGGTTCGTAAAGCACTTTAAATTTTGCCATATCAATGGCGAAAATGAACTTCTATCGGAACCGTCATTTTCGGAAGTCGACGGCACGCGAGGAATCGTTCAGTGTGAGTTCTTTCTCGATCACTTTCAGTTCGATGGTGACCAAGAACCTACAGTGAGAACAAAGCTCCAACCCACTCAAATGACTCGAGAAAATTCTATACACCAAAGGGCTTAAAAGCCGATTGTGTGCCGCCCACAGATTGACTGACTCTGAGTTATTAAAAATGAACGCTTACGTAGCTCTTGTGTTCCATTCCTACGTCGCGTCGTACTGACCCCCGAATGTACAGGCCTCGCATCATCTGCTTAGAAGCATCTTCAACGTCTTCCTTTATCAGTCACTAGAAGGTCGCCATTGGTATGGCACAGATGCCGTTCCACAGATGATGATAGTGATCAAAGTGGCCAGACTGAATTTTGGAAAGGGTTTATATGTGGTGCATTACGAGAAATAATTAGTGTCACTATCTATACTTGAAGTTATTGGGAGATATTGAGCGAATCTTGTTAGCCCTGTAGCTGGTTCTCCTATTTTTAACTGGCGGCAGACAGGAAGGCGAGCTGCCGCAAAAATAATTTCTTCTGCTTTACTTGTTTTAGTCAATTCTCAAGAGATTTTTCACCTGACACGAAGGTCAATCCACAAATCCTTATTTGCTACGATTTTTTTCAGCCGAGATTCTACCGGCGTATCCATGAGTGCCATTAATGAAGCCGGTGAGCCGATTGCTCGAGCGTCGCCTCGTTCTGGTTTTTAATGATTACCGGTATTTCTAAGGAAACCAATACTGCTGGCCATAGCTTAATATCGTCGCGACTTTTACGGCTAGACCCCTTAATTACGGCTAAACTGACCATTTTAAAACTCGAATGAGCGGACAATCTACAACGCGAACACGGCCCCAAAGCACACAAAACACAGCATAACAGCGATGAATGCCTCCAATATGTATTCCGGCGGGTTCCGGCAAAATTCTTCAACCGGAAATAGCGCCTCATCGTGGTCTTGGGAAGACCCGTGTACAGTTGCTTATAAAGGCTGCAGTAGTTGATAATGTGCGAATGTATGGAACGCGAAAACGGGCAGTAAAATGTAGATAATAAGTTTTTGGAAGCTAATTAGGGTAACAGTTACTGCGGAAATATATTATATCATACGTTGATTGCTACTACATTAGGCGGAAAGAAGCGCCACCTTTTTATGCTCTGACATCAGAATCCTCCTACGCAAAGTTGCAAGCCGTCTTCATCTTCCTTCTAATACGTAAAAGAAGAAAAAAAAAGTACACCGAACGTATTTGACTATATTTCAAATTGCGCATCTTTGGATATAAATGCATAGTAGGTGCTTTGGGATATTATGTCTCTTTTCAAAAACGACGCGCAGACACACGAAATGAAACCTTTGACAGTGCGGAACTTTTATCGAAGCCGCCCTGCATGGAATATTGTAGTTACCACGTGTCGCAACCTGCTACTACGATACAAGAACATCCCGATGTTCCTTCTTGCAAATGTAGCTAAGAAGCAATATACATTCATGCCCGGTTCCGTTGCAATAAGGTCAATCTGATACAAAAGGCCGCTGAAGAATCGCCGGTTGCGAATACGCACAATACAACTTTGGTCATCTCTATTTTAAAGTGCGCTCCACTCAGGGATCTCGTTTTTAGGACAAGGAGCAGCGACAATCTAGTGAACTATTCTATCTGGGCCTGTGTTGCTCAATCATTTCGCAAGATAATAGAACGAGCCGCCTCTTGAACGGTCTGACTTTCGGTCCACTTTGAACAATCTCCCTGTTAAAATGCTCTTCTGCGGAAAAGAGTTTCTTTCTGGTTGTATATTTCTCCTCCGTTTTTTTCCCTATCTCGCTACAGAAGATGCTTAGATGCACTGGTTTATCAATGTCTATGTAAGAAATAATGCCAGGAGTGCTACGTCATACGTTTTTCACGTCTGTAGTCAGCTTCACGAAAAGTGCGCTCGGCCGCCGCTCTCGCGTCAGGCGTTGCCGGAAAAGGGGGGGGGGTGCGTTCGGCCGCTTCTGGGGCGGCTTGCTAGAACTGCGTCTCTGCGAAGACTCGGTGAAAGAAAGCACTGCAAAGGCTGGGGCACGCGAGCGTCTTGAGACGCGGCACGAATCCCACTCATCTCGTGCGCTGGCTTTGGCAGTGCTTTCTTTCCCTCAGCTGAGATGCTATTTCTAGCAAGTCGGCCCTGCTCCTCTCGGCGCCGAGGAACATATCGCCGCCTGAGGCATCTCCATCGTCGGCGGCCGCAACCTCGACAGTAGCGAAACGTGCCCGTTTACGCCAGTACACCACAGACGAACTGAGGGAGCGGAATAACACTGCAAAACGAGCGAAGAGGCCGACAGCGAAATTCACCATCGTTGTAAATTTTCCGAATAGAAAAGAAGCGGAACGAGCAGCACCGCAACGCGCTAAGACTCGGTACGCAACGCTTGTGCTTTCACAGCTCATAACAAGTGCAGAGGTGTCCTCGGAATCGTTTGATTGAGCACAGGTCCTTCGTACGTTGTGTTGTGGTCAGACGACATTGATGCAAACCCAAGTTCTGACATGCCATACTTGCTGAACTGCAAAAGCTATCCACTGGTAAATCGGAGCTACATCTTGAAGTGCAAAACCTCAGATCCCAACTGGAAACAAGGTACAAATCCATATCCGAATTTACAAAGCGGATAACCCACCTGAAGGGCCAATACAACGATATTGAGGTCTTGCATTCTGAGCTAGCGATCACGCGTGCAGACGCTGTCCCTTAGGCTCGACAGGCTTGTGTTCTGGAGGACCGTATAGACAGCGCCGAGAATCGCTCAAGACAGAATAACTTATTATTTTATGACATTCGTGATTCCTCTGCTTCCGAAGCGTTTGCCCAGTCTGCATAAAAAGGCATACGCCTTCGCTCTGAGCTCTTAAATGTGACGTTAGACCTACAAAAAAGTGAACGGGCCCATTGTCTTGAACGCCACCATGGCGACCGTTGCCGCCCAATAATTGTGTAGTTTACCTTTGTTGAAACCAAAGTATCAGTCTTAAATTATGGCCGCAAGCTAAAAGGCACCAATTATAGCACTGGCGAAGATTTTTTTTTTTTATTCTGTTCAAAACGTTCGTAAGCATATTTTCTTCTTTTGCAAAACACAAATCTCTGCCGTTCTCTCTTCGCTACAAAACCCTGTTCATTGGTCGAAAGCAATATTTTTCGATGAGACGAAAGAAACTGTACAAGAAATAGGATAGCAATCCCCTCACCATTGGCTGCTGAAAAATGTTCCCGGGCTACACCATGAACAAATTTGTGTTTTCCTGCAATATTTACTAACATACGCAGCGTTCTTCTAAAACGCGAACTCATCTCTAACCTTGTGAATTCATTAGCCAGCAACTTACTAATATTAATATATAAACCTTGTCAGCAGCTGGTGTCATCGATTTCGACGTGATGGCCGATTTACCGAACTTCCATATTTTAGAAATGACCGGAAAGGCTCGCGTGGAGGAGGCGCCGTCATTGCTGTCGGTAAACATCTGTCATGCTCCGTTATAAATAAGAAAAATCTGACCTTGAAATCATATGGCTCCTTTGTCATGCAGCAACACAAACCGTTCTACTGGGCATCTGCTACAGACCCCACCCCCATAGTAGTGACGACTTCCAAATTAAGGTAAAAACCTCATAGTTGAAATTACCGCAGTTCACCCCAAAGCACAGATTCTTCCATTCGGAAACTTTCATTTTCCAAACACTGACTGGAGGAATCCATCACAACTAGGAGTAATCAACGCGGAAACAAAAAAAAAACTTCCTCTACGTCTGCCTCAACTCCAAGTTGACGCAGCTGGTATCGGAACCGAAGCGCGTCGCACAAGGTTCCGCTATCTTTTTAGACCTAATACTAACCAATCATCCTGACAGTTTCTTGTTTATTACATTCCTCCATGAAAACAGTGTCCAAAGGTTTTTTCATGCTTATTTTGAGTTTTTCCCTACAGTGCTGCAGGCTTACTAGAAAACGATACGTTTGTACGAGGCGATAAAAAGTGAGCTGACTACGTTTTTTTTTATAATTGTGAAGCGTCCCTCTATTCCTGATCTGTCAACGGCAATTGGTCGATTTTCAAATAAAAAATAGCATAATTTGTTAATAATTTAATTTCAAGACTCGGCATTCGTGCCAGCCTCACTAAGCCGTTGTTTACGAGAACTCTCAAGATAAGATAATTTCTATCTTTAGTGCTGTCAAGTTAAATGGAAACCTATCTGCATGGAATAAATATTACACGGTTGAAAATTACTTCCCTACTCCAATTAAAATCGCCAATCACACTTTGTTCTATAGTGACTGGCCAACTATGCTACTGAACAACTCCAGATATTCTGGCAGGTCTCAAACGCGAAGGAGACGAACGCCATTGCACTCACTAATTAATTGGCGTAAATTTTCAATGACGCTGAATGTGCCGACCTGTTTAATGCTGTTTTTTTTATCCGTTTTTACTAATTAAGCTCGCGCGTCACTTCCTATATACCGGATTGACATACCGACCCCAATGCCTCCCACCACGTTCGTTGCAGATGGTATTTCTTATGTGATTGAAAACATCAAACTGTCATCATCAGCCGGCGTAGATGAGATCAACTCAAAGCTTTTGAAAACATGAGCAAATCGCCGCCGAATATGCGTGCTTAAATTTATCTCAGTCGCTTTCCACACTCAACATTCCAGAGGACTGCAAATAGGATGATTCGTTTCAGTCTTCAAATCAGGTAACAAAAATTATCCGCTAAATTACCGTCCTATATCTTTAACAAGCGTGCCCAGCAAAATTATTGAACACGTCATCTAATCTCAAATAATAAATTTGTTAGATTCGAACTACTTTTCATCCTTCACAACATGGATTTTGCAAAGGCTTCTCTTGCGAAGCTCAGCTGGCCATCTTCCGCCATTATCTGCCTACAAACCTTAATCGTAATCTGCATACTGACGTACTTTTTCTCAGTTTTGCGAAAGCTTTCACATTTGAATCTCAATCCCGATATGTTCGATAGGATCAAATATTTCTTGAATAATCGCTCACATGCAGTTCTTGTTAATAACCACATATCTAATCCCGTTCCAGTATCATCAGGTGTCCCCGAAAAATCGGTCCTTGGTCCCCTTCTTTTGCTCATATAGATCAATGACTTACTACTTCGTGTCTCCTTTCATATCCCGGTGCTTGCCGATGATTACCTAATTTACCGCTCTGTCACGAACGTTTCAGACCAACAAGAACTACAAGGTGACCTCAACAATGTCCAGAAATGGTGCGACCATCGGCTCATGGTACTTAACATCAGTAAATACAAACTTATGTCTTTTTGCCACCGCCGTAGCCCCCTCCTAATTCCCTATGTCCTCGCTCATACTCCCGCGGAATTAGTAGAACCATATAAATACTTTTGTCGCACCCTGTACAGTGATTTATACTGGCGCAAGCATATTACTAACTCCATCTCACCAGCTGACAAATCGCTGGGATTTCAGAAGCGTCGTCTTCACCTCGCCCCGCAGCACGTAAAATTACTCGCCTACAAACCGGTTATCCAATCAAAGCTAAAATATCCGTCTGCGATCTGGAACCCATAAAAATATATGTAGTGAACGCACTCGAAGCTCTCTGGATTTGCGCTACTCGCCTCATTCATCCTTCATATTCATACAGTATAAGCACATCATTCTCTAAAGCTGAATCAGATCTCGAGCCCCTTTTCAGTCCTCACTTATTCACCAGCTCCGGTTTGTTTAATAAGTTTTTTTTTTCGTACACCGCTTTGTCAACCACCCCCAGCACACCCCCAGCACGCATATCGAACCGCACCGGTCACTCCCTCCAAGTTGTTTGCACAAGCATCCGTACTACTACCTTTTCTGCTTCATTGTCCCCCGGAGCAGTTCTGAACTAGAAAGGCCTCTCTGACGACACTGCTGCAATGACCTGCCCATCAACATTAATGTTAAATGTAACAGCCCCTCTCTGGCTTTAAAATCGTTTGGCATCTATGTATACCACATTTATTTACCCACCCCTTATGTAGTACACCTTCGGGGGTCTTTAAGGTAATGAAATGAAATGAGCTCAAGGCGCGAGCGATGACGAGCTTTAAAATAGACGAGTTTTAAAATAACGCACCCAAAAGCCTTGTGTGCGCAAAGTAGCGTCATCGCAACTCTGCATGTGCAAAACATTGCGTTTTGGATTCGCGCATGGCGACGACGCTATTCCTTTGCACACGTAAAGCTTTTGAATACGCTATTTTAAAACTCCCTAATGACACCAACACTGCCCCATGAAACACATCCGCTGAGAAATTCAAACCTCTCTTTCAATGGCTTAGTGGGTCAGGGTGCCCCATAAGGAATCCTTAAAGGAACTGTGCAACGATTTTAACGTTGAAAGAATTGTCATCTTCTACTTTTTACATTGTTCACTTTGTCACAAAGGACAGAAAACACACCTCCGTCCTTCAAAGTGTTGCGATTCCGCCGCGTAATCGCGAGGCAAAAATTTGAATATTTCCCGACCTGCAGCCACGAGCGGCGGCCATGAGAAACACGCGGCGTGACGTGAACGGGGGTCTTGTAGAAAGATGGCAAGTTGTGCGAATACCTGCTCGATAAAAGGTAACTTTTCTATAAAGCTTGTCGTTCCAACATAAATATAAATGTGTCAAAAACCTGGTATCATCGACGAAACTTTTATTATACAAAGTTTTAGTGGCGCCATCTATCCTAGGTCCACAAAACCGTCAGCTCTATTTGCTACCGCGAACAGCCGCCAGACGCCGGAGGGGGAGGGGGACAGAGACGGACGGGTATGGCCGGACCCGGATGAGACTTTCTTTCTTTCACCATGTTGTTCGCTCTGCGCCCGCCAGCACGTGGTCGCGCGGTCGCGAGTGGATGAGTTCTCGCTGGTCACTGATGGCTCTAGAAAGAGAGTTTCACCGGAACCTCGCGCAAACCCCATTGACGTCACAGCGCACGTGAATCGGAAGATGGTGAAGGACTTGAGAGGTGCCGAAAACCTCAATATTTGTCCATTTTTTAAAATAAAAACTAGGACATGCCGGCAAAAGCGGTTTTTTGTTCTGTACTTCAGTAAGGTCGAGACACTATACTCCCAAAATATTTATGCAAATCACTGAAACTGTTGCACAGCTCCTATAATACTGTTGTTGCCACTCCGCTGGGTTGTTTCATTGTGCGGGCCTTTCTACATTTTAAAAACGTCAAACTATCATTGCGCTTTCACATCAATAGTCGATAATAATAACTTTGTGTGATCAAAATGTTATTCAATGTCAAATTATCTGTTTCGTTTTACGGGACTGTGTGCACTACTAACGTTAGAAACATGTGTTGCATTATATGGCACTGTGGTGCATTATTAAGGTTAGAAGAATGTAGAAAAGTGCCAAATCGCAAAACCTTAAAAACAATCTTAAAAAAAACGAGGCTGTATTTTTTCTGTGCTACGCTGCGGACTACGGCGAAATGCGGTAACGTTTCAGAATTTTCTCAATTAAGTATAACATTCTACGGATTAAATTCAGAAAAAACCTCGCTTCCTACCCAGCCGTTTTTCGCAGCAAAACAAAGCACAACTTGCTTCTTTATCTCTAGGCAAAATGTGTTCTCTCTTTTCCGGCGTCTCATTGTCACGACGAAACGCAGAGACTGAGTAGGCCGATGCTTCTACTCCTCTTTAATCCGCTCTTCTATTTTTTTTTCTTTCATTGTGAAGACGATTGAGTCACTTACAGCAAGCGTATGTTTTCTGTCAAAGGATGAATGAATTGATGGATGGTATTTGCTATACAGGGTATTCCGGGCACTTCCGACCTCCATCTCACGGCCCGAAGATCCTTTCCGGTTTAGGCGTTGTTTGCGTGCTTTTAAACACCAACATATCCGCGAAGTTTCGCGTGTTGTGTATTTTAATCGATATTTCGTGGTGTTTTTCGTATCAAGTTTGCACGATACTGTGGAATTGACTGCACATCTTTGATTTGGCACACCTCCGCAAAATAAATGATGCCATGGGTCGCTGTCACAGGCTCGTCTATTTTGCCTAAGCATTAAGAATCGTCGCATTCTTTTTAAATCCCGAATGCACTCATACGACTCTTTAGAAGTTCTAAGATACTAACAAATAAGCATTGCTTGAATGAATAATTAGTATCCTTAACTTTTGAGAAGATTCCGCAGTTGAAATATATAAATAATTTATAATATTAGACTGATTGTGGCATAGGTGCCATACCTGAAGAGTTACCGGCTCTATATTCAAATCCTAGGTTTTCAAAACACAAGCCAATCTTGTACTGCATAGTATATTTAGAATATAGAACATAATAATTATTGCTAATATTATATATCATTAATAAAGCAAAATTAATTTGCGCATTTACTTTAATCTTCGGGTGTTTGTGCGCTTGTGAGCAGATGGTTTATGTGGCAGTCTTAAACAAACGCCATTCAAAGAGCACACAAAATAACTAAAAACAAGAACAGGAAAGTTTGAGATTTTATGTGTTACGTGCCAGCAGAAGACTGGGGATTGGGATCTTGTGACGTGCAACTGAACCTGGGGATCCGTAAGCCTGCACTTTTCATTGTAATCCTAAAACACAATATATATATTTTTTATTTATTTTGCAGCTTTATTAATTGCGCGTGTATTCATGACAGTTTTGAATCAATACATAAAACAGCATGAAACCATTGGTAGCACCACCTAGATTTTATTACTCGTCCGTATCGTCATGCACGACATCGTGTGTCTTCATGGTATGTCCAGAAGTTTTGCAAGATCGGCAGCAAGTTTGACACGAAACATGTTTTCTTAGCTTATCGCCAAGGATCTAGAATATAAAGGAAGATCTGTATGCCCACGTCTGAATCATTTCCACATACAATATATCGTTAACGGGACTGTCGCGATAGGCCGATGTTGTCATCATCATATCTCCAATTGTCGGAAACGCACCCCTTGCTTTTTGCCGGGCACGAGAGGCGCAATCCTTCAAACTATCGGCTTGGTCACAATGACAATATCTCCACTCGTCGTCAAAAATGCACCAGTTCTCTTTTTCTTTTTCTTTGCCGAGCACGAGGATGAGCGGCGCAATCCGACAAGCGTATATTAGTTTGGTTTGAAGAGCATTAAAACACCCGACGACAAGAGGTCTGGTGGCGAAGACGTGCATGTCACGCAGTTCATAAAATGACGTGAGCTGGTGCACCCACTCGCTCTCCCATTCACGAAATAGTTACAAAGGCCTTAACTGATTTGCGTTATACTCCCTTGAATATCTCCAGTGTAAATAGCCGCTTCCCAGAAGGCTGTGATATACCATCATATAACTTTCGGCACGGGGCCAAATAAAGCGAGCAACTGCGCTTATTCTTGGTATTGTACGACCTTGCGTCATCTTCTTGACATATCTTTGTTTTAATTTCCTCCAAGAAAATTTTCGAAGACATGCTGCTCATTTTCGCCCATTGAAACATACGCAAAATGCAGGCATACCGGAAGTATCGAGAGTCCAGCAATATCTGCCATTGCTTGTTTATAATTACCTAGGAATACAACATATTCTTTGTGTGTGGTGGTAGCTTGTGACACTTAGTAGAAACATTTACATTCCACGCATTTTTATTTTCTTATAAATGAGGTATCTCCTTAAATGATACATCCCCCTCCTATGGTTTCCTTTTTTAATTACCACCCTTCTCTAGAACTTCTTCAGCAATCTTCTAACCTCCTGTCTGTGTTCAATTACAATTCTTTTTTCCACAATACTTCCATCGACGGCAAACCCCAGAGCTCCTGCCAAATTACAAAGCAATGGCATCCCAATTAAAAAGCAAGTATTATATGCACAAATGACAACTGTGGTTGTGACGTGACGGCTGTGACGTCACTACTCTATCGACATATCACTATTTTCTCGTCCCACCGATACCGCCACCGGCTTTTCTGCAACGCGAGCTTCTTAATGCTATCCCTTTAAAAAAAAAGCAAGAGATAAATTCTAATGAGTTGGTGTTCACACTTTTAATGCAACGAGAGTGGATGAGATGTGTTAACAGGCAACATAATAAAACCGGAGAAACGAAAAAAAAAGACGTGCACAACACTGTCTCGCACAGAGCTAAACGTTTTATTCACATCATTCTCCCTATATACCCGAGGACCCTCAGTCACCTTCCATTTAGCGGTCTCAGGGCGGTGCCATTTGTTCGACCGCAGCGCCCTCTATCCCGGAAGTTGAGCAGGTTCTGCGAGTAAAACGAGAAAGAGGGCACGCGCCTGATTCTGCTAGCAGACGACAAACCGGGAGACTGCCGCTCTCGATCTTTGGGCTGTACCGGCGGGCTGTACCGAACATCGAACTCTCGCTCGTGGATGCCGTTGTGAAGTGGTTCGCGTTCTTAGAATATTTGTAGCCACTCCGAAATGAGCCTATAGCGCTTTGTTGTTTTATTTCAGGATAAACTAGCATTTCTTTGTTCCGTTATTTCAGTAGCAGTAGAGTCAGCCGGCAGTACTACCCTAAACCACAGAGCACGTTTTTATTTATTATTCCAGACTTCAACTCATTGTCGCTAAAGACCTAGAGCAGTACAAACTTTCTGTAGTAAAGAAGCTACAGCAACCGGATTTATTTCCGCCAGAGGACCGGCAACTTTGACACAATTTTTCCATTTCTTTTTTTTTTTGCACCCATGGGTGCCAAAAAAGTTATCTTGTATTGCTTTGCTCGATAAAAAGTCTAACCGGGTCCAATTGCACTGTTACTTGCAGGTAACAGTGCAATTCGACCCGGTTAGACTTTTTATCGAGCATAGCAATACACGATAACTTGCATAATAAAACTCGCGCATCTGCGTTTGAAATTTCCAAAATGACTCGATTTTAATACGAATTTGAACTCCAGCCGGATGTTAGGTACTGCCAACTCGGCGGAGCAGACGACGCTCAGGTTGAGAGGGGAGGGCGTTTTTGCTCTATCCGCTCTTCCTAGTGGAACGGTCTATAAAGGGAGGCTGATGTGAGTACAACTTTTAGCTGGATCGGAGACGGTATTGTGTCAATTATTTTTGTTTGCGTGTCTCCGGTTTTATTATGTTGCCTATCATCCACTAGTTAACATGCAACGTAAATATTTTTACTGTGTTAAAAAGCAGCCAAAAGAAAATGTACGATTACTCTATATTCCAAAAATTAGCCTGGGGTTAAAAAAAAAAAACATGCAACGATAATTTAGGTTTGCCGAAGCTTGATTAGTCTGATGTGGTAGGATTATACTAATGCTATTAGTCGAGTTACACAGTCTTGACTGCATTTCAGGTTATTGTCAGATAGCCTCCTGGGAAGACCTCGTCCGGAGGAAGCACGTTCGAGTGTTGGAAGAAGGAGTGTTGTCTTGGTAGTGCCTTATTTTTTCCATTGTGGAGTGGTGGTTCAATGCTGCGCTTCGGGCTAGCGAGGGTCCGTGATGCCTCACATGGAAATTACATATCTGGGGCAAAATGTATTGTTTCTTGTCTTCTAATCCAAGTAATTTTTTTATATATACAAAGAATACTTTATAAGTTTGAAAACTGAATATGAAGAAAAAGTTAGGACGCAAATTTTCTGTTGATGTTTTAAGATAATTTAAGACAAAAGCCCTAAACTGGGAAAAGACGCAGGAGAACACAACATACAAAGTCTCTGGAGACTTTGTATGTTCTGTTATTCTTCCTTCTTTCCGCAGTCTCAAGGTTTTGTCTTAAATTATGAATATTTTTGTCGACTTGGATATATACATTTTTAGCACTACAGTTATTTCTCTACCAGTTAAAATCCCGCGTGAATGAAGCTGACTACAGTAGTTAAAAAACTTCACAGAGTCATAAGAAAAGCGGCGTTTTTTCGCGTTTTTTCGTGGTTACAGGTGCCGCCTACTCCGTTCCATGGGATAGTTAATGCTTTCGCAGTAATAACGACGGCAAGGAAGCGGGGCAGACTCGGCAGCTGTAGACAAATGTAATTTCTGCATTTCCTACTGAAAAGGTCATACGGTCTTCAAAGCTGCATGGCGAAAACAAGCGGATTAGTGGTCTGAGTTGATGCACAGCCACCGAGCCCTAGAGTGCCACGGGCGTTGGTCGCTGCTTTATAGACGGCTCGCTTGCAGATGTGGGTGACTATGAGGCCTTTACACTTTGTCGTGGACGCAGTGCAACACATGTGTCGCTGCCGGACGTGGTGAGGAAACGGCGATTCAATGACTGGTCCACCACGGTGTTGTGTTGACCGGAGTAGCGTCCAAAGCCGCAATCAACGAAGTTGGAAGCAGCACTTGAGTGACGATGGAAGCAAAAACCTGCGTAGCGAAGGCAAGAGGATTAGTGGTCTGTGCTGATGCAGAGCCACCGAGCCTACAGAGCGCCCCGGGCGTTGGTCGCAGCTTTATAGTCGGTGCGCTTGCAGATGTAGGTGAAGATTAGGCTTTTCACGCTTGATCAAGTACCCAGTGTACCGTAGGTAGAAGTCTTTGTGGGTGCTGCTGCTTCCGCAGTCAAACCCCATGGAGCACCAAATAGGATGTAGTGTTTTAAGATGTCTGGTCTTGTTAGCCACTGGTATGACCTACAGAGCGGTACCTGACTTCACGTCAGAAGTGCGCCTTGTGAATTTTGCAATACGGGTCCTGGACATGACAACGTGGCGGTCCGTTCTAACGACGCTCCACACAGTTTAGCGCACAACCCCTTCGCGAAATACATCGTTATAAAATAATAATCAGTATACTTCGAGTGCACTATTAAGCAGGTAGAGGAAAGGAATCATATTAAAAATACATTATTAGGACATAGCTCTCAAACGTCGCTCTGTGATCGAGGTATCCTGGCTGAGCATATTAATAGTATGCACAATATTAGTGTGTAGAAAATATATTTTAATGGAATGACGCACTCTAAGAATAGGTTAAGCGTGCCATTAGTATTACTCTAGATTATGCATAATGGGCACTCCAAGCATTTTTTGTATCAAAGTGCTTTCAAGTAGATTTAAAGCATGGACGTCCCCCACGGAATTTTTACCGTTACTACCTGCGCTCCGATACACTCTGCCGGTTTCCGCTGCACTAGCTGATTTTGCACCTACTCTGCAAGGATGTAGCTGTAACTAACATTCAATTTTGGCCTATTTTAGTGTTTTTTTTATTAGCTTGTATTTCGGGCACAGAGGTGATAATTGCCTGGCTTAACACTAAAATCTTCGGTCGACACCCCGGACCCTGTGAGTGTTTGCGATCGCCTGGTCCAGTGGCTTGTGATCTCGTATACGTAATTAACCGTCCGTAAAATGAATTATTGTGCAAGTGTTATATATAGTCCGCGAGCACCTATGTTTCATACTGTTTTCAATTGCTTAAGAAACACGTTATTAGTGTTTTTAAAAATTTTAAATTACAATTAACGTAAAAAGGGGGCACTACAAAGAGCCGAATAAAATGTTTATATTGTTTATTTAAGATGAATAAACGGTATTATTACAATCGCAAGTTTGTGGCACATAGGAAATTAATTGCATAGTGTATTACCACATTGTTTTCAAGAGGCTCTAACAGTATCTAAAAAGTCATTACGTTAATGCTGGCGTAAATAGCCCACTTCATTTTAAAAGTCACAAAATCCATGCAATGGTACTGAATTCTATACGCCAATTAAAACAATATGAATGAAATGGTAGGTTATCTCTAAAAAATTCAGGAACCAAGGTCGGCGTTGAGTGCCTAGACATCTGAAGTGCCATAAGATATGCAGGAAAGTCAGCACTTTCCCACAGTTATCACAAAGTTTCACATCCTCCCCACATAGCAAGTACAGAGTTGTCACACGTGAGTGACCTGAGAACGTCGTCTTCCATGAGAGGAGCTCTCCCACACCACCAGGACAGGTTTGATGGCATGACCTTTCGTGGTTTGGATGTCCCTGTTGAACTGCCAGGAGTTGATAGTTGACTTCTGAAAATAGTTGACTTCTGAGCAACAAGCCAAAGTACGTTTCAGATTGCATAAAGCTGGAAACGCTTCACGTATATGATAATATAGTCCTTGTTATTTTAAGAAACACAGGGAGATGTCTATTGAAACGCATTCATACAGAAAAAAAAACGCCTTCCAATTGACGTCGGCGCCGCCGTCGAAAAAAAAACAAAACTATGCAAGCGTTTTTGTAAGCGTATTCACGTGGAACCTCGCATTTGTCGAAGGAACACGGGACTATTTGGTTTGTCTGCTTCGTACGATCGTTGTTGCCTCGACTTCGTGATTGCATATGCGCTCGGAGACAGCTGTCTGCAGGGAATGGAGTGGACAACGGCTGTGATTACATATACGTTTACGCTCATGTTGTGTGCAGCATATGTAAAAGGCAAGGATTCGAGCTCGCAGCTTCAGAATGTCTAGAAAGTGCTCTTTGGGCGCGTTATTGTCCAAAGCTTAGCACGGTGGCACGTCCGTGCATTCGTACTTTTGATAGCACCCTACGCAGCTTGTTGATAGGGTTTCCGTAGGGGAACTGTCAAATTTCGTAATGGTGGCGTGCACAAAAAAAAAATGCAGAAAACACATTCGGCGGTAATCGCTCCCGCGCAGTCGTAACACGCTGCGAAGTACTACGTCTTTTGGCGGCGGCATTCACGCATACGACGAAAAGTAGTTTCATAGCATCACACACATAAATAAATTTCTGGAACATTCCGTAGAACGAAATGTCTTGAAGTCAGTATCGAAATTCTATTAGATTGATGCTCTATGATACCCAGACAATTACAGTCCTCGGGAATATTACCCTATTTTGTCAAAAAAGCTGAAATTGAACTTTCGTGAATGTGTCCTTCGGATTCAATGCAAACAACTGTGTACAGTCGTGAAATAAAAACTATACCTGTCCAAAAAGTGTAATTATTGCTTCTATTGATATTTTATGACTTTCTTCTAAACTATTCCTGGAAAACATTGCGATGTAAGTTGATGTTCAGTTGCAATATAATTTTTGAGCATGCGCCGAGGCGTTGATGTCCAAGGGGTTTGGGGACGTGCAGAGCAGAACAGAACTTACAGTCGCTAGTTTCAATCTGCTTGCTTCACTCCACGCTGAAACATTCCCAGCCACGTTAGGCGGGTGACCGCATTTCTCGACCCTTCTGCATTTTCGCCTTCCTTGCGTCAAAAATAAAAACAAAAAAAGCAGATCCCAACAGGAAAAAGACAACACGTCACGTCCGGTTGCTCTCTGATTGGATCGATCCTGCGCATCGAGGGGAAAAAATTGGGTCCATCGACTTCGTTTCCCGCCGTCGTCGTACTCGACACGCGACTTTTTTTCGACAAGAAAAAAGCAGCAACTACACGAGCGTTTTCTTTGCGTGAATGCGCGTTTGCACTCACGTTTCTTGGTTCGTGATTTTGCTACCCTGCGATCTTATCAGGTAATACCGCAATCGCTGTGGTTATGGAGCGATGAGATCATTTTCACTACTCTCAACGCACTGCGTTTCTTCGATTCTCAATGATTCACTATATTTGTCACTATATTTGAAACGAAAATGTTTTGCGCTTTCAGACAAACTACGATATATTTTCGAGTGCAAAATAGGACGCAGAGCGCAAAAGCATGTTGAAACGACGGTCTTAGAAAGAAAAAAATATCAGTCATGCTTTCCTCGCCTACTTTTAAACGCTAAAAAAAGTGTTTGGCACAGGAGATGATTTATTTATATAAGTTTAGATGAAACGAAAAGTATCGAATTCAGTATGACTTTAATCATTTTTCAAGGAAGTCGTAGCATCACCTCGGCAAGAAAGTCTGTCTGTGTTCATTATACGGCGAGAAGGTGCTTCAAAATACGTCTTTGGTGCATTGGAACCGAAGGAAGAGCACGGCAATCAAAAGGCAACATAAAGGACGCGCAGGGAACCCGCAGTGAGGTTGCAGCCGACCGCGCGACGTCATTGGTAGAGGTCGGGGGAAATCAACAGCACCAGGGCGCGCAAGGGGCAAACGAACGTCGACGGTGTGTACATTCCTAAATATTTGTTGCTTTCATTTGCTTATATCGCGTAAGTTATTGGATGCCGTACTATTTTCTGAATACTGATTATGTGTGAGCCATTTGATAGATTTATGTTGTGTGTATAAATCTTGCCTGGTCATGGTATATGGACCGTTCATCGTAGTGAACGAGGATCTCTCATACGGTAGGGGATAAAAGCTCAGTCGCTCAAACTGAAAGCTTCGCTAATGGACGCTCTATTAGGGAAGAGACTCATTTCGATAAATTACCTAATTCGCCACCTACAGCTGTCTTGCTCTATGATGTGTGTTTTATTGGTGTTAAATGGGAAATCGTAGGTTTGAGCTTACTTTATGGAGCTGTTATTGCCCATATTTCCCCCATATTGAGGCATGCTTCAATCCCGTTTTTTATTCAAATATATAAAAAAGTCAAAATGTACCTCAGCTAACTTAAGCCATCCAAATTTAACTACAAAGTAGAACCAGGAGATAGCGTATTGTTAACATGATGCACTGTTGTGTACACGTGTTTTTCAGTTTTACTTATTGTCAATTTGCACCCTCCCGCGTTAAATATTTTTGACGGATAGGGCACCGAAGTTTCTCCTAATGTTTTTTTTTTTGGTATAAGCTATATACCTATTTTACAAGGGCGCCGCCATATTGAAATATTGTCACTTCCAGTACGGGCGAAAACATTATTTTGACGTCACATCCCAAATAGAATGCATTCGGGATATAAGCCTTTTCCCGTTTTTCTCCCTCTTATTTTATTACGATTGACAGGTTGATATGTTTTATTATTGTTTATTTGGCCATACAAAATATGCCTATCAGATGTCTGGGGACGAGAATAAGCATAAAAGGTCTATACCGGCTGAACGACAGTGATCGATGTCTATTAGCACCCCGCAAAACCTCAACAGACAAACCATAGATAACAATAAAAACCTCGTTAAAAAAAGGTGGTGAATTGCTTTGCACAAGCTTACACAAAGAATGCTAGATCAATGTTTTGATTGCGCAATACGAACAGCGATTCTTCTGGAACTTGTGCCCATGGATGTTAGTATAGTGGTGTTTGTATCTAAGCCTCAAAGTTCAGGGTATTATATGTTAAAACAGGGGAGCGAAGGTATGTGTGTGTGTGTGTACGTGCTTTAAGTGTTTGTCTTATCAGTGTGAGCAAGAAAACAATTAAGTTTGGGCGCTACATCATTATGTTTGTGCCACCCAAGTCCCACACTAACGTTCAACAATCTAGCCTTCCTCTAACACCAGGTTCCAAACAAAGACGAACGCAAAATGAAAAACCAAACATTCCCAAAAACAACTTGATCACGTTTTGTTTTGTTTTCCTATGAAATTGGCCGACGTACTTCTGTATTAACTAACAGGAACACAGCAAAGTGAAAGCAGATATCGCGGATAGGACAACCGGAGAGGTAAGTGTAAAACTCAGAAAGGCTGGTCAATATTGCCCATGCACGCGTATACTCACCCAGAGTAGAGTGTGTGCACTTCCCACTTATTGCTTAATCTGACGCTACATCGCTCTCAAGACAAGCGTTAGATCTGTCAATATTTATAATGGCCTGGGTTGAGTTCGAGAAATAAACACAAGTTCTGAGACGAGCAATGTTCAGAAAGGCTCTGCAAGGCCTCTCTGAACTGCAGTACAATCAGACCTGCAGAGTCTGATTGTACTGCAGTAATCAAATTAATAGTGATCGGTTACTTTTAGAGCGCAGCTCTTATGCGCCCGTTTCCGACTTGAGCGGCGTCGCCATCGGCGTAACCGCGCGTTACATTATGGGACGTTTCCCATAATGACGTCACGAGGGTCACTAGGGTCACGAGTGACGTCACAACGAAGGTGACGGCCTTCCCAGTGAGGGTCACGACTTTCACAAGGCCCTTACGAGTGACGTCACCAGGGCCACTAGGGTCACGAGTGCCCTCACGAACGAGGAGGGAGGGGGAGGAGGAAGGGAGGAGGGGGAGGAGAATGATAGAGGAGGGGGAGAGAGGAGGAGGAGGGGAGGAGGAGGAGAGGGCACGGAGGTGGATGAGGGGCATCTCTCCTCTCAGTACCCTGCACTCCTCCCCCTCAAGGGCTCCGCTCTAATTCGGCATTACAGGCATATTGTAAACGTCTTTACTTTTTTTTATAACTTTGCAGTTAAATTATTAGTAGTCGATTAATTTTTTAGTAATTTGTTATTCATTTTATTGCTTCCATTAGGAAGTAATTGCCACAATTACCCGATTTTATTTTTTTATTCATTTACCCTAAGGGCCCTTTCGGGCATTACATAGGGGGAATTCATACAAAAAGAACACGTTGACAGTAGTGATACACACAAATATACAGAGAAAGCCGCGGCACACAAAAAAGCAGTACATATAATCACAAAGTTCAATTGCTGCACTTCAATGGTAACATTATACAAATACAAAAAGAAAACGAACGACACACTGCAAATACTATGGCTTATCTGCGACGAGGGGCAAACATGATTATTTTTTTGTGAAATGAAAGGAACCAGGAGATTTAAAAAAGACTGATAATCCTGTGTCACTGCAATATCATACGGTAAGGCATTCCATTCAGAAACGGCAAGGTTAAAAGGAGAGTATTTGTATAGGTTAGTGCGTGCAAAAATTGGGGTTACTTTGTTGGGGTGGTCTAGCCGTGGGAAGATACGGTTAGCTGGAACAATGTGTGTTTGACGAAAAGGTGTAGAAGAGTGATATATCTTATGAAATAAAGAAAAACGGAAGATTCGCCTTCTGTTCTCGAGAGATGTTAAATTTAAGGACTCTTTTGTACTTGTTATACTACAGGTGGTTGAATAATTGCGTGTTAAACACCGGGCTTCTTTATTTTGGAGAGACTCTAATTCATTATCTAGATAGGCTTGGTGGGGATTCCAAATAACTGACGCATATTCTATTTTGCTTCTTACAAGGGATGTATATGCCATTAGTTTTGTTTTTGCGTCAGATAAAAACAAGTTTCTTCTCAGGAATCCCAGGGTTTGATTAGCCTTTCGTAATATTGTCTCTATATGTAATTTCCACGATAACTCTACTGTGAGGTGAACACCTAAGTACTTAAATGAGTGCACCTTTTCCATATCTCAATTTCGGAAGTGCTAAAATTGCTTGTTACCATGACTATTAAAGCGATTGCTTTAAGTTGTATTTCTGAAAAGCCGGTTGGCTTTTCAGGAAATTTACCTTCGTAATTTCCCTGAACATTCCCGAAGGAATTACCTTACATTACGAAGGAATTACCTTCGTAATTTCCCTGAACATTCCTGACTGAACATTCCCTGAACAGAACATTCCCTGAAAAGCCGGCCGGCTTTTCAGGGAACATTCTGATTGGTCTATAGGGCTATGACGTCACAGGACCTCGCACGGTAAATTCAAATAACCCGCAACGCTCACGTGAACCGCGACATCGCGCTTGGAATGAAAGTGATGAAAACATTATATATATGCAATTTAAAACTTCACAAAGTAATTCATTATGGTTAAAGGAAAAAATCTCAAACATACAGGCGGAGGCTGGATTTGAACCCGCGACCATTTGCTTTCGAGACAGACACGCTACCCACTTGGCCACCTGGGCATGTTTTATTCCTTCATTATAGGCCACGCAGACATGCCTGCTCAGTTTGGGAATATGCGGGGGTTTATATTTAACCAGCAAATTCCACTCTTAAAGGCGAAGCTTCAAGGTGAACTCCGCCAATTTTATTATAGTCTTAGATTTGGCTGGAAATTGGTAGATCGCATAAATAACCCTTTCATAAGTAGTAGCCAAAATATTTAGTCAAAATGAACATGTTACACATTTTTGAAAACCGGAGACGACTGCCTACTTACTTTATCTTCAATCATGAACATGTTTCCTGGAATTCTTGAAATTTTGAAGTTACATCGGCTGCGAGGGATCCAGAAGCCGACTCTCTACTGGCAACAATGAAAAAGGCATATTGTTCCCTACCCCCTTACGTCACCTCCGGGCAGGCCAGCGAGCGACCGAAGCAGCTGCGAAGCGGCTTTCCGTGAGCCAGCGACGGATATTATTTTCTTCACAGGTTCAAAGTTGAAAGTTCCTTTACTATGGGTAGCAATCTGTGCTTGGAGGTAGATTGTAGGTACAGTGCAAAGAAAGCCATATTTTTACCTTTGTTTTCGTGGCGAAGCAAAGCGCTCCCAAGCAGCAATAGAGGTCAGCCATGTCAAGGTGTTTTTGCGCAAGCTGTGAGCCGAGATAGCTAGTGTTGCATGGAACAATCGCGCTTTTACTCGGAATGATCTATAGGGTTACGGGCTTTAGTACGCGGCTAGACACTTTATAGCAGCGTGCTGCGAGTTGAGTGTCCTTTTGCAGCTGAAACAGCCTCAAGAGCTGCAACCGCTGACCCAAGCCAGCCCTGACCACTACGACAGCCGTCCAAACAGGACGCGCTAATAATATCGAGAAAAGTAGTGCACATTCTAGCACTTTAGTTGACATTTGGCGCAATCAAAATTTGTTGTTCACAACAGCTACAGTTTTTTATTTTTATTTTTCATAAACACTATAAAATTTTGTACCTCGAATCTAGGTCATTCTACTCTCAGAATGCCACTCACTCGGCCGATCTATTCAAGACGATAAATGAAACGTCTAAACAAAATTCTAGTGTGAGTTTAGACATGACTCTTGCAGACTGCTATTTCTGTTTAGTATTGCAGAGGTTTAGGGAGCAGTTGTTGAGGTTCATTAATACACGATAGAGCCACTGCCCTGTTTTTCAAATGGTTGACATGAAATTGTGTCTAAGAGAAGAGGTGGTGAAAACGTTTTTATTATTTTCTATTCCATATAAATGTAATGTTAGGCTGAAAAAAAAATTAAAACTATGAAAATAATAATGTTGCTGAGGAGAAGCATGCATATTTATAGCTGATGTAAACTGTGCAAAGCCAAAACTTAATTACAAACAAGAATCTCATATAGAATTACACCATTCCGCATGTGCACTCGTGGTTCAGTGTTTGATGAGCATTCTGCGTTCTACTCCAACAGTGAAGAAAAAGAAATATGGGTACGAACGTTTCTTTGGGTAACCTCTGTTAACGTATTTTTAGTTAAATATTTTACGGTGCATTTTTGTACTTTACGAACTATTTCAAGCAAATATTCTTTATATGGCGATGAAAAGTGAATTTGTTTATTTTATATGCCTTTCATTGTATTTTGACGTTTGGCTTTGTGGCTGCGGAGTGCTTTTAAATTTCACTTTAGCGCGATCTTCATGAAAAGGAGCCTGCCATCTAGCTTACACGAATGCAGTAATTCAATTCTGTACATTTCAATGTCTACAAGGACCACAGCCTAGATATGTTGGTTCAAAGTCCAGCACGGGCATGTTCATCACTTTGGAAGCGAGCAAAGTGCACACTACAATTACGAACACTGAAAACGACAAAGACCAAAGCGCTGCCCTGGAATGGTTTCCAGATATTTGGCTAAATTACTTAGCCACCAAGGAGCATATGCATGCTGCAAGGGCTTAGACGTGCTGGCGTCTGCAACAGTAACTTTTCGAAAGAAATATCTAAAACAAATAGCACGATCCTTTAGCTAGAACGAGCTTATTGTGCACCAGTGTATCAACATTTCAATCATTCTCCGTGGTGCTTACGTAATTTGTCAAAATAGTGTAGCTTGACTCGTCGATCTTTCTTCGCCAGCATAACTGCCAGCTTCTGATAGAAGCAAAACGAATTTGCTTGCCATTTCACGAAACTAGCGAGCCGCGGCTTGAGCGTAACGAGTTGCAGAAAAAAATGGTTTTCTCAAAATCACAATAGACCTTTTCCGAAATTCAGTGCCATCTGATGGCTGAAATGGCGGTTTAACTTTTGTCGTACTAAAGGTGTAATGAACCTGCAGCCTGCAGTATTTTAACAGGCACCGTCACTTTCGCAAGTCAATGGTAAACGAGAATGCGCTCTTCACTGCATAATTCTTTCCCGATCATCTCTTCAGTGTCGATGGCCACAAAGAAGCAACCAGTCAGAACAAAGCACCAACTCTGTAAAATGCCTTGATAAAGTTCAAAACATCAAAGGGCTTTGAATTTTATTCTCTGCTACTAGCAAATTGACTGGGACTGATTTATGGAAATTAACCCTTACTCAGCTCTTTCATTCAATGCCTGCTTCGCAACGAGCTAGCGTCTCGAATGTATAGGCCTCGAATCCTCTCGTAGGAGTATCTTCAACTTTTTCCTTCATCAGTAAACAGAAGGCCGCGATTAGTAAGTCAGATACGCCATTTTTCAGATGATGATGATGGTGATCGTATTGGCCAGACTGAATTTGGGAAAGGGTCTATTGCTTCCGTCTTTCGTTTTTACTTTCTGGTAGTTCAGCCCGTAGGCCAAGGTCATACTTTGTGCAAATAGAAATTATTATCAACTTCAGATAGTGCGAACACCCATGTTTTTCCCGCTGTTAGACGCGAGAGAGGCGGGCGCGAGCGTAGTCAATTGCCGGCTACGCGTATCGTAGCCAGCCTGTGACGTCACGTTTGGGTGGCCGGGAAAAGTGGACAAAAAAATCTAGGGAGAACGATGTTTTGTTTCGGCAGCGATTAAAATATCACTTTGTTTAATGAACGAGGGTGAATCTGAGGGAGCGAGATAGCATTTCGGAATCAGGAAGTCATCCGCATTCAGATGATGCCTTTGGATTAGGTTGCGCAAAAAATCACCGGAGTTCCCCTTTAACTCTTTGAGCCCAGTGTTGCTCAGGAGCAACAAGTAAAGTATGATTTATTTCTCCCACGCCATGTGCTCATCAATAAATTTAGCGCCCTCTATTGCAAGGGCGAGGATATCTGTGTTAAGCAGTGAAGAATTGAATTGCGTGTTCAACACAGATCACTTGTCCTTTAAAGACAAAGCTGAAAGGGGATGTGAGGTATGACGGCGTGCACCACTGACCTCGTAACTCCGAAAAGAAAAAACAGGCGCAAATATTTCAAATTTAGTTACAAGTGTTCCTACTATGCAAAATGCGAAGTGCACCAGTGCCTTGTCCCGGGTCGTAACTGCTTTCGATCATTGCAGGTAAGATAAAGCTGAAAATGCCAAATGTTACTCACAATCAATATTTCGAAAACATATTTACAAAGGAATGTAACTTTTTTTTTTCTGAGATCAAATTTTTGTTAGCCTTTGTGTTGTAGAACCACTTCAGGATTTTTAGTTATGCAGTATTTCAAATAAAGATTTGGACATCAAAAGGTTAAGCGTCTTCCTGTTTTTTTCCCTCCCCTTTTAAATACCGCCCTTTGCTTGCACAAGTGTTCGACCAAGGATTTTTCGGTCATAGTCTCCGACAAACGGATGGTTTACCGAAATTGCTGAAATAAAAATATAAATAGATTATAGTTCGGTTATTCTAATCCTATAAGGGACAGAGCAAAATATACGTTATCAAACTGGCAGAATGAATTGTGAACAGAAGATTAGGGCGCAAACGAGCTGGTGATGATTTAACAATGCTAACTAAAACTTTGAGACTGGGACAAGAAGGGACGGACAAACACAAAGTCTCAAACCAAGTCTTTGTGTCGCTTCTCTTCCCAGTCACGGGGTTTTAGTCAATAAAGAAACTCCTGTCGTTATGAAAATCTCAAGTAATCGAAAAAGGAACGTCTACCTTTTCAAATAACGGAAAATTACTTTTCTTCTGAAGTAATCAAGTAATCTAATTGAATACATTATAACTAGTAATATTTGTAATTGAAATAAATTATGTTTTTCGAATGACCTGTGGAAGTGAGTGCAGTTGAATGTGTGCGCACAGCTCTCTAGCTTTTGTCTGTTTCTGTTCATTTCTCTTCCTTTGCGCCTTCATTTAAATGTCTAAAAAAGCAAGTAATTGCGGGAACGTCATCTGAGTAAACAAAGAGTCCATAAAATTGAATGTCTTAAGCTGCTACCAATCACTAGGGCCTGAAATAATGACTCAAACGAATGTTTGTCGTGCGAAACGAGAAGCGTTTCATTTGCTTGCCCGCATAGCACACTGATGGAAATACTTCTAGAAACTTGCGAGAGAAAAATACATTTTCGGGTGTCCACAATGCACATGAATATGGAATGTACAGAGGATAATATATTTAACCTAAAATTAAATCTTTTCGTGCTTTTTTTTCATTGCACGCAGGAAAAGTATGCCTCGAAAATAAAGTGTTTTAGTGTGTGCGCGCGCACGAGCGTGTATATGCGTGTCCGTACGCGTGTGTGCACGGACACACAAACGCACACGCAAATGCGTGTGCATTCGTGCGTACGTTCGCGTGCATGTGTGTGTGTGTCTGAAGGTGAGTGTGTCTGTACGTGTGCGTGCGTATCCCTCCGTGCGTGTGTGCGCGCGTCTGTGTGTGTCTGTGTGTTTGTGTATGCAAAATGCGAAGTGCTCTAACGTAGCGCTCTGAATATTCCATCTGTATTTAGCTAACTGAAAAATGACTTTTGTTTTCCAAGGTTTTCAAACGCGAAAGTGGGTAGAGAACTCACGTAGTGTGACGACGGTAGGTGTCTCTATATATGTGATCATTTTATTTTTTCCTATTTTCGTAATGTTTCGCAGAATTATACTTTGCCCATTTGGGTGTAAAGTGATAATCAAACGTGTATGTTTCAACTATAGCGGACGGTACAATTTCGTAATAAAGAATATACACTTCGATGCTATTAGCAAAATTAATCTGATCGTGAAGTATAGGGAAGTTTATTTTGGATATGTCAATATATAGATGCAACAATACTTTAAAAAACAAGCTAGCTGGTGGTGATTCACGGTAATAAAACCCGAGTTTTATTACCATGCATATATGGTTATTTTATTTTTGTAGATTTTTTAAAACCTTTTTGCGTATTTTGCGAGAAAACTAGATATAAGGAGGAAAACAATGACCGCATCTCCACGTGGTGAATGATGTTGATTGGGCGAAGCTCTGATGGGGCTGATGATACTGATTTTATTGTTCATAGGTACTGCTAATGGTGCTGATTTTTTTATTGCTCATAGGTAGTGCTGAGTTCCGGGTTGCGTTTCGACTTCAGTATTACTGCTTTATGGTCGGTGAAATGCAGAGCCAGTGGTCCTTCTAGCGGATCAGCTTGGATCCGCTAGAAGCCGTGGAACGCATCTCCACCGCTTAAGTCAACGGTCCATGTCAGAAAGAGAATGTGTGGTATGGAACGTGGTTAGTATACGCTTTTGAGCATTTGACTGCAGCGCCCTCTCGTCTGTAAACGTTGAGCCAATGCATGCAAAGTTTAACGCGACTATATACGCATTTGAGCGCAGCGCCCTCTCCTGTAGAGACGTTGAGCGGCTACATGCAACGTTTCATCCATGACATCCCCAGCTCTTGAATTTCTGCCACATCTCAGAGCCCCCTACTCGTCCCGCAGTTGTGGCCGAGTGGTTAAGACGATGGACTAGAAATCCATTGGGGTCTCCCCGCACCGGTTTGAATCCTGTCGACTGCGCAAACATTTTTTTCTTTTTTTAAGAAGACAGATGTGATGGCAATTGATGTGAGCACGGACGCCGGACGAACGGACGGACGGACAAGGCTAGACACTAAGGAGCCTCGCTCCTAAAACCTACTGGAAGTGACTCTGAGTTGTAGAATATTTTATTTTATTTCCAATAGCTTTAAAAAAGTTTTTTTGAGATTGGATGATGATTATTATGAAATTACTAATCATTATCCCTATGATTACAAGGCTGCAGGAAAGGTAATTTCCTGCACGCAATGTGAAAGCGCGATTGTAGCAGTTATGTCGAGGGCCCTAAAAGGATCAGAGCGCAACTCGATCTAACTGTACTTTGGAAATATATGACGGTGAAGGCTTGGAATAGAACACTTCAGGTAGGCGTGCGCTGCAACGTATTGTTCTTGAAATTTGGATGATAGGTGATTTGATTCCACTTCCTCATTCTAATCAAACATTACTTGCCCTTCATCATCGCGCGGGTTGAGCAAGCGCAAGCGCTCCCTCTTTCTCGCTGGCGCCTAGACAACGGCGGCTCAGATTTACTTACTTTTCGTTTGACAGTCTGTTGCATCGCCTAGCATTCCTCACAACGTTTCCGGTGCCATGCCGTCTTCAAGCTCCCTTCAGAACTCTTGAGTTGAAGAATCGCACCCTGCAAACCATGGCCCATGCAAGTACTCCGAACCTCAATTACGCTGTCAAGAAGTTCAGGCTGCGAAACGGAATGTCCAACAGCAAAATATTTAATCTGAACCGCCGTCGTCTAGGCCAGGGGCCTCCAAACTCCGGCCCGCGGGCCAAATCCCGCCCGCGAAAGTCTCTCTACCAGACCGCGGCTGACCGTGGTTCTTCCTACGAACCCCAGCCCCGGCCTGCTTCCAGAAGGACCGCTGCTTTCGGCGCAAAAAGAGGCGAGCGGATAAAGAAACGGCGCCGCAACGAAGGCCAACCACGTAAACGAAGATGCCAGAAAAGACGAGGGAAAAACTGCCTTTCATAAGGTGCCACTCCTGGTCATATTATTCGGTGGAGATTGTCATCAACAGTATCACCATTCTCAGTCCCCTGTTTCATATATGTGAAAATAATTAGGTTAAAATTCTTTTGCGTTCCACTGTAAATTCAGAACCCTTCGTTTTAGATTTTTTTTTAAATCGCAGTGCAAAAGTCGGGCGTTTTGATTAAAGATGGCAATCGGGGAGAAATCGGGATTTCTGAAGTGATTATTATGAAATTCGTGGTTTCCAGGTTATATTTGAAAATATGCAAGTATAATTAAAGCATGATCTGTTTGAATACACATAGTTTTTTTTTTTTTAATAAAGTACTGTACCCGGTTGCATTGAAACAAGATAAGAGCTCACATTGGCTTTGAACTTTTTCATAAATCTTTGTTGCTTACATGATATTCTTCACGCGTAGCTTATTTCTGTCTTCATCCTAGACTTGTCTAGTTTTCAGACATAGTATCTGCATTGAGAGAACGTTTTCTCAGCATTACACCTTACGTACATTTGAGATGCGTAATTTCTCACACTTTTTCTTTTCAATTTTTTTTTGCTTTGGTTGAAGCATAAAAGAGAAAGGTGAAGGATTCTTCACACTGGACATCAGACTATCATTTTAAGGCTCGATATATGTTACTGCCGTTCACTGAACCCAACACAATCCAGGATTCTTTCTGAGGTCTGGAGCCAGCACATACGTCCCTACTAACTCTCAGTTTCCTAGAAAATATTTTCAGATAAAAATATTTTGGAAAATGCTGGAATAAAAGTTTCTAGTTCAGGAAAAAGTGGGGTTTACTCTGATAAAAAAAAACAATGTGGAAGGTGTAAATATCCGGAAATATCGAAATTTACCCGGAACAAAGGACACTATGTATAACTGCTCGTGTACTATGTCGTATCTATTGTATTTTGTCAGCATCAGTTCTATCACTCTCAATTATAGTCCTCGGCTCTGTTGAAATATGCCGAAGCTCATATATGCGCGTTTTTTCTGACTAGCAATGTTTTCCACGAATGATATAAGCTAAATATACGATTTATAATGTAGATGTATTGGTCTACAATATGTTCTTCTTTTATAATGTTTACTTTACCCTTCACTTTTAAAAATAAGTGCTTATCTATAGGATTTTTTTTTTCTAATTTATAATTACTCATTTATTTTCTGGTCCTCAAGGCAGCGACAGATCCCCGATCCGGACTCTTATCAAGAAAGTTTGCAGGCCCCTGGTCTAGGTTCCAGCGCGAGGAGCGAGCTGAAGAGAGTTACGTTTGATGGTGATTACAAGGTTACATTAAATCCTTACAACATTGTTGATAAGCAACCTTGAAGGAACCCGGACAACGCTTTTGCCGTTTGAAAGGAACTTAAGTTAATAATCCAACTCCAGGTGTCAGTTCATCGGGTAATGGAAAAATCAGTTGCGTTTCAGATTCATAGATTCAGTGACTAATACCTTATCAAACCAAAAGCATCTTTCTCTGACTAGGCCTTGCCTGTATCGTATACACGATGGTTTTTTTTAAATTTATTTATAAGTCTATTTGTTTTAGGCCGTAATCCAGGTCTTATATTTAAAAAAATTGCAAGGTATGAGGGTGCCAAGTAGAAAAAATTAGAGAAGCAGTAAACCAGACATTTTTTTCTAAATTTATTTTTTAAATTTATTTTCAAAATTTAAAATACAAGGTAAATGCGCAAAAAGAGGACTATGTTGTTACAGAGTCTACGAAAGCAAACTTGCCGCAATCAGCTTTATTAAAAGGCCGGATTCAAATGATAAAAACACGTACGAAACAACTGAGACTCAAGGACCATCAAGTGGGTGCCTGTTATGGGCTTCACTAAAGTCGTGGGTGATAAATATATAAAAAGGAGAGAGAGAGTTAAATACAAGATTTTGCCTAAGTCGAATGCATTTTTAATTGTAATCAGAGGTAGAGTGCAGGCAAGCTGGTAATGAATCGAGATCGTATAGAACCTGAGATTGGGAACAATAAAAAAGGTACGAAGAAAACAATTTTAAAATGATTTTGGACTCTAGAGAATACTGCTAATTGTTTTTGGGATTATTGAGAAGTTCGTCAAGTCACATCTGATCTTGAAAGAATGTACATTATGTTATAACAAAAGAAATACCAATTTCAATCTGGCACAATTTATTTGTTGATTGAGGGTTATTATCTGTTTGTTCTCACTAATGACGGCGGGGGCACCGTGTCTTATATTTAAAGTGAATAAAGCAAGCAGTTATTTTCTGGGCAATCTCAAAATCCGACATAACTGACTTTGTGCTTAGACACTATATTATAAAAACGGATTCATACTTCAACATAGTAAAGCAGTTCTATAAGGGATAAAGCGAATAACCGTGAGATACAGGAAATACAACATATTTTAAATTTATTTTCAACATTTAATATACTGAGTAAATGCAAAAAAACAAAAAAACTACGTAGTTACAGACTCGGCCAAAGCAATCTTCTGGCAAGCAATTTGATTAAACGTCCGAATTCAAATCATAAATGAACACGGCAAAAATATAGAGAAATCGATTGCAATTCTTAACTGTTTTGGAGCACATTAACTGACACTAGGGAATACTGATAATTTTTTAGATTATTTACAAAACGTAAAGTCCTACTTAATCTTCAAAATATGTACATATTTTTTATAAAAAGTACATACACATTTTGATGTTGATTCTCACTATTTAAGACGGAGGGGAGGGGGGCTTGAGTTCTATATTAAGAATCAATAAAGCACGCAGCAATTTTCTGACAGTCTCACGATCCGGCATAGCTCATTTTGTGCTCAGAGCCCAAAATATATAAGCATATTTTGATTTTAACCTAGTCAAGAAGTTCTATAGGCGCGTTTATTTGTCATAGGCAGAAGCTATGTTATGATTCCGTCATAGTAAACCTCATTCGGGAGGCTACAAGAGGTACATCTTGATATGTTACCATCAAAAAACGTTTGGTTTAATTACATAGAAATAAACTGTGGAATTTAATGAAATTCTATACATTTACGTTATTCACTTCACATTTGAACTGCAAACGTTAAATTGTTTATGTATAAATGAATATATTTGGAAAATCCGACTGCATTTTCTACTTTCTGCACCATTGGTGGAGGCGAGCAAGACAGTAAACAAGTATTATATGTTCATTTATCCAGAAACTCTAGATGCTCCTTAAAAACGCGTATAATTTAGATGAAATTTTATGACAACAACAAAAACATAATGCTCTTGGCTCTGGGAAACCCGTGCCTTGGGAAAGAAATAAGGTTCTGGGAAACCCGTGTGTGAAACCTACACGTTAGGCGAAGGCAGAATGGATGACAACTTACTTCGACAAACAGGCTGATCAGTTAGTGCGGCCTACGCAAGAATCTTACTCTTTTTCTTCTCTTGCAATAAACGAAGTTTTGAAGAGGGGTTAAGTGGATCACATCTAGGAAGTGCTACAAAATTATGAATATTAAATGAGAGGCCACATTGACCAGTTCATAACGCCTCTCGTTCCGGCTATACTACGCAATAAATGGCACATATTCAAGATATTGAGTTATACATTTTTTTACAGAAAATAAAATGGCCTTTTCTAGTCGTGTAAGTAGCAGATTTGGAACACACTACAATTTTGCGCGAATTTGGTGCTACCATTGAGCTGTGCAAGGTAGACACCAAATATTGATTATGATAGAAGCAATTCACGTTGGACGTCTGACGTCCAGTTAGGAATGAAACATTTCTGGATGAATGTTTTCTTAAATATTCGGTTATTACTAGCCCGTTTCACTTTAAGCCATTGCACAAAGTATAAATGACGTTTTTGATCAGAAGAGAAGAGGTAGGCTTGCGTTGCCTACGGGCGTCTTGATACGTATGTTGACTGACAGAGCTAAGAGAAACAATAATTGCCATTTGTTTTTGTTTTTGTTTTTTTATCTCAGAATTGAAAGGTATTCAATAAAACTGGAGATGTTTTTAAACATTAGGGACACAAACTTAAGCGTGCGAATTAGATTGTTTCTGACGCCGGGTCTCAATAAAATTTGAAGAAAAAAATTGATGTCATGTTAGCGACAAATGTGGCGTGCAGTCTACGCGAAAGAATAGCACTGCGTCGAGATTGCGGTTCTGCTAATTGAAAACAGCTATTACTGTCTGGCTTATACTTTCCCACCCGAAATACACGCGTCATTTTGAAACAGGTCAGATTCACACCAATCCGAAGTAAACACGTCAAATATTCATTAAAATATTAACACTGCAAAAACAAAAATAGGAACATTTTGCTTACCTCAGCGCCGTGTTTACAGCCATGGAGATGGAAGTCGTATTAGGCGACACTTTTCATCGCTTGCTTAAGATTTTCCAAAATACATGAGAAAAAAAAAACTCCAGTACATTGCGCCATGGAGTCAAGGAAACTGAAAGTGGTCCTGTTTTTTTCGAGACAATAAACATTTGTCACGCATGCTTTAATTCAGCACAAGCAACGTAACTATTAATAACCACTATTGCGGAAAATATTTAATATCTGTCTGCGCCCAAAATTTGATTAGTAAAAATAAAGAGGCATTTTACATATACAGATTATTACGCTATCATGGCTCTCGCGCATAGGCGCACCAATGTGACCCTTTTTAACCCGATTGCGAATCCGCCGACAGTTGCACAGCCCTCTCTTTACGCGTTTCCATCTTTTGTGTACTTCTCTCTTTTTCTTTTGCTTTAATGTCTTCCAGCTATGCCCGCCGCAGTTGTTTCAAAATCTCTCGCTCTTAGTGTGTCGCAGTTTGGGCGACCGCGATAATGGACCCTTGGAGCGCGTCTCAAACCGCCCTCCACTGCGCCACATTGTTTTTGTCGCTTTGTCCCCTCGTCGCAATTCCTACAGTTTCACAAGCAAGAACAAAATAACACGGCGCTTGCTCCAAACTGTGTACGCGTACTGGCTCAGGAGCAATACGATCCACGTGGAGGCGCTGCGTTCGCCGCAGTGTCTCCGCGGAAAAGTCTCCGTTTCACGAGATGGAAAGCTGCGCCGCGATGAAACAGCTCGCACTTCGCATTTCAAAACTATTCGCACCGACACGCGATTTTCTTTTTTCCGTCTCACTTCGTCATCTTAGTGTACACGCTTCGGAAGGAATTCTTGCTTTTGTAGCTGGTAGCGTGAGGCTGCAATGTGACACCGTTGCGGCAGAGGACCAGAAAAACAAACCATCTTTAAAATTGTATGGTTCTCAGTTTTGTCTATACAGGACCGAAGGAATATGGCGCAAGCAGATTGAGATGTGGGTGGGACTTCGTAAAAGCGGCTCTGTTGGTCCCTAATATTTAAATTTTCTTGAAACCGACGATGCCGCCTCGAATCATGGTGCGGACATCCGCTACTGAATCTGAAAAGTAACATTCGCAGTGGGCACTTGCGGTTTTGTTTTCTTGTTTACGCGGGGAAAACGTGAATGATATCATCCCCGTCAAAAATAAAACTAGAAAAAGTATGTTTTCTATATCAGCGTGATAGAGTGAAATATAAAAGCAGTTGTCAGAAAGAAACACACGAAATGAATGAAGCATATTAGAATGATTATTAAACTTAAACATTCGTTTGTCCTCGGGCACAGGGTTGATTTTGAATGATGTCGACGCTTCAACGCCGCAACATTAGAGCGAGATGTACATTTCGGTTTGGCGCCTTTTTGGAAAACTGCAGTTTACTTAAATGACGTTGCAAACAATCCTACTATACTGTATTGTTTGTCATAAATTAATTATACTAGAATCGGTTGCGGATAACAATAAAATAATCACTAAATATTTTTAAGGGTTTTTAACGTAGTGCAACCCTCTCTAGGAGCACTTTATATGTAGTTATGTCAACCCCTGACTTCTAGAATTTTGAGAAGGGTCCTAGAGTGCTTCCGAACGTGCTTAGAACTTATACAGCGTGCACGTCCTTCTGCTCTTTGCGTACCTCGCGCCTTTGTTTGCCCTCCAAATGCATCCTCGTGCTTTTGTTTCGCCCCGAACTCAACGATTGGCCGCCTCGTCATCGCGAGGTTACTGCGCATTCTCAATGACTCCCTTTCATCGGCGTGCCCCTCCTCCCTTCAAATGCGCCAAAGCCGCATTTTCAAACACTTACTCGTCGTATATCAAACGTGAAAACGTATTGCGTACCGGCCTCGCTTAGAATGCGAAAACCGTACGCCCAAAATGTAAAAAAAGAATCGTTATTTTAAAAATGATACATTCATGTAAGTGAAGAGTACAAAAACAACGAGTCGCTCTTCTAAAAAAACTAAGTAGTATAATTAGTATATGGCTTGACTACGTTTTGAGAAAATACAGAAATGCAGCTTATATTGACGGTGCTAATTTAAATCCTTCGCTTTTTACGATTCGCTATTGTGAGAAGTCACATTTCACAATTACAGGTCTAGCGTTGAGAAGATTCTTATACCAGGGTTCACACTAATTCTTCATTGTATCTTCTTGTGCAACGCTCTCTGAGAAAGTATGAGTAGATTCACACTTGTAACAAGATCACCATGGAGGAAGTTAACTCAAGGTTATGAGCGGTTCATTCCTTAGCACAATACACTGTAACTACTGTAAACGACACTCCTGCGTAAAAAACACTGCCAATCACTGTGAGTACGTCGTTTTTTTTCGAAACGAGCTTCGTGTGGTTTAGGCATTTCTCCGAGAAAATATAGGAAACATATTTTTCGATAAAGTAGTAATTCATTATTTATTCGGCTAACGAAGATCTATGCATGAAGAGATGTCGCACCTTTCAATTCAATTTGTGGATTCGTCATAGGGTGCTTCACCAACGGAAACATTTTTGTTATTGAAACAAGCATCGTTTTTACTGTTTTGTGTTGTTAGTCAATTTTGACTTTTACACATCGTTATGGTCAGAACTGTATCGCTCACAAACATAGAAACACTTTAGCACTCGGTTCTTCGTAAAAAAAGCGAAATAAATAAAACTGCCGCTTGTCCAGCTCCAAAATTTAAACCAGTTCGTACCTGCGAGGATTAAATTCCCCACAAATATGTACCTTAATTGTACCGTTTGAGACGTGTGATAACAAAGCCTAGAATTAGCCTCCACTACTCACGTCTCCGCGCCGCTGGATGGATGTGACGCAAGTTCGAATCGAAAGGATCAACCCCACGGGCGCCCTTCGCTGGTAAGTTTCGGTTTTAAGACGTGTAACAAGGACAGCGTTGTTCGCTCCGTAGCATCCACTACGAATTTTTGATCAAAACTTCGCAATCAATATTTATAGTCCGCAGCAGCTTAGGAAGCAGAAAGCTTCGCATATAATATTTCGCAATTACTTGAGTTTTTTTATATCGGCTTTTTATTGCTAATTACGCAGTTTCATTTGCTCTCGAAAAATCATAAGACGTTCGGGAATCTCTACGTTCCTTGTTTCTTAAACAGTAGTGGCTAAAATATACAATATGGTCTAGCGTCAAATCTTCAACTACATCTCCCCAATAAGAACATTTAAAAGTTAATTAATAGTTGTAAGTTAATATGCTAACTAATTAGAACATTTCACCGTTTTATAGTTTTCCTACAGCATCCAATTTGTCTCCAAAGCAAGAATAAAAAAAGGAAAACACACGTTTTTTGTGTTTTTTTTTTGTATTGTTTGTCCCTATACAACTGACGCAGCGGGTACGATCTTATTTTCAGAAATTTCGAGACCCAACTAGAAAACAATTAATGTTTAGCAAGTGACGTCCTTAAAACAAATGTGTGTAATTTTAGACGAAAAGAAAAAGCGAAACTCTTATGACAATGTCAGCGAAAGCGGCGCCGTGTAGCGGCAGGGCTGGCAAACTACGAGAGAAAGTCGTGTTCCTCTGTTGTCTGATTCTGTTGGTTGGTTCTCGTAGGCAGAATAGACTTCAACGCTTCTTTATTATTATCAAATAAATTATAGTGGTCCACGGGTTTCGCAACAAAATGAAGCATGAACAGGTACATAGAAAACATCTTAGTGGTGTGCAATTTCTTTCATCTGCCAGATGAAAACCAATACCATCAGGAAAAACATGTACCTGGGCAAAAACATGCCGTAAAAAACCCACGAATAGGACTTTATTTATAAAATTACGATTGCCGCAAACAGTTACCGCAACAAAAAAATAAAGACTTAAACGAATGCCTAGGAAGCGTCTGTATATTTATATTCGTTAATAATAATTAATAAAAACATGTAATAAAATCAAAAGCCACTTCTAATGCCATAATACACGTTATGAAATTTCATTACGATTGCGTGTTTATGAGCGCTGAAACCTGTTCTCACGTATGCCCAATACTAATTTACATAAAGTCCTCATTTTTTAAAATCACCTAATCAATTAAAAAGCTTGGTCGTGCCAACATGTCAGGCGAAACGTCAATTTTGAGCACAACATATTAAAGTTTCGTTCAGCTTCAGTTGGAATACGCAAAAACACATACCCACAGGAATTCCGTTGAAATCCTCTATCAAATATATTTTAAAATTATATTAAGCCGTATGTCAGAAACGCCTAGCGAAATGTTTGTCGTCTTCGCCAAAAATCCTTCCTGAAACATAGTCTGGTCGTATTTTGCCTTCACAGTCTTAGCACTTTCCAACGTAACTGCTACAATTACGCTTTGGCTTGCTTATGCTAACGTAACATAGCGTATTCTAGCTGAACTATAATGTTAGATAATCTGTAAACAAAATAAAATAAGCACGTGAAAAAAAAAGATCGAAGTAGGTAATCATTTACGAATTTAAATGCATCCCAAAGAAGGCGACCTTGAGATGAAACGATTTCGGCTTCGCCGGGGCTTTGTGATTTAGAATCCAGAAAACGGTTGTCGACGGATTCATTCAGGAAGCACCTGATTACTGCAGGAGACACCGTATGTTTCTCTGCAACCTCGGGGCTCGTCTATCATAACACATACGGCAATTTCCGCTCGGTTCTCAGATCACGCGAAGTCAAATTAGACATCACTGGTAGCAATGGCATAGCAGGCATGTATTTTAAAAGTGCACACTTGCATCATGCATATGCATATAGGACCGACTACATTTCGGGGGCGGGTTGGGGGGGGGGGGGGGCGACACTGCTTGACTGAAGCCGTGTTTACGGTGGGATCCTCCCTTCCCTAGCCAGTTTGTCGCTACACTTGAGAAACAGTTACTAAGTCCGGGTAGCAACGGGACACCTGGTACCTCTGTCCGGAGATAGTTGCACGGCGTTGTGGTCTTGGGTTGTTTCACTACTGCCCGTCGAAAGCCGTCCGTCGCCCGAGTCTGTCGTCGGGAAACAAATTAAGCGTGCCACATAACCTGCTATACATCTTTCCCGGACCTATATAATACATTACCAGTAAATAAATCACTTGCAATTCCTTACATTTTATCAGTCAAATTTGTAACGCACTTATTTCATGTTTGCTAGAATACTAGAAGTAAGTTACCTTACATATCATGGATAATAAAAGACGACCAACAACTGCTGACGCTCGAACTGCCGCGCGTGCCCCCGTCGCACCTCGCTATTCCCCACATTCCTCTCTCCCCGCCCCTCCCCCCCGCCCCCTTGGGGGGCGCGGGAGAAGTAAACAAGCGTCCTTTCACAAGTCGGAGTAAATTGCTCTTCTTGGACGATTCTCTAGTTGTGTCTCCCTCGTGGTGTAAACCCTGCTATCTTGCTATCTTGCTGTGACTCCTTGTTTAACTACAGGGCTTGATGAGGGCCAGGGGTGCGTATGGCACAAAGACCGTGTGCCCTTTTACCAGATGGGCTGGCAGTCCTGCGGTGCATAGGTAGCCTGGTGGAGGCTGTTCGCAAGCCGCATCAGGTTTCGAGGTCTCCGCTATCCTCTGCCAGGTCGACATTCTATCTGCTGGCTTCCTGTCGATCAGCCGGCCGGGAACGAAAGCATGAGAAATATTTCTCTGGGACCGACTATGGTAACAACTGCCTGCGCTGCTCTTCAACAATAGTTCGTGGCGTCAAACCTCGAAGTTTAGTGTCCTGAATGCTTAGGACAGGGCAGGAAAGTGGCACCGTGGGTCCCGACAGCCAGATATCCGTCACTGACGTAACGGGGGCCGCATCACTCATCGGCCCTAGCGCGAAACTCGCTCCGTGACCTCTAAAGTCCCATCCCATCGCTTTACGATGGAAGCCGAAAAACTCTGGTTGGTGTTAGTGAGCGAGTGAATCCGTCGTCGGACAAGAACTCCGACGGGGAATTCGACGTTCGTTCGGTCTTTCTCATATTGCTTTCTTTTTTAGTTTTCAGAGTTCGATATTCTCCTGAGTCTCTCGCACAGCATCGCGTATTTTATCGTGGAGTCGCTGCGCCAATCTTAAGTGCGATTGGTGCGGGCGAGTACCTGGGGCAAAATACATATTATTTTCTATGTGTACTCTAAGCTACCAGCCAAAATTCAAACGTGCTGGCTGGATCCCCGAAGATAGATCTTCGGTTAGAGGAGGCCACTTGTTGGGCTATTGGCGTTCCTGTGATTGATAGGTACAAATATCAGCATTTGCCGAAGGTTGCTATTCCCCTTCTCTGTGATATTTCAGCAGTTTTTCAAGCAGAGCACGTGGACAATGTTCTGGGATAGTCCATAGAATTAAATGTTTTCAAGAGAAAATTTAAATATATTTACAATTCTCTGTAATGACGAACTAGAGCGCAGCTCTTTAGGAGGAGGAGGAGGAGGGTATGGAGGATAGGGCATGCCCCTCCTCCCCCTCCGTACCCTCCCCACCTCCTCGCCTGCTGCCCCCCGTTTAGTGGGAACTTTTCGCAAACTTTCCAGCTAAATTTGGCGAAACTTTCACCGTTAAGTCTAGAGGGGAAATATTCGTGCTAAATTTAGCAGGGAAATTTAGAAAAAAATTGTTCCGCTCAATTTGGAGGGGAAACTGAGTTGATGTTGAAGACACGTGACGTCAATATCCCCGCTAAAGTGAGCGGGAAAAATTTCTTGCTAAATTCAGGGGATTAAGTGTCCCCGCTAAATTTAGGAGAGAAATGTTCCCGCTAGGCTTAGCGGAAATCTTTTCCGCTAAATTTAGTGGGGAAATGTTCCCGCTTAATTCATCGGGGAAAGTTTTCCGCTGAATTTGACGGGAAACTTTGCTCCTATATTTAGCGGGGACACTTAACCCGCTAATTTTAGCGGGACATTTTCCCCGCTGTCTTTAGCGGGAAAATTTCCCATAATGCAACGCGCGCAGTTACGCCGACGCCGACGCCCTCGGCAACTGGGCTATACCCGGAAACGGGTGCTTAAGAGCTGCACCCTGATAGCAAAATTCAATTTGGTTTGCGTTCTATGATACCGAGGCAATTACAGTTGTTGGGGACATTACGAGCTTGTGCCAAGAGAAGCAGAAATAGAGTACCTTACGAATGTAACCAACAAAATTCAATGCAAAAAAAAAATTAGTGACGCTTACAAATTTCCGTAACGAGAAATTAGAGCCCAGCTTTTGAGGAGGAGGAGGGAAGGTACGAAGGGGAGGGTACGTCCCTTCTCCTTCGTACCCTTCCCTTCTCCCCTCCTCCTCCGCTCTGCCTCTCTTCCTCCTCTGCTCCTCGTTCAACCCTCCTTTTCTCCTACTCATCCCCTCCTCCTCCTTTCCTCCTCCTCCTCCTCTCTCCACTCCTCCTCCTTCTTCCATCCTCCTCCTCTCCCTACTCCTTCTCCTTTCTTCTCCTCCTCCGTATCTTCCGTCCATCTCCTTCGTACCCTCCCCTCCTCCTCCTGCGTAGTCTCCCATACCCCTCATTTTTCCCCTCCCTCCTCCCAGTTTCCCCGCTAAATTTGGCTGAAAAAGGACGCCACGTGACCTCAACAGCAATTCAATTCTCCGATAAATTTAGCGAAAAATTGAATGGCTGTTGAGGTCACGTGACGTAAATTTTCCCGCTAAATCTAGCGGATAAACTGAATTTGTACATAGGTGACGTGACCTCAAGTTATGTGACGTCATTTTACCCCGCTAAATTTATCTGCAAAACTGAATTGGTGTTAAGGTCACGTGATGTCAATTCTCCCGCTAAATTTTGCGGGGATTTGAATTGCGGTTGAGGTCACGTAACGTACATTTACCCGCTCAATCTGGCGGAGAAACGGAATTTGTTCATAGGTGAAGTGACACAAAGTCATGTGACGTCATTCTCCCGGAAATGTTTACCGAGGGATTGAATTCGTGTTGAGCTGATGTGACATCGATTTCCCCGTTAAATTTAGAGCAGTTAGGCCGACGGTGACGACGGGAAATTCGTAAAGGGGCACCGAAGAGCTGCGCTCTAAAACCGTAAAGCTGTGGTATAAAAACTAGTCCTGTCGACAAGATTAATTACTGCGTATTTAAATTTTATGATTGTCATGTAAAGTATTCCGGGAAACATTGCGTTATTGTTGGACATGTGCAAGACGTTGATGTCCAATAAGCTTTGGTATACTGGTATAATAGGTAGCCTGATCCGTCAAAAGGACACAATGATACACAAACCAGAATAACATTTCCTAGTGTTTTCCCATATTTTCTTGAATGTAAGTTAACGCAGATGATGAAGTGGTCGGTCAACACCAGACGCCACATGTAGCCTAGCGAGCTGTGGAAAAATGGACCCATTACATCACCAGCAACAATCTGGACCGACCGCATAAAACATAAAAAACTTGCCGCCTCATGTTTTTCCTCAATTTGATCTTGCAAACATTGACGACCATAAGGTAAAAACAAAATTACTATTCATTAGAGGCTAAGTTAAAATGCGGCAAAGTGTTTAATGCTTTTTTTGTAACTACGATGTTTTAGGACACTTTCATGAAAGTTGCTTATTAAATAACGTCGCATAGATTTTGACACGACCACACTGTATGGGGATATGGTGGGGTTAGCATCATCTGCTCGAGGTGTATACAGAACCAAAATAGCATTACTACTGAGGATGTAAGCCTCTATTGACCCAGCCGTCTCGTTGTGTTACTTGGTATTAGGTTGGATTAAGCATGTGGATGCTTGGTGGCACATCTCTGTTCGCTGGGCTTTGTGTAGCTGCTTTCGGTTCACAACTACACCCCTGGAAAGGTTTGTATTAGTAATAGCGACTAGCTCTGGCTCCTTCCAGATGTTGGCTGGAGGGGAAGCCTGAAGCAGGGCATCCCTCACGATGTTTGACTTAGCTGGCTTATACTCAGCGGTAACATAGTATTCTTGTAAATTGAGCACACATGGAGCTAAACGTCCTGGTAGACTTTTTATACTTTTTTAACTAGCTCAACGCTTGGGAGCCCGTCTGAATAATGAAGCAAGCACCATCACCGTACATGTAAAACCTTTTAACACAAATTTCATGGGGAAGCACTTTACGGTATAACTACTCTGGGTACAGGACACTGTGTGATACGCAAAGGCGACGGATCGTAAGGCCTTATTATGTTAGTGTAAAAGTACCGTCCCTGCTCCATACTCGGGTGCGTCTGCTTAGGGTACAAAGGGGTAATTCAATTAAAAAGCCTGAGGGGAGTGGTATCAGAAATGGCGAGTGTTAGCAGCTAGCTCCCCGCTGGGCGCTTGTTGCTGAAAAATAAAAGACGACCACCGACTGCGACGGTGTCCAGGCTAGAATTGCCGCACGTGTCTTCCTCTCCCCCTCCGCCGCCGCAAACCTGCACATCGCATACGCTCCTCAATCCATGTTTACTCTAAACAGTTCCCCGTAATATTTAGACACCCGCTCGTAGTAAATCGTTACACATTTATTCACAGAAAAACGAGAATGCCCCATTTTAGAAAACTGATGATTCAGGAGGTTCTGGTATAAAAAACGTGCTCACCTGCTGAAGCGAGTGCTGGCACTTTCTTGACGAAGGAAGCAATAGCCTGCTAATTCTGGTGAGCTAAAAAGATTTACATCGCGTGACCCAATTTTTTTATGTACTTTTTTGTGCATTATTTTTTGCCCAAAGTTCATTTTCAGGCGATTCATCCCTCTCCTTTATAATTGGTGCATTGTCACATCCTCAAAATCCTCAAACCAGCTTTTTTGCCAGGTGGCGCAAGTTATTTCTAAAATGGTGACCCTCCAAAAAAAAGAAAGAAGAAATTCGTTAATTTTGGTAAAGTTGAAGCAATCATCTTCCCACGCTCATTGACAAACGGGGAAAAGGGACTTGCCATTCTTCAGTTCCCCAAAGCATTTTTTAAGCCAATCCCCTTTAATCGTTTTTTTTCTTCTGCGAACCCTTGCAACGAAGTGAAGAAATCCAAAAGGGTATTTCTTAAATAAAATGTCACAATTAAAATTGCGGACAAACTGGTTTAGTGAATAAATATCCGCTTTATTAAAGTCCCTGTGTTGTTGTTTTTGGGATCGAATACCGGTAGAGGATGCCAAGTTATTGTGTGCCTCATTGACAAGCTCAAGTCAGTAAGCCTGAAGACAAGGATTAAGAATGCCCCTCCCCGTTAGAGTTACACCGACCATTTTCATAATGTCACCACAGAAGTCGACGCTACGGGTCTTCTATTCCGCTGGAATATCGCTGAACCCTAAAACAAGCAGAAAGCAGAAACTAACAAGCATCCTCGTTCGCTGCTGCTCAAAAGTTATTAGCACACCTGTCATCTTCTCCTTAAAAACAGTGTAGTTTTTTTTTTCGTGCTACATTTATGTTTACTGGAGCAAATTTTAATAGCTATTTCTTTTTGTAGCGAAACCTTTATAGTTGAATTGATTTAAGTTGTAAATTCTGGCCAGGTTAGCAGCATTTCTGCCATCCTTTTTTTGCATTAGCTTTTCGTGAGTTCTCCAAAAGAGGGCATACAAAGGAAAAAGAATCACGTCTCTACCAATGGCTCGGAAAGCTACAACTCCGGTTGATTGATGATGAAATGTGAAATTAATTGCTACTAAGAACCTATATCTGTGTTGCATTTTATTCAATAAAATCAACGAAAAACAACAACGCAATTTTTTTCAGCCACTCTTTCGAAAACCAAACATGTTCCCGTTCTAGTTCCACCGACGCCACATATGGAGCACCAGCGTTCATCTGTTCTTCCTAAAGGGAACTTGGTACATGAACGGCGTCCCTTGGAACGTTGTTCCGTACAACCCTGCTTGACAATAATAATTCCTGAAGAAGGGGAACAAAGAGAACAGAGAGGACAAAGGACAAACACAAATGTCCAAATACAGCTAGGTGACTGATGCGCTACCGAAAAATCCGCTTGGTCCTCGTATCGAACCAGGGACCCCTCCATTTCCATTTGAGCTCTCTCTCAACTGAGCTAACCAGGAATTCGAGGTCAGTAAAGCAAACGGGTTTTATCAGCTGCCACCAGTCTAACACCGACAAGGATGAATGGCCTTCAATTTAAGGTTATGATTATAATGCAATTAATGCAAAGGTGGAAGCGAGCTGGACAAGAATGACAACAATAATCCCAGGAGAAGAGATACAAATGGACAATGGACAAACACAAATCCCCAAACATAGCTAGGTGACTGGTGCACGACCAAAATTCCGCTTGGTCATTGTATGGAACCATTGACCTCTCCATTTTCATTGGAGCGCTCTGCCAACTGAGCTAACCAAGAGTTAGACGTCAGTAGAGCAACCGGGTTTGATCAGCTGCCACCATACTAACACCAACGGTCGCGCACCAGTTGCATAGCTGTGTTTGGAGATTTGGGTTTGTCCTTTATTGTCCCCTTTGTTCCCCTTCTTCTAGGATTATTATTATCATTCTTGTCCAGTACACTTGCACCTTTTTATGAATTGCATTATAAACATAACCTTAAAATGTAGGCCGTTCATCCTTGTTGGTGTTAGACTGGTGGCAGCTGATGAGGCCCGTTCGCTCTACTGACGTCTAACTCCTGGTTAGCTCAGTTGGTAGAGCGTCCCACTTAGCTCTGTTGGTAGAGCGTCCCACTTAGCTCAGTTGGTAGAGCGTCCCACTGAAAATCTAGAGGTCCTTGGGTCGATACAAGGACTAGGCGGATTTTTTCAGTCGCACACAAGTCACCTAGCTGTGTTTGGATATTTGTGTTTGTCCTTTGTTCCCCTTCTCCAGGGATAATCGTTGCCATTTTTGTGAAAAGACGGTGAGAGTGCAGGCGAGCTGGTGGTAGCTAATCATGTTGTATTACACCTGAGACTGCGGTGGATGAAATCGGAAGAACTTTCATTGAAAGTTCTTCCGATTTCATCCACCGCAGTCTCAGGTGTAATACAACATGATTAGCCATTCTTGTCCAGCTCGCTTGCACCTTTGTATTTTTTGCATTACAATCATAACCTTATATTACAGGCCATCCATCGTTGTTGGTGTCAGGCTGGTGGTAGCTGATAAACCTTGTTTGCGCTGCGGACATCTAGCTCCTGGTTAGCTTAGTTGCCAGAGCGCTCCACTGGAAATGGAGAGGTCTCTGGTTCGATACCAGGATATGGCGATTTTTTTCTGTCGCACACCAGTCACCTAGCCGTGTTTCGAAATTTGTGTTTGTCCTCTGTACCTTTTGTTCCCCTTCTCCAGGGGTTATTATGGTCATTCTTCTCCTCCTCTCTTTCAGCTTTGCATTAGTTTCATTTTTAACAGTACTTAGGCCGTAAGAGCAAATAGAGCTGGCGAATAAAAATAACGTAAATTTCAGTAATTACACCTGTGGTTCATACCTGCCACTCTTACGCATAATTATATTTCGTTTCTCCTTAACTGAGACGCAGCAGGTGCTACATGATCATGGAGCCCATAAACAGCGTGAAAATCACACCATCATGATGTTCGTCATGTTTCACTATGTGTTTTATTATCGCTTAACCAATCATGAACAGAAATGCGCCAGCGAGTTGCGCTTTTGACGCCATTTGATTGGTCCATTTACCTTGCAGCGTCGCCTGCACCTGCACTCTTAAAAAAATCTAGTAGTATTTACTATGTAAGAGCTAGTAACTGATTGTCTCATATGTTACTAGGTACCTAGTAACCGTACTTAGTAACAATCAAGCTAGTAACGGTTAATAGGCCAAGAAGCTATAACCGTAAGACGTGAAACGCAACGAGTCACATGGTTTTAGGTTAAAAAAGGCGAGTGTTGTTATGCTACTTACCACCGGATTGCAGGCGCAACAAAACTGAAAACTGAAAAGTACAACAACAAAAAAAGAAACCGAGTATATATAGGTAATTTCAAGGTTTTCACACTTGCACGTAGATACACATCTTGGAAACAAACAATTTCAGCACACAATTGATACAATGCATTCAACACAGATCACATACAAATACGACAAACACACGTGACACGCTTACTCTAATATCGTTAGTCTCTAACTCCCTCCACTGCCTTTGAGTCTTTTATACTGACCATTTGAGTGTGTAAACTTGTCGTGGTGTATGACGTCGTCAGTGAACGATGTTTTAAAACTGCTTTTTTCGAACCAATATCCTTCTTCAAGAAAGTTTTCGAACCATTCAAGGCTTCTATCTCCTAGCAGAAGACAAAGGTAATCACGGAAATAATTTGCGACAGTCGATAAAACAACCTCCCCCACGGGTTCTCAGCAACCATGTCTTCGCTTCCCCGCATAACAGCCTCGAAACAGCTTTCTCGTTGCATATGTTAATCAAGAATTAAAACGAATGCGGTCGCCGTCGGGGAGAGATTGCCTTCATTGTGTCACCCGCGGCGAACGAAAGCTGGAATTGACGCTGAGTATGAGAAAAGCTGCACTCCTTTCGCGCGCTGCCCGACAGAAATGCGTGCAAAATTATTACCGCATGCAGTTCGCACCTCAATTTTTCTGTAGTTCACTGGCAAATAATCGCGTTCCTGTTGAAGATATTAGCAAATTCAAAAAGGCTCGTAAGATGACAAATGATAAGGAGTGGCGCTGTTGTCGCATTTACCTCGGTTTCGGTAGCCACTCGACCAACTGCACGTGACTTCCATTTTGGCTTTAATCGGCCATTTTGGCGCCGAAACATACGGTAGAAGGGGTTTCAGGGGTGTCACCCCCTCTCCCAAGCAGACGCACCGCGAATTACTACCGAAGTTAAGATGCGCCTAGGTCGGGACGCGCTACCTGATATCACCGCTGAGACATGGTTGTATAGAAAGAATATTAATTGTGCCGCAAAACATTGTAAAATAAAGCTTTTAGAAAACATCACGCGTCCCTCATTTTGTGCTAAACTCAAATAAAAGTTACTACAAAAAGAGTTTTAGCCATTAGTTTTTACTCAAAAAGATGCTTTCTAAAAGCTCAAGGTGACCACACTAAAGACAATTGATAAAGATTGGCGCTGTCGTCGCATTTAGCTCGGTTCTCAGTGGACGCCAGCGGTCCAGGTTTCAACGGTGAGTTTACCAACTGAGGGTTATATTAACGTTGGCGGCAGCACTGGCTTCGACGACGGCCTGGAACAGAGGCAGCGATCGGTATAAAGTACGCTCCAACACTTAGACTTCCACAATATTTGATATTGCGATTGTGAGTGGATACCTCCCCTTTCGTTCCGAAACAGGAAGTGCGTCGCTTACGCTGGCCTTTGGCGATGCAGCAGATGCCACCATCTTGTCCGCGCTTTCGGGGTAGTAAATAGCTAGTAAGAAGGTAGTAGTGGTCTTAAAAGGGTAGTACCTGCTGCATTTACAAACGTTTTATCGCGCGTTGGAGGTGGATAATAGATTGTGAAAGGTAGTAAGGGCCACAAAAAGGTAGTAACCCCTGCAGCTACTAGCTTACTAGTTACTAGCGTAGATCTAAACTTAAACGAAGTGTAGAAAAAGGCTTCTAACATCCAAAAAAGACGCCCAAAAAGTGTTTACCGCTAATTCTACGCTGTGACGCGAGAAATCTAAGCTGTTTCGCTTCTGAACGACCTAACCGACTTTCCTTTCGTGCGTCAATTCGCCTGGGCAGCCCGCTCCCTATAGGGTTCGCTGGAGACGGCACCGCACCCGACGCTATACGATATGCTGGATTCAATCTCCCAGCGCCTAATGAGTATCGTCACGGCCTCTTCGTCTTTTATGGATTCGGTATCACCAGCCACAGCAGTCACCCACAGAAAAGGCCTAGTGTCGATTCGCGACGCTGCGAAAAACAATATGCCGGTCCCACCGACGGAGTTGAGGACAATACCCGCCTACCAAAAGACTCTAAAACGTTTCGACATAAGACGTCCTATTGACTTCCAGGCGCTATCGCGGATTGTCTTCCTGCACATCTTCGAACAAAGTAATTGTGTAGAAGAAACTGCTAAGAGTTGGAAACAATCCTTCTAGCAACCAAAGACTGGCAGCCGAATTTCGCCAAGAGGTTCAGCTTCATTCAGACATTTTTGTTAATTAAAACATATTAAATTCGGTCCCATTTGGATGTCCTAAGGCATTCCTTTAAATCTTCTAATACATTTCAAACATCTAAATGCCTCATATTCTGTGCAATTTCGTTGAAGCAGGGAACAAAGCTTAAAAATTGGGTTCGTGATTGTCTCGCGTTAAAGGCAGTTTATAACATTTTTTTCCTAAATTTTGTTTAATACTGCTTACACGCATCCATTGACATTGTCATCGTACTATATTATACAGGGATTTTATGTTTGATTCATGCGTTAACCTCTACTATTTTACGTTTTCTAATTCGTTGCCGAAATATACTACCTTATGTTTTGTTTTATTCCCTGTCTGGTGCCGATAATATTCATCGCAGCCGCGTACCTGCTTTTGAGAGGCTCGTACCGCAGTTTGTGCTCGAACCATTGTATAGTGATTTCAATCACTGCTCTAATAGATCACAAATGTTAAACCGAACACTTCCAACGTACTGTAGGTCACTGAATGCGAAACAGTACAGGCGAGGCATGCTCCTGTAGAATCCGTCAGCCAATATCGACCGAGAGGTGCGGAGCATTGTCTGAAGTAGAAAAAACTCATACTGTGGCTGGAATCGTTACTAGACAAGTTTCGAAACCGCAATAAAAGATATTTGTTTTCTTGACTCATTTTTGAGCTGGCCACGACCGCAATGCCTTTTCATGCGTGGCCACCACACTGCAAATCAAAGAGTACAGAAAAACAATATATGATCATTTTGGTTTGATCAGAAAGCTACTACACACTAAGCTGACTAGTATTGCGTTGCACGAGTTTCAAAAAGGTATTAAAACCAAGCTGAAAAGAAAACTTAAATGAGCGCACGGACTAGTGAGAATACAGTTGGAGTGAATTGTGTCAGAAAGAAACATAGAGAAAAAGGCAGAATATACTGGTTCTTTCGGCAGCGATCTATGAGCCCGCTAACCCGGAAGCCGTCAATGAAAGCAAGAAAGCCGAAGAAGAATACAAATGGGCTTGCGAGGGCCGACACAAACAATGTTCCGGTCTGTGACCGGAAGGAGGGTTCCGGTCATCGAGAAAGTGATAAAAGTTTCGTCGCTATTACTGCTTTTTTGTGTCTGAGTCTGTAGAAAACTAAATATTTAGGAATAGGAAGATCTCTCCGCATAAACGATCGATACAATAGTTTCAGTCATATGCGACTGTTACAGACGCAGTTTCAGAAAATCAAGCAATAAACCGATAAGATTGAAATTCCACAAAACAGCATCTTCCAGGGTTTTGCTTATCAGCTACATTATATTATTTTCCTTTGATGTTAATATATTTTGCAATCAAAGTTAAAAAAAAGATAAACTAAATACTCTCGGAAACGTATACGGCGCGCAACTTCTGTTCCTGGCGCAGCTCGTGCTTATGCTATGATGCCTGGAACGGGTCTCCGGCTGGCGTGTTTACCAGGTCCGAAAAAGTGGTCCCTCGATTTCCAGCCCATAACGTAATAGGAGTGTCATGCTGTCACCAGTCGCCATGCTATCGGTCTCCCAACAGATGCGGTGGATGCGGCAGACGTCAGTCCTGCTGCAGGTCGCTCTCCTCTGTGACATTGCACGGAAGCTACAGAAGCCGGAAGTTGGGACGCCAGGAACGCCGTGACGACAGCGACAAACGCTGTTGCTCGTGCTTTTCGCCAGCATTTCTACGACCAACCGCCAGGATCGCGACTTCTGTGACGTCAATCGTCACTTCAAGACCACTCTTGACGTATGGCCGGGATAGGACGCTAGACGAAACAGTCGAAGACGCGCTTCAGGCCTGATGCGCTTGGCGTATACTGCTACTCGCGTTGTGATGCGCCGAAGACGCAATTTGGAACACGCGCTCGCCGTATGATAACTTTATTAATGCGAATAGCATTCTTTGGATACTTCACGCACTTTTCGTCTATGTATCTATCTATCTATCTATCTATCTATATATCTATCTGGCTATCTAACCTCTTACGCCGCGGGTTGATAAATAAATAAAAAAGACCGGCGCCGGCGGGATTCGAACCGTTGACCCTTTGATCAGCAGGCAGACGCGCTAACCACAGAGCTATGAAGGCAGTCATTCAAGGCACTCTAAACACCTGTTTATATCTTTACCATCGCGCGCGTTCCATGCACGAGGGCTCATTCCGCTCTCGTGAGGCTTAGCACTGCCCCTAGCTCACCCTCTCCCGCGCTCGGGAGAGGGTGATGTAGCGGCCGTGCTCACCCTCACGAGAGCGGAATGAGCTCCTCGTGCATGGAACGCGCGCACACCAGCAGCTGTGACAGCGCTGTAAGGCGCGTCCTATGGTAAAGATATAAACAACCGTTTAGAGTACCGTTGGTTGAGACTAAGCTGAGACGCCAGAAAGTCTGAGTCGGTACCATTTTGAGTGTTTGTGCGTATGGCGCGTGCTTTGCTCGCCTTCCTAAGTGACACAAACGCACGTGCTGGGCTGCGGAGATCGTGCGCAGGGCTGTGAAAGTGTCAACAAATTTAGAATCGCCTCAAGAGTGGGTTGGCGTATCTAGAGTGTGCCGGCCACCTGACGAACGCGCATAACTCCGCACCGTTTGATGCTATTCGCATTAACGTAGATAATCATTCCCAAAGGATGGGTTCTGCTGATTTTTGTATACAATTGTACGCGGAGCGCAAGTCCCTCGGCTTCTAGCACAGGGGTCGCGATAATGTCAGAACGCCGATCACATACTGATTATATATAAAAAAAAGGAGTGGGTAGATTTTAAGGCATTTAGCATTGAGGTCTACCCACTATCCTTCCAACCAAAGCCAATCAGAACTAGGCGTCGTTCTGACGCCACCGCAACCCCTGTGCTACGATCAGACAACTTGCTCTCCACATTATTCGGGAAATATATTCTAGATTGAATCGTACGCAATTACGCAGGTATAATCTTTTGTCAACATAATATGGGAACCAGTATATATTGTATAACGTTGGTTTTTGAAAGGTATAGTGAGGAGGACAACAACGCTAATTAACATTACAAAAGCCAGCGATAGTAGATTAAAGGAGAAAAAAAATAAACATTTCGCTCATTCTTTAAGCGGCCGAGCTTGTTTTTGAACGAAGAACCACCACATTGAGTAATGGTCGCCACGCGGCCCCCGCTTTAGCTTCGAACGTAAAGATGGGAAATAAAATAAAATAAAATAATTTATTTCATGTGTTTTATCTGCTCTCTCAGAAACCAAAGATATTATTTTAATCAGCTGATATTACAGGACTGGAGCCCATAGTAAGGCTAATCCTAATATTACCTGAAGAAGAAAACCGACGATTGCATTACGCTGAACGTTGCCAAACGTTTGTACCAATACCTCGGACTGTGTTGCAAGTAAAATGATCAACGGTACTGCAAGTTACGCCCAAAACGAAGAAAAATTGCGGCTTTCGTTCTGCGGTGTCAGCTGTTTGTTCGCCAGCCGTTCCTGCGGTTGCGAAAAGGAAACTTGAAGCGCCCCATCGAATCTTTGGCTTCAAGGTAGCCGTCCGCTTTAAAAGAGCCGCTAAATGCTGCTCTTGTAGCGATTTCAAAAGTCTTATTTTTACTGAAAAATAAAAGATCCAGGAAAAAGCAGTAATTGAGTCCCTAAAAGTACGAATACAATTTTTTTATACTGTTTTTGCTTCAACTTAATACGGGAACGTCCGCCCAAATTACGAGGGAACATTACATGATGATTAATTGCAAAGTTTCACCAACGCAAACAAAAGGAGACGCTAGTGCTCTGCGCTTTGTTCGACTGCTCATAAATTTCTGACACTTTTACACAAATTTTTAGGCACATTTACCGTCATAGAAACAATTTCGTACCATAATATTTTTCTTTTTTTAATATTTAAAAAAGAAATATTGATATTACAACGAAATAAATTAGCGATAAAATTTAACGTGTAATTCGGCGAGCTCCTACCTCAAAGCAAAATGCGATATATTGTCGTCCCGGAGATTTCATGTTGGCGTGAATGCGGGATCTATTGTTTGCGCAAGTCCTACTGTATGTAGAGACATAATACATATTTGTTTCTACGCACCTTTCGCTCAAAAATTTTAAAGACCAGATCAAAAGGTAAACAACGATATGCGCTGCAATTTTCTGGCAAGGCTAACGAAGGATAAAAAATAAAGACTCATTTGACAAACAACGAACTCTCTTCGCACGTCGTTAGAGCTGTCTGGGATCATTTCGGTCACACGCTGTGCAGACACAAATGCACAATGAATTGAGTTTTTCTCGCTTTGTTGGCTGACATTCATAACCATCAGAGAGCCTGCTTTGAGAGATAATAGGTGGTGCACAACAACTGTTGCACCACTGATTTTATTTATCACTCTTGCATTTACAATGATCTTCCTCGCACGCTAAAATTTTAGAACAAGTCATCTGACGTACACCTTCATTTTTATTTGATATATAGCAGTTATGCCGTATTTATTCGAAAATAGGTCGACCACTTTATGATCAATGCCTGCACTTGTATTTCACTGCAACGCTCGAGAAGAGCCAATCATTGCGATTTACGGTAGAGGCCCCGCGAATGATGAGGCATCGATAATGTTGGAAAGCAAAAATAAAATCTGGATGGGTCGCTTTTTTTTTTTTCATTCCCAATTTTATTTTTGTTGCAGTTCGTAAGCTCCACTCTTAAGTTGTAATGATCGATATCCATGGGATCTACGGCAAAGTCGACACACGTGTCCATTCAGAAAAAAACTAGACCTATTTTCGAATTGAGATTATAATCCTTGCCACTTTTCAGAGTGTAAAACCACCGTGTATCTTTCTTCTCTTTATGATGAAAAGAAAGCTGCAAAAATAATGAACACCAAATCAAGACTAAACATTTGAAAACACATTTTTCAATATATTTATTTATTTATTTTTCTGTATTCGAATATTTTTCTTTTGGTTCGCGTAAGAAGACTGGCAAAGATAAAATTTGTAATGTGTGTGTTGCTTTTTTGTTGAGATATTTAACTCAGTACACAAATAACGAGTCATGGAAGCAACCGCACTTGGATGACAGGACAAATGAGTTAAAATTTGCCTCTAGACACATGCATATATTATCATTATACTTGTTATATTAAACAGCAGCTCTTTTTCCGGCAAGTAATCTAACTGTATTTCAAATGAGATTAATGAGCATATTCTTTTACAGATATACTGAAAATGTTGTTTACATATTTACACTAATAACTGCTGCGCCGTTATGCATTTTATGCATTATGGAAGCGGTACCTGAACTGCGCACACACAACTAATATATTCCAAATTCATTAACAACACAAAATGGGTCACATGCACACACAAAAGAGTGTGTGTGGATTGCATACACGTAATGATCACAGTCAAAATGCATGCACACACACAAAACGAAAAGCCTTGAAGTATACATTTACATACCTCTATACAACCTTAGGCCTAATGCATGGGGGTATATACCGGTTGAAACAAGGAGACGGCAGGCTCTTTTTAAATCGACCGGAAAATTCGGTTTCTTAACCTATCGCGCTACGACTTTGTGTAGCGTTGCCCACAGATGGTGCATTTTTTTTTGTGTAAAATTTGCAAAGAGCGAACTTACCTGAGGAAAAAGTAAAGAAAGAAAAGCTTAGCTCCTATGGAAACGCAGCGACGCCACCGGTCTGCAAACAACATGGCGCCGTTTCGCACGGGAGACAAGAGATGGCGCAAGCGGTCGCGACGCCGACTGCCGCCAACGAACGAGCAGACGACGCCCAGAGCCGGCGTGTTTAGCAGACAAGGAACTGCAGTTCCTTGTTGTTACCGCGCCTGTTTTTGTTTCTGCGACTGTCGCCGCCTGCGGAACGCGAGCCGCTTTGAGTCGAAAGGATCGTCTGCTAAAGTGCCGGCTCTCGGTGCCGTATGCTCGTTCGTTTGGCGGCGTTCGTTGCGCCATCTCTTGTCTCCCGTGCAAAACGGCGCCGTGTTGTTTGAAGACCGGTGGCGTCGCTGCGTTTCCATAGGAGCTAAGCCTTTTCTTTCTTCACTTTTTCCTCAGGTAAGTTCGTTCTTTGCAAATTTTACAACAAAATGCACCATCTGTGGGCAACGCTGCACGAAGTCGTAGCGCGATAGGTTAAGAAACCGAATTTTCCGGTCGATTTAAAAAGCCTGCCGTCTCCTTGTTTGACCTTGTAGATTGAGCACGCATAATGAACATATTCAATATTTATGCGATCAGAAACAAAAAAGAACAATGAAAAATACATTTCGATACATCCATACAACTCTCTGATCAATCTTAAATATTACGTCATTAGATTGAAACCGAGATTAGCTGTTTTGAAAGTGAAGCCCACTCCCTAATAGTTCGAACAAAAAATGATAAAAAAAACATTCAGTTCAATAACAATACTCTGGCACTTATTTTGAGTGATTTAATCTTTCAGATACATAATACGACACTAAAATTCACAAATTTCGTTCAAAACTTTTCCGTCCGTGAAACACTGTGTAAAAACATTTGAACCTTACATACTATATCCGATGTTTAAGCGTGCCCCAAACCGGATATATTTTTCATTTCTGCGCAACTTGTTTATGGGCGGTAATCTCCTGTCACAAGCCTTAATACCTGATTCTGGAACATCTCTAACTTTTGTACTATGTAACTCTGAGGCGTGCCTCAAAACACAAGCATAATTTAGAATCGACCTACTAAAAGAAAAGTGTAATGTCTCTTTTACTATACGTGATGCGTTTTAAAAATTACTACGGACAATGTACAACATTTTACTAGCCTTTGCAAGAGTATAATCAATGTTGTATTTGTTTTTTGATTGTTGGGTAATTTGGCAAAGGTATATTGGAATTGTAAACGTGATCGGTGTAGTAAAGTGTACTTTACTAAAATATGTAATTTATTTAACTGATTGTTACATGGTCATATTTAGAGAATCGATGAAGACGCGATGTCGACGTCTGTCTCGGCCGCTGGTCCCAAGTAGTCTCGCCTAGTGCAGCCCTGGGCGGGGTCTTGTGTGCATCCTCCTTTCCCGGCACCTCCTCGCAGCGCATCGCTCCGCTTGCCGAAGCGAGAGTGGTGGTCCTAAACGGCAGGTCGGTTATCGGCCCTTCTGCGAGCGGAGTCTTCCGAGATTATCGTCTGGGGGACGCTTTGCTGGAGAGGAACACGGCCGCCGCTACGGGTGTAGGCCGCACCACCACAGAATCATGTCTATTTTTAATAATTAAAAAAAATAATTATCATACGTTATTTAAGTACTGTAAACGACTTATTTTTTTGCAGGCTCAATATTTCGCGATTTGGGTCAAAGCTGCAGTTTTGGAATAATTCGAGGGCTATAATTTTCGCGACGCGGTGGGATCTCAATATAGATTCCAATGTGTTTATCTTTTACCGGAATTATTCGCGGGACCTATTTTTTGCGAATTGTAGGAGAGTCGCGAAATTCGCGAAAATAAAGTCGTTTACAGTATTTGTCTTTTTGTGGCGATCATAATCATATATTATGTCCCCTTGGTGGAATAACTCACCTGCACAAACCACACTGGTGCAACTTTCGCGGCTTTTTTAACAAATATGTTATGTTAAAAAAACACCCTGCAAATTACAGACATGCCATTCCGACTACTTTTAGAAATTTAAAATACTTTTTGGGCAAGTCATACACGCATGAATGATTCCGACAGACTCAACCGTAATATGATAGAGCCACATCAGCTGAAAATGATTAACCAAACAAGAATGCAATTCCCATTGTAATATCAAAACATAAAAACGTGACAGATCAAAACAAAAAGTGGTATATAACATTGGATTGGTACAGGCGTGTGCTGCTGAATCCAATTATACTTTGATCGTTTTCGCATTAAAAATGCTAGCAATAAATATTTTACCTCATTTATTTTAATCCTTACAAATGACCCTGAGTATCACAAGATTTATCTAATCATATATATTTCTAAACTTAAACCAAATATCAAAGGTGTGCTATAATATGCAGAGAGAATTTGTGTCAACGTAAAACAATTTTGAACTGAACTTGTTTTTCAAAGATCTTATATTCGCGTGACTAAATATTTTGAAGTACTCTAGTCTATGTGCTGCTTTATTTGTATTGCGATTGTTCTTCTCTTTCGGAAATGAACGAGCCAATTTCACACGCATTAAGCTCTAGCAAACAGACGACGCGCCAATATTAGCGCTCTCTAAGCAATTAGCGTCCCAGTGCCAACGATTTAAAGCCGTGCTTTCGACCTTATTACGCGAGAAAGACCCTTACTCAGAAATTGCCTTACGACAAGCTAAAGTCTTGGAGCCGCGGCGTTTTCCGTCAGGGCTATCTCCCTTAGCAACGCCAAAGAAATTATCCGAAGGCTTTGCCGGATGTTTTATTTTGGCCCTTCTCCAAATTAGGCGCCAGCCGCTGCCGCCTAGAACTACCACGCAATTCCAGAAAATCGGGGTCTACAGATTCTTTGTCGGGTGGATGAGAGCTTCGCAATATGTTCCCTCGTGCCTGCGCATGTCCCTTTAAATGAAAAGGTTTAAAAAGCAGCAACCAGAGGAGGACAAAAAGAGACGAAGACAACAGGACGCGCTATGGAACAACTAGCCCAATCCCAAGTTTTAATTCCTGTGAATGTTTCTGAGCATTAGCGAAATTAGAAGAAAGCGAAATTATTTTTGAGCCGGTACAATGCGCGTTTGTTTTTCCCTCCATTTTATCGCCGCAGGTGGTAAGGTGGAAACTTTCTTTTAGACCCCGCTTGTATTTCGCTAGGGGTGTTGTTCTGGCTGAGGTGAAAGAAGCTTCTGTCGGTTAAACACTGAACAATTTTGTTTGTTAATCACGTACCTTTCGTCTAAGAGAACAAGAAGACTGCTAGCACTAACCTAGCTGATGTAATTGGGTTTCTGCCACCATAACGTAAGAACCACTATGATAAGCAATGTATATTGCCACAGCCGATCACTGGTCATCTCGGATAAAATACGCAGAACTCGCAACGGCACAGCAGACCATTTGAATGGAACAGCGGAACACGAGAGTTTTAGTTTGTACTGTTGTTTTCCTTTTCCATTTCTGTTTCCTATTTTGCCCAGGGTGTGTGAGTGAAGCACTAAACAACGTTTCGCTTTTTCGCTCAATTATTTTTATTCTGTTGTAGTACTTGTCATGTGATAGACGACACGGAAATAAAATAAGGAGCTTGATATTGCTCAGAAGTACTTTCGACTGTGATAATACGATCGAGAAAAATGAGATGAAGTGTAAAAGAAAATATTTAAAGCATATCAAATACCGCGGTAACACTTAACAGGATGCACCTTGTAAAAATCATCAGTATATCATCAGCTCTTATTAGAGCGACATGAAATCTGTGAAAAAGCAGACATGAGCAACTTTCTGGGACATCTCGTAAAACAAGAAGTATTCAATATATCAAAATTCTAATTTATTTGCGTTCTATGATACTCTGTCAATTACAAACCTCTGGAACATTACGATGTTTTTGTCAAGAAAAACAAGAAAATATGTTTTCAATGTGGCCTATAGGAATCAATGCAAAGCAACCAGGGAGCTGTGGAATGAAAACTTTAAACGCTTCAAAACGTTGAATTACTGCGTAATGATAATTTATGACTGTTATCTAAAATGTTATCGGGGAATATTTAGATGTCTGTCCCTGTGCGATTGATTTTGAACATCGTCCATTTGTTGATGTGCAAAATGTTGGGAATGCGGTCTCCGCTAAATCAAAGCTGGGTATAAAACATGGACACAAAATGGTGTAGTTAGGACTTAAAATTCACTGAACTAAGTTGGTGTTGCTTTGGATATATATTTTAAGGCAACACTAGTTCAATTTCTAATGAGCAGTGTACAGTCAGTGTTTGAAACATGAAGCCATTGCACATTGTTTGATCTAGATTAGTATCTAAAACTCAACAACGATTTTGGTCTAGAAGCTCGAGCGCGCCACGAACTGCTCTTCAGGCTAAAACAGTTCCCGCGTCGAAAAAGGAATAAGTGGCTAATAAAGGGACAGACCCCTGCGCTACAAAAACAAGAAGAGCAAGCGTGCTTTCTCTTGAAACCAGTATTTAGTCTTGGTATTTTCATCCAAACAAAAACCAAAAATATTTCTTTGAGATCAAATTATAAAAAAGCTAAGACTAAAGAAGTATTGCCTGCGTTTTTAAAAATAAACAAACGTAAGCAAAACATCGTCACAATACATTAGACACGGAGCTTACCGCGGTCGATAGATGTTTCTTTTCCCTCATCCCCCGCTTATTAAAGATCGTATAGTTTTCAATTCACCGGTATATGTCTATTGTTTTCTAAGTGTTCTCATGTATCGCTTAAAGCTATAGCTGCTACTTTCATCGGCAGTCTCTAAGCTCCTTATCTTGCATTTGTGTATATTATAAAGACCGAGGTAAAAACGAAATCTCGCTGCAAATCAACAATGACCGTTTGAGTAATTAGACTTATTAGAGTCGTAAATTAATGGATACAGTTTCATTCATATTGCACGTTGACGCTAGTCAAAGAAACATTGTGCTAATTACTCTTTGTGCCAACATAACATAAAATATGTTTCTATTTGTGGGACACATAACACACACAAAACAATTTTACAAAATACTTTGACCGAAGCCGCAAGCAATGGAAGACCGGACGAATACCGCCGTCAACCAGATATCATCGTGCACTGTGAAAGTCCATTCGGAAATATGCTATATAATAATAATAAAAAATCGAGAATCAAGGAACGGTTTTATTCGGTGCCCAGGAACGGATTTGCGGCCTTGGTAGAGGGACACCCAATAGGACATGGCACTGAAGCTTTTGAGTAAAAAATGAAAGACGCTTAAAATCCCCTGTAACGCCGAACTAGGGAGCAGTTCTTGAGGAGTATGAGTGGAAGGACGGGAGAGGAGGGTATGCCTCTCCTCCTCATCGATATCTTCCTCTCCCTGCTCCTCTCCCATTTAGCGGAAATGTTTTGCTAAATTTCCCGCTGAATTTAGCAGGAAATTTTTTCTGCTAAATTTAGCTAGGGAATTTTTTCCGCTAAACTTAGCGGGAAATTCTTCCACTAAATTTAGCGGGGTATATTTCTCGCTAAATATAGCGGGGCAATTTTCCCCCGCTAAATTTTACGGGAAAATGTTTCCGCTAAATTTAGCGAGAAAATGTTTCCGCTAAACTCAGCTGGGAATTCTTTCCGCTAAACTTAGCGGGAAAGTTTTCCGCTATATTTAGCGCGGAAGTTTTTCCGCTAATTTTAGCGGAAATTATTCTCAAAATTTAGCCGGAAACTTTTTCGGTAAATTTAGCAGGGAAGTTTACCCATGATGCAACGCGCGGTGACCATACGAACTTCACGGGGGTTGCTTTAACGGAAACGTCCCAGAATGCAACGCGTGGTTACGCCGACGCCGACGGCGACGCCGACGATGCTCAAGCCGGGAAACGGGCGCCTAAGAGCTGCGCTCTAAAAATAACGTAAATCAAAATTGAACGACCACACAAAAGCAGTACCACATATAGTGTTAAAATCATAAAAATAATTAAATAAAAAGAAACACAAAATAGATGTGCACACTGTAACACACATAGAAATGGTACAAATATCAATGCAGACATACTGTAAACTGCTCAATATATATATATATATATATATATATATATATATATATATATATATATATATATATATATAGATAGATAGATAAACGAGAATAACATTTTCAGTCTGATGGACAGCGTTGCAGTGTTACGTGTGCGGAGCTAAATACAGTCCACATAGCGATTTGATGAAATTCGCTCTGCACACGTAAAATCATCTAGGTCCCAAACATGACCGTCTTATGCCCTACACATCCGCGCGATATTGGGTCGTGATATGCGAACAGTGAACACTGACCAGTGTTGGAACATGGTTGGCCACGAGTGAGATTCTGAGACTTAGTTTAATCACCAAATGAGGCCATTCAATAATACCGTAAAAAGTATGAACAAACGTTTTATGAAATTGGGTTTCTGAAAAATTGTTGCAAAAAGGCTAAATATATTCAAGTTACACATAAGAGATTTATTGCGTGAAAATACAAAAATGAAATAAAACAATTAATAATAAGGTTTTGCACAGGTGCTACAATCTCCGAGTGTATTAACGGGTCCCATCGAAGTAAGCAGGGGCTTATGTGCCCAGACCCAGTATTTAAAAAAAACATGTCAAAATTTTCGCAACCTCACGTGAACAAAACGACACCCATATTGAAAATAATCCTTTTGCTTTGGTGTGCTATGGAACCCTCTCAGCCCTTCAAATACCTTCTGACCATCAGACCAATTGGCCCTTCAAACCCCTTCAGCCTTTCAAACCACTCAGCCTTTCAGACCCTTCAGCTTTTCAGACACTTGAGCCATTCAGACCCCCTCAAGTCTTTCAATCCTTTAGATGCCCAAATAACTGTGAAGCATGGTGCAAACGCCATTTATGGTATATGTCAAGTTTTACATACATGCTTAAACTCAGAAACGCGATGAGAACCTCCCGAGAGGAAGGAGGCAGCGCTAGAAAGAAGCGATGAGACCAAATATCAGCAACCCAGATCTTTGTCACCAAAAATATATTTCAAGTTACTCAGAATGCCACGGGGTAAATCGCTGAGATGTACGGTAGTTCAACTCTTCAAACCGAGCATGTACAGCACACACACACACACACACACACACACACACACACACACACACACACACACACACACACACACACACACACACACACACACACACACACACACACACACACACACACACACACACACACACACACACACACACACACACACACACACACACACACACGCGTACGCATGTACGTACATGCACCCGCACACACACACTGTTAATAAACGGTGAGCGAAAATTACGAAAGCGAAACCAACATCCGCCGCCGTTCACGAAATTTCGAACACGGTCTAAGTGCCGTCCCTAGTGCCATCACGGTGGCGTCCCCGGCTTCTTTTGCGCTCGCTGGACGAGCTTCTGATGCTAGACGGACATCTATGCAAAAGAAAGTGACTATTGAGACACGTTTTTTATCCGCACCCTCAGCTACTTAAGGGAATAGATCCATTCGACCGATACAAAATGGCCAAGCGAATTTCACGACGGATATATTCTGAAGGGTCACGTGCTTTCCTGGAAGAGATTGCCACAGACCTTAAAAAATTACGAAACTCACACCTTTTAGAAGTTCAGGAACCTTCAATAGATACCCAAAACTTAAGAGAAATATTTTAAGTCTATATTAAGACCCAGAAATTTCGGTCGGCCCCGCAGACATATTTTCAATATTAAACAAAAATCGAACTTGCAACGAAAAAAAAATCAACACACAGAAAATATTTGATACATGTCAAAATTTGCGGTCTTCCGTGCACACAGAGAAAACATCTCACAGGTCAAAATTCGCACAAAACAATTTTGTAGAAATTTAAGTTCGCACAGTCTCCCGTTCTAAAAAGGATACCCCATAGGTCTGAGTTCATAGTACCGCCACCCGCGTGAAAAGGAAAGGAAACAGAAGACTTCATACGCGGAAGATACCACTTTAGATAGGGACATCTTAAGAAAAAAAAAAGATAACTAAAAAGGAGAATACACATAAAAATACGCAAAATTATCAGAAAAACAAAACACGCATTGGTTTTGGACCTAAGGACGTTCACGAAAGGATATTTGCTCATTTCGTTTTTAAACACTCGCTTGTAAAACAAAAATGTAATTTTCGGCATTTGGAGGAGAAAGCAATTATAAGTAAAATAAAGGTATGGGAAATGTAAGAAAGCAGATCTTAAAGGAAAAGAAAGATATGTAGTCATTGCCTCAAAGCGTCAAAAAAACAGGCTTCTCGGAGATTTCTTCAACTTTTGCTTCAGCCAAGAGAAAGCAGTGTGTCTGGGATGTTGTTGAAATATTTGGCCCGTAAAAAGAACGCATACTTTCGCTGTTGTCGGTTCTAACTCGCGCAGTTTAGGAACGTAGAGCAGATTTATTTCTACGAGATGGAATTCGCGCGACTCTGAACTTATTCTCCCAGAAGTGCTTCGAAATAACAGTTTGAAAAACAAGTTAGCAAAAACACGAATACAATACATCTGTGTAGCATTCAACACTTTTCAAGATTTCTTTTAGGACGCAATCAGTTTGTGAATGCCAAAAGGTAGGACATTTAAAACAACAATTATACCATACCTTGGTATGCTATAGGCTAAAGCCCATTTAGTGTTTCCTCTAACTGAAAATTGTATGAACGTTTAACATTGAGGAGTAGACAAAGAGACATCTACCAGTCTTTCACACATATAGGACATGCGACTATTACATGAAAGATCGCAATCAAAATGAAGACATATGTACTTTACACAACTAACATACTCAAAACAGGTTCACAATTTGTATATGTGCAACTGGAATTGTGGAGGATGAATGAAGAAGTCAAACCTATATTTTGCTTTGAAGGATTACAAAACATGTCAAATTTGTCTTTGTGGTATTCACCGAAGCTTTATTTGCTGATAACGAATCCATCCTTTTTACATTTATTTTAGGCATTTTTACTGCACGTCGGTAAACTCTATGCCGAGAAAATAAAACAGCGTCATCCGCATATTGCAGTATCGAGGACGTGGTTATTTCTGCTGTAATACCATTTATATAGATGTTGAATAATAATAGATATAATGTGCGGACCTCCAAATACTTTACTTCCTTTAACCTCAAGCCCACACGCAACGGACACTACGAGCTGATCAGACCAATCCGACAGTGCCAAGAGCGCACTATCATGGCGTTCGTCATGTTTCCGGACGTGTTATATCAAGGCTGAACCAATCATAAACGGGAAAGGCCTAGTGACTTACGCTTTTGACGATGTTTGATTGTACCCATTATCTCGTCGCGTTGGCTGCGTCTGAACTTAAGCTGAATCGAAGTATAGGGAGGCCTGGAAGCTACTAATTTTGTAAACTCTCAAAACTTGGGTGCGATTCGAAAGAAAACTTTAAAGCAACGGATAAAATGGCCCACGACAGACCACCCTATAAAACTTATCAAAAATAATGTTTTGAATGACGTTTTCGAAAGTCTTAGGTATATCAATAAAAATCGCACAAAGATACATGTTGTCGTCAAAAGAAGAGTGGAAAGTGTCTGAACAATTATCAAGGAGCATAACGGTATCACGTCCAGGAACGAAACCGTATTGATTGTTTATGATGATATCGTTTAAAAAAACAATCGTAACATCAAAGATTAATTTCCCTCTAAAATTTGTAAATGCAAGACAGTCTGGAGGGAGGTCTCAAGGATGTTACCTGGCTTTGTATGTAACCTCTAAGGGGGAAAACCAAGACATTATTAAATTAATCGGGAAGATTATCAGTTTCAAGAATGTCATTTAAAAACAAGAATTACGCTTTTTAAGGATCAATAGTTACGACATATATAACGTACCGTGAGGAATCAACACCTGCCGATCAAGAGCGCTAAAATTTAAATATATATGAGCGTAACTCGACCTCAGCTGGAGAAGGATAAAAAGACGATTCGCAGTTGAACATGCCGTTTAGCACGACGAACTCTGGTGCGGAAAAGGAGAGACAATTTAGTTAAGAAACAGGGAAAGGAAGTCTCAGACTTAACTAACTAGCATATTTCTCAAACATCGTATATGTCACCAAACATCCAATCTCAATCGCTTATGGTCAAGAGGACCAACGAGTCAAGAGGTCCAATAGCCACGTGACAGCCGAGTCAAGAGGTCCAACGAGTCAAAAGGTCCAATTCGAGTCAAGAGGTGCAATGCGTCAAGAGGTCCAACGAGTAAAAAGGTCCAATTTGTGTCAAGAGGTCCAACGCGTGAAGAGGTCCAACGAGTCAAAAGGTCCAACGCGTCAAGAGGTCCAACGCGTCAAGAGGTCCATCGAGCCTTATTTTTATCTTCTCTGTTTATAATTATACTGCTCTAAATGGCTGCTTGTGAGGGTTACTGACTGTTTGACCTATATGAATGATTTGGGACAATACAAATACTACATAGCTATTGGCGACAAGTAGACAGATACCATTTGCCACAATGTATATGTATTTCAGTGTTAAATAATGAATAATGCCTGGCGACATAGTTTGGACTTGTAGAACTTAGTATCTGTGTTCCAGTCTCTCTGTTCTAGGACACATTAATGCCATTTCTACGGAAGTGTCTCTCCAATTTCCGAGATATAAAATGCAAATGTACATCAGCATCTCGCGTTTAGCCTTGCTATTCATGTATCTCAGTATTTGTAATCGCAAATACTTCCTAGAGTAACTTTGTCCAGTCCCGGTTCTCGTATGTTCTATTAAAAATAGGATGCGCTACTATTTTATGCTTTAGTTTTTTTCATTGAGTTCACCGAAACACTAAAAATGTAAATAACACAACATGGGAAGAAGCTAAAATATCATTGGAGGGCGTCCTTAAACGAGCCAAAATTACGCCACTTGGCGTCAAATAGAGTGTTGCAAACGAATTCGAGCACTGTCTCCGTGAAACGTTATGACTGCTGCAAGCTAGCGGGTTAATCTGGGCCGTCGGCTTACTCAAAAGCGGAGCAGCCACACATACTTATGCTAGCGATATGTAACTCCTTTACTGCTCTTTAGTTTTTAGAATGCTTTTAAATAGACATGAAACGCAACGTTTCATGATTAAGCATTCTTGACACGAATTACCGAACACTTGTCTGCCGATATAATTTATTTTTAGTTGAAATCACGCGATCTGTTAGTCGGGTGGAATTGTAAGATGGTGGTGGGTTAGTTGCTCAATCATTTTTAGAAAATTGGGTCTCAGAGATTGAAGTCGATTGAATAACTGTTCGTGTCGGAAAGCACGTTGATCTCTGAAGCCGACAGATCTAGTGTGTCCAGTGCTAGGGCATGGCGGAGAGACAAAATGCCTAACTTTACATGCCATGCTGCGCCAGGGCAAACTGTTCTTCAAAGACCAAGGACTTCAAAATATCAAGGAAGCTATTTGGACGGGACGTGAACAAATTTAAACAATTACTACAACTTTTAAAATTGATGTCACAGAAATTAAAAAAAAAACTATCTTCACTTATCCCGACGTCAAACGCCGTAATAGTGCTTTAGTGTGATAGTAGACGTTGAAATAGCAAATAACTATGGACATATTTTTCGTATGTGACGAAAGATGTGTTCAAAGTAGTTTTACAGTAATTTTAAACCCACATGTTGAAGTAATCGCTACCTAAACAAAAAACGAATCTCAAATCGTGCACGATTTGAGATTCGTTTTTTGTTTAGGTAGTGACTACTTAAACATCTGGCTTCAAAATAATTTCACCGGAAAGGTCTTAACATTCCATGGAATGTTAAGACCTTTCCGGTGACGTGTTCGATATTCGCGGGTGAGAGCAACACGGGAGATGCAGATTTACAACTTTGTGGTCAGGGGTAGAAAAGCAAAGACACACAGCCCTGCAGGGCTGCAGGTCCCCAACAAATCAATGTTGCTATAAGCTTGACAGTTTATAACAACAATAATTCCTGGTGTTTACAAATCTAATGCCCAGCAAGCGATCCCCACAGCCTAGCGCGCGCGTATCTGTCGCTTCAGAAACCAAGCAATCCACGGGTCATACGCACGAACACTGATTACATCACCGGCCAGAAACGATGTATCAAAGTCGTGTTTGTGACATCCCTCCTGCCGTGTGGAAGTCTTCACAGCTTAACTTTTTGCTCTTTTTCCGACAGCTTTCTTCTCCACCTTATTTTGTTAGCATCTCTGCTGTCTGCTTTGTTAATGCGTGAGCATTTCCTGGCTCAGTCAGCGAAAAAGTTGTCGTCAAAATCCGTCGTCAAAATCCGTGACTTGTCCAACACAATTCAACACAATAAAAAAGTCATGCGATCTTTGTGGTTACATAACCTGTCTGGTCATGTGACCAAATAAAAAAAATCTGTGGTCACGTGACTTCTCTGGTCACGTGTCCAAACCGAAAAAAACTCTGGTCACATGACCTCTATGGTTACGTGTGCACGAAACCTTCCTAGTTTTGAACCTTGGCCCTCTTGATCGTGAAACTTGTGCGCTATCCGTTGCGGCAACACAACTCGGGCAAAGGTAGTGCTCATGCATTCTCACATCTTAAGGAAAAGCTTAGATGCCCTTGCAGTTTTTTTTTTCTTTTTTTTTGCCTGTATTTATTTCACACCTCTTGCCTGTACATATTTCACACCAAGAGATGCAACGAGTCAAGATATACAATATTGAACCTCTTGACGCGTTGGGCCTCTTGACACATTAAGGCACGAGTCAAGAGATCCAATATGGGTCAAGAGGTCCAATGCGTCAAGAGGTCCAACGAGTCAAGAGATCCACGGCGAGTCAAGAGGTCCAACGCGTCACGAGGTCCAACGCGTCAAGAGGTCCAATATTGGACCTTTTGACGCGTTGGACCTCTTGACTCGGAATCAATCTCAATCACCCTCTGCGCATAAATCTCTGTTGAAAGGATTTTCAAACACAACGAACACCCACCTTCACAAGAGACCAAGGGGCCAAGCCCACAATACGCAATCATTCTCAACCACCTACGCAGATATGTCCCTTGTTTGAAGCATTTTCAAATAGAGAAAACACACACATTTACAAGAGACTAAGTGGTCAAATTCACAATACACTGCCTTTATCCTCAAGGACGACGGGAAAGTGTTTTTGGCACGTACGTCCGTGTGACCTCCGGCCCACGGCGACTGCTTTGCTAACACAGTCTAAGGTGTTAAACGACATGAATAGCTACCACCAGCTCGCCCTTGCACTCACAGTATTTTCGCTCGCAATTAAGCGAATTTTCGGTTTCCGAAGCTCCTTAGCTCCCAGTAAGGCGGTGAAAGAGTTCCCAGAATGTCTGTTAAAGGAGTTAGGAGTAGAAGTAAAATCGGTTCCAGACGTTTATTTAGTGTCTCAGCAACGTTTTCTTTTTCTTTTTACATACCCGCAAGGCTCTTTAAGACACACCATGTTTCATCGATGCTGGACCAATCGTAGGTCTGCTTTTTGCCACGAGATCACGCTCCGGCCCATACCCACGCGCAGAGGGATGGGTTTAATTATGATAAAAGGGTGGTTGATTGGTCCCCAGGGCATGTAGCTTCCACCATTCCGACAGCTTAGGGGTGAACGGTGTATGGTGTCCGAAAGAGCGCCTACGACTATTTTCGCATAACACATTATTTTCGCTAATCGATGACGGCCACGTCCCTATTATTTTTTATACTTTTTATATAAAAATATTTCACATGAATAAATAAATAAATAAATCGCAATAAAGTAGTATTCCCAAGCAGCACAGATTTTGGCCAGGCAATGGCCAATGTCTGGCGATGGTCTTTTGGTCAATGGCCAGAGAGTGGCCATTTATTGGCCAATGCTTGGCCGATGGCTCATGGCCAGTGGCCATTGGCCAATGGCCAGATAAAAGCCTGTCACCGGCCAGTTTCTGGCCACTGTCGGGCCACTTGGCCAAGGATTATTGCCAGCCATTGGCCGATGACTGGCCAACTCTGTGCTGCTTGGGTTGCTTCAAAAGAGAGTATTAAGCTTTATTGGAAACGTACATTAGTTATTTTAAACAAAAATTTTATTTCAAAAATACAAAATTATCAATATATATTGACCGTATCAATAACTCCTCACTAGTTCTTTGTGTTTTTAATCACCAGAAGGGATTCCTTTTTAAAGCATACATCAAATTTAACCAAAAGTATTACCACCATCCGCACCCGCTGCTTGTTCAAATTACGGCTTGCAGTCCCTCTATTATACCCTACCTAGGTTTATAAATAGTGCATAGATAAGCTTGGCGTTTATTGTTTAGCTCGTTAATCACTGTACCTAGTTTTTGTATAATATGTATTAATTTATCTTAGCCTTTTAGCTAATGTATTTTTGGTATGACTTTCTTTTTATGCATCTCTGTCATTTTCTACCATGTGCACGGGCCCCTGAGCTCGTCAAACCAAAGATTAGCTTTTTTTGCCCGTAGCTACAGCACCTGTTGCAAATGCAAATAAATTATTTCACTTAATTTTGATTTGATTCTTTGTGTCTTGCACTATATTTCGAGAGTGTAATTACTAGGGGAGCAGTAAAACTGTTTCCACAATACCTCTTTGCGGTGTATTGCCTAGAGAAATATCCGAAATAAGCCAGGGCAATGTGGATCTACATTTCTTGACGTATACAACTGTTTTTGATAAATCGCGACAACATTTTAGTTACATCAATGAACAGAGACTAGTTGTTTGTGCAGTTTTCTTAAGGACAAACTTCGTCCGTGAAAGGGGAGGCGGGGCTTAGTCAAGTAGCGACATGCTGCTTTTTTCCCTGCCTTCTCCTCTCAGATGGAGAGGAAATAAAATTGATTGATTGATTGATTGATTGATAGTAGAGGGATGGTCAGCATATATATTGATTGATTAGTTGATTGCAGTGTATGGCGCAAAAGCATCTTAGGCTATGGTGCACTAGATACAGACTGTGACAGAGAACGTTTCAGAGAGAAGAGAGATTTAGTAGTCGGTATAAAAGACCGGTAAATTTCAAAAAGCTAAAACACAGCTGTGCAGTACAAGTGTATCGTTGCCAAATAGAACAGTAAGCTGTAACGGCGTATGCTCGTTATATCTCTGATAAAAATATTTCCGCCATTCTCGGTCATACGCTGGTCATTCAAGTAATATGTCTACAAAGGTTAAATGACTATTGCAATTCTAGCACTGTGGAGCATCCTCCCTGCGCAGGAGATGGCCATGAGTAAGATCCATATGACCTATACTTAGTCGACACCTGACATCATCATAGAAACGTTCGCGGTGTTGTGCACTCCCCCCCCCCCCTCAGGAATGGTTTTACAGAATTGAGATTGTTATTCACTTCTTTAGCGGGGAAATTTACGTCACGTGACTCTAACACCAATTTAGTTTTCCCGCTAACTTTAGCGGGGAAAATGACGTTAAGATTTTGTGTCACGTCAACCGTGAACAAATTTAGCGGCAGGAGGAAAGAAGAAGAAAGGAGGAAGAGGAGGAGGGAAGGAGGTGGAGCGAAGAGGAGAAGAAGGAAGGGAGAGGAGGAGGGTACGGAGGAGGAGGAGGGGCATACCCTCCCTTCCGTACCTTCCAGAAACTCCTCAAGAGCTGCGGTGTAGTTTCGCATCACAACGATTTGTAAGCGTATTTCATTTTTTTAGGTGAAAAGCTCAAGCTTTGTGATCTGCCCACTTGAGAAATTGTTTACGGCTAAGTGGAACGCGCGGTCTCACAAAGCAAGGTTGCAGGATGTGACGAATATCTGAAGGTCGTCAACATAAAGTACTGCACAGATGTTGGAGTCGCCCGGGCTATTAAGTCAATTTCAACTTTAAAAGGGGGACACTCAGAACGCCTCCCTGAGAAACGAAATTTTCCTGGCACAACACTCGACTGTAAGTTGTGCCCAATTTAACATAGAAGTCAAACGTCACGAGATAGATTTTAAGAAATTATAGCATCCCACTATATACTTCAAAATTATACAAGCCCTGCAGGTTGTCGTGGAGCCATCCGGTGTCGTAGGAATTTTCCAAGTCAAAGAAAACAAACACGCATTGCTGCTTCGTTGAAAAGGCCTCACGAATAAAAGTTTCCAGCCGGGCGAAATGATAATTTTTTAGACCGTGACGAACGAAACACACACTGGTAATTCTCGAGGATATTTTCTTTTTAAAAAGATAGATGCGTCGTTTGTTAAGCACTCTCCGGAGTCTTACTAAGACAACTTGTTAGCACTATTGGACGATAACTGCACGCGCACGGTTAATATTTTCCTGGCTTTAGCAGAGAAATAACGGTGTCCATCTTCAATGAAAATAAAAGTGTGCCCTCCTGCCAAATGCACCTAAACAAATACAGGACTATATCAAGTGTACAAGGGTAGAGGTGTGTAAGCATATGGTGGTGAATTCCATCTAGTCTGGCAGCCGTAGATTTGATTTCATGCAGCCCCGTTCCAGTTCGTTCAGCGTAACGAATGTGTTGCAAACTTCCCTAGCACCACCGGATGTTCGAACAGATTTAAGCTCTCTGATTCTCGTGTTTCACAAAAACATAAAAAGAATGCAAAAAAAAAGTTAGAAACACGCTGAAAGTGTTTTACCAAGGATATCTTCCTGTCGTTCAAGGCTCTGAGGGCACAGTCCATTTGAAGAAAGAGAGCGGTATTGAAAGAACATGGTAGTTTCCATTGACCTTATCAATTTTATCACAAACTTATTTGCTAGCAGCAGTGCTGTTAATCGAAGGTGCATATCCTCGGAAACTCTGAGGTTTAGACTTGCTGCGTATGTATCTCGCACTAGCCTTCATTTGTTTAAATTTGATCCGGTTAGTTTGTGTGTGCTTATGTCTGAAAATGCCCCCGTCACTGTTTTTTTTCTTTCTTTTCAATTCTTCAGATTTGGCTATCCACCATGGTGTATTTAGGACGACCGGGTATGTGAGACGACGTCACAGTGTTAACTATCATTGCAGTGTAAAGAATGTGACAAATAAGCAGATTGGTTTTTTATCAATATGCGGGATGTCAAATGATGTGCAAGCTAGCTGGGTCCCCTCGCTAAAAATACACCAACTTGCCTCCTCAAAACTTCCAGCGGGGTATTCATGTGGGTGGTGTAGCGGTTGGATTTATGCGATTTAAAATAATGGCAAGATGATCGCTTCCAAATTGGTTCGGATCGACAGTCCATAAATAGAGAGGAATACTATTGGGTCACTAAGGGACACATCGATGTATGCGAACGAACGAGTTAGAGCGCTGAAATACGTAGGCTTTGCTTTGTTTAACAAGCATAAAGCAGTAGAAGAAAGAAAACTCTCAATCATGAATTCACGTGTGTCATGTGGCTCAGTGATTAAGTGTGTGACGTGGCGCGCGGACTCGGCGAACGAACCCTGATATAGAAGTGAGTGTCGTTTTCTTGCTTCAGGGAATAACATATCGTGCGTGACTTGCACATAAATAATTTGCTTTTTATCTCGTTTCTAGACGGGAAAGCCGCAAGGGTATGCCGGGTGAGGTCTCTGACAATTGAAAGAAATCTGAGTGGCGTTCCGCTAGTTATCGGTGGGGTTGTCGGTTCTTGCCCTCTAGCCACAGGTGGTGTTTCCCCTGCAAGATCATGTTCCGTGTCCAAAGTGTTGAAAACGGAAGCAGCGCCTTGGATTTGGGATGTAGGGCCGAACCCTACAGTTCAGATACGCGGCCTTGACAGTTTGAGGAAGTGCAGTCGAGTCGAAGGTTAGTACTCGATGTTTTGTGTCTCGCTCTTAACCATTACAACGCAGGATAAAAGTCACACAGCAACGACACCCTGAGCTTAAAGTTCCTCAAGGATCTCGTTGGTGGGAATTTCCAAGGAGGTTATCATCAGGGATGACACACTGTGTGCTGTTAATTGATTAGTGTGGGACCACGGATACTATGTATTCACTTAATTTGCTGAGCGCCTGAAGTGCCATAGCTTGCCTTGCAGTAGTGACTTCCATAACCAGGTTTCCCGAAGGAGGCTTCTTTGCTTTGAAGGGTTTTCCTATCACATTCTATGGGTTCTTTGCAACCAAAAATGTTGAAAGTTTTTTTAAGGGCCGGGTATTCGTTCTCTGAGTCCATTACTAGGACTTTTGGTAAGCAATAGATTGCGTCGTAAGGTTGTTCTGGTTGTGTCTTCTGTCCGACCCCTTTTCGAAGGCCGATCAATAAAGGATTTTGTTGTAGCACTTATATGAATAAGAAATACAATTCGGCTCCCGTGGTGTGCCACCCACCATTGAGCCCAACATTGGATTTGATCAACAGCCCATAAGAAATAGGGCTTTGTTGGTACCGGTGTGCCATCAGCACTTGACCATGTGTTATACCCAAACGTGGTTAGAATTTAGAGTATTCATTGTCACACAAGGTTGGCCCTTGCCACCATAGGAGTTGAAAAGGGTGTAAGAGAGGTCGGATGAAAGAAAAAAGGAGAGGTTTAGAAGTGAAAAAAGAGAGGCGGTTGTAGAGGTAAAGGCGACTAGAATTAAGCATCCTGGCCGGGCCTTACCAGGATTTCTGCTTAGTAGACGTTGGTGCAGAAGTGCTGTACTGTCTAATCCGGAGGGCTCGAAAAGGTCCAACCATATCCGGGCTTGGCTCAAGCACCAGGATGCCCTTTTCCTCAGATACGGAAAAGCCACGCACAGCCAGGCGTGGGAAGGAGAACCCGTACGGCTAGGGGTCCGTGATAACGCCACTTACCAAACACCGTTTCACGCAGGTGCCCCCTGCAAAACAGTGTATAGGAAAAAGGTTGTTGCGTTGCTTAAATCTTTTCATAGTTACCACCTGCAGATCCATGTTCTGACTAACGGAAAAGTGGGCCGAAAATGCTTTCACCCAACGATACATTTCATTTCTTTTCGGTGATATTACGTTTTTACTTTTTATTTCTATTATTACGCTATTGGGATTTCTGATGGCGTTTAGCAACAGTCCTGCATTTGCCGCACGTCTCTTTTGATGCGCTAGACACATGTTTCTGTTTAAGGTGTAATTGAAATCTTCGTGGTGTTTTTTGTTTACATATATTGTCGTTCTGTGTACGTCATAGTTACGTGTAGTCACAAATATTTACCTATAGTGTTCTTAAGGTGAAAAAAGTAAAAATAAAATGAACAAAAAATAAGTCGGAAACAATTTAGGGATTTGTTTTAAAATGTGTCATACTAAGGGGTTTTTGTGCAAAATATTGATTTTTTTACAAGACAAACGTTAGTTGCGAGCTCAACTCGATATTTGTTACTGAAAACACGAAAGAAAATAAATAATCCTTTACTTCTCACCTTTTGTCGAGAACAGGCACTCAGGTGTCCTGCCCCCGGCTAGCGCCGCCATTCAACACAGCGCACGCACCTGGGTTTGCAATGCTCAGAGCACATTATGTGCTCTGGCAGTTTAGAGTGCACAGTTTTCGCAATCACACTAATTGGCCACGAATTTAAACCGGAATACTTGCCGTGGAGCATTTTTTTTTAAAGCGAACGCAAACTGACCGTTAACGCTGCTCGCGTTCATTTTCTGAGAAGTAATGACGCGGTGTTCCCCAGAAGATGTTTGCACCAATAAGTAAAAATGAATATAAAAATGATTTTAAATCGAAAATGAAAAGACAACCTGCCTAATGTTAAGATTTTGTACCATTAAATTTTTTTTTGTATGCTCGCTCTCACGTGTTAGTTTTTGTTTGTCCCATTACGTGATGAGAAACATCAAACTCAATATTGTCTCGTGAACAATAATTTGTCTCGATATGATGTATGCGTCTTAAGCTTTCGAGTTCTTTTTCAGTTTTTGACTGAATAATGCGTTTTGATATCAATGAACAACTTTCAAACAGAAGGCGTTGATACTACGGTCTCACAGATGCAGAGTTGTGTTCAATGTGACAGGTGGCAAAACCAGACTTTTACGTTTTATAATAGGGAACAGTGCACAACACCATTAGGTTACTAAACGAAGGCTTTTTTTTATAAGGTTGAGTGTATATCGTGTGAAGTGCTTATCAGAAGATTTCTGCGGAAGCTTATTTTCCACGTTTATGTATGTCACCAGGAAAAATATTTAAAAAAAATCAAAATTGCAAAATATCACACTCAGGCTAGGCGACAACTAATATATGTAAGGTTTATAGAAATTCACTTGGGCGTTTGGAAAATAACGTTTTTGCCTAAACATAAACACGATGCAATTGATGGCCGGAATGATTGTTTTTCGTAATCTGGGTTAACATAATGACACTCCTTAGGATTACATTTTACCTTAACTCGATGCATCCTATTTCATGATTGGCTGTCTTCTAAAATATTTTGTGTGATTGCAATTAGTTGCACTAAATGTTATATCTATTGCAAAAACATTCTAAAAAGGTATGCACGCATGGTGTCAAATTTGTTGTATTCTACCACAACAAACTCTTCTACGTGATGGGCTTATAAAATATTATTTTATTATCTTCAGTTGTTTTCTTAGTAATTAGATACTTGCCAAGCAGCTAAACATTTTACTGGTGAATGATCAGTTATCATCTAAGGTTTTGAGCTTTACAATGTGGAAATAGTGAAAAATATAAGTCCACTAAACAGGTAAATTAAAACAAAAAGAAATGTGTAAAAAATCATTACACTTGCCGTATTAGTCTCTCAAATAAAATAGACATCCTACCTCAAAAATACAATTGATCAAGAAAAATTATTGTGTCTACTAGGATTTAAAGACAAAACCTAAGTAAATGTATGTTTAGGTTCTTAGGCGCGTTTCTTGGAAATACGTTACAAAAATATTTCTCGATTCCTATATTTTCATCAATTCTTTTTGTTTGATTCCATTCGTTTTTATTATCGTCTTGTGCCTTCATGTTTGTCATTTTTATTCATTGAAAAACAATATATATATATATATATACATATATATATATATATATATATATATATATATATATATATATATTAACAACATATAAATTACACAAACAACCTAATCCAGCATGACTATTGTTGTTAGCTGTCGAGTGCTCCTTTTTGCCTGGTTTTTATCTTATCTTGTCTTCACAGGAACATGCTGATGAAATTACAAAAGCTTTTTTATTCGCAGTCCAGAAAAGTTGACTGACGAAGCATCATCGCAGTCGGTTTGACGACTAATTTCGCAGGCGAGGTACTGGTAGCTTATCATATCTTTTAACACCTACGACTGTGGTGATGAAAATGAATACATTTCAGTCGAAGGAACGGATACAGAAGTGAACGTCTCAAACTCAGCTATCTGGTTTATTGCTCAAGCAACTTATATGTACTTACATAGCCATTCTCACACACCTTCTACACAGAGATCTTTTTTGGCGAGATAATTTTTTAAATACAAAGAAAATATGCATACACAAGAGACGAAGCGGTCACACCTACAATACCATCATTGTTGACCACCTCCTACGCAGAGCAGAATTTCCGATAAAAAGACGATGTACAAGAGACCTCGCGGTCAAACTCACAGCCCTTACAATCCAGGAGGACGGGAGAGGGTTTCTCGACTCGCATCTTCGTGACATCAGGAACACTGCGACTGCTGTGCTTCATACGTCAACCAAGGTAAAGCTCCCCAAATGTTAACACCGCTTCAAATATCTTTATCTCTAAAAAATGAAAGTGATTATAATCTGAGGAACTTTTTGCCCCGGCTTCGAAGCAACATCGAGGCTTGGCTTATGCAGTTTCTGATAGACCTTATCCTTATTGTTTCTTTCACAACTCTCTTTATAGTATTTCGTTCTTTATGTAGAACTTCCGTCTCTGGCCAGTACGCAGTACAATTGTTGCATTCCTGAATGTGCTTTGCGATTTCTGAGTTCGACGCATTTGTACTTACAGTTCTCTTATGTTCTTACAACCTATCATTGGCGAATCTTGAGTTTCGCTCACGTACTTGAACCCGCATGCTAACGGTATCTCATACACCATGCTCTACGCAAGGAACTGAAGGTTTACGATGAGCCTTCTGGCAGTCTCTATGGTTTGACTGAAATGGCGTCAACTTCCTAATTTTGAAACCTGAGGAATACACTACGTCTACACCAAACTTCTTGGCGCAAGCCAGTAGGTTGCGGAAAATCCATTGGAAATACGGGACCACTGCTGTCTTTTTTTCTTCTTTGTTCCTTTTGCTGATGGCCGTCTTTATATTTGAATTATAATTGCATTTTTATTAATTCCTATCCTGCACTTTCTAGCCTCATCCATTGTCCTTTCACCGCATCGCCTACAAAATTAGTTTACGTTTTGGGCAATACGTGATTTATTAAGGATTGTACAACGCCCGGTTTTGTCGATTTACCGTGACAACTATTTGTATTTAACACCTCCTTTGCAGCTTTTTTCCCGTTCTCCCAGCAAATCGACTGCTCTAAATCAAGTAATTTCAGGATTCCATCTTCAGGTTGTTCCGTTGTAAAACTACGCCCAGATGCTGTTGTTCTTACGATCGATTCCAAACCCCGAGCATGATTCCCTCGAAGAGCAGAAATAAAAATGTAATAAACGTTCCTCCCTGCAAACAAACATTCAGCTTATTTTCATTTAGCTGGCCAGTTATGGTACAGTATGAGGTTTAGATAAATTTCCGCTAACAGCGGGTCCACGGTGTAACCGATAGACACTCTATCCTATGAACATATTGCAGACATTTATATTCAACAACTGTTGCCTGATGGTACAATGCATGAAGAGAGAGGAAGCTGTTTATGGCGATACTTATCCTAGACTAGAAGTTTACCAAATTCATCTCTAGCACTTACCTAACTCTTTGCAAGAAGCGGACTTTCTCTAGTGAATAATATACATCCCTGATATCCATGGACAATACCTAACACCGCTTTTTTATGTAATCCCTCTAGAACATCGATTAGTGCGTGTAACTCCTTATTGAAATACTCTTTTCAAACTGACCTACATTCAACCCCATTTGCAGAAACTATGAGACTCTACATTGCCACGTTCCAAGTTTGTTGATAACCATTTAAACTAATAGAAACCGAATGGTTGCTTCGAAAGGGAGGTACGTTGATGACATTTGTATTTGTGCTTTTCAATAGAACAATGCCCGGTGTTTTGAATAGATCATAACAACAGCAGCCCCATGGCTTAAATTAACAGCGGAACAACCTGAAGTTGGGATCCCGCAATTTCTTGCTTTACACATATATGTAGATCAGGGTCTCTGCTGGGAGGACGGGAACAAGTGCAAAACCATTTGGAAGTAGGAATAGTTGTCATGCTAATAGAGTAAAAGCAGGGGTTCTAAAACGTTTAATAACAAACAGGTTGAGAAAATCGCGCACTCATTTATTTATTTATTGATTCTGTCGGCCCTTTAGAGGACTCGTAATACATACAATATATAAAATAACAATCATGCACTGACACTTAAAAAAAAGTCATTAAACCGGAGAAATGAAAAACCAAAAAACAAATACATTCAATAAAAAAATTTACGGCACATTATCAAGCACTATACTCTTTATATTTAAGATTTTTTTATGGGCAATGTGAGCAAGCGACAATAAATAAGGCTAGAAGCTGCAGTATACAAAGAATTCACAAAAAAGGCAATTGGAATTGAAGTTTAGTGAATGCCATTATCAAAAGAAACAAACTAGAAATAGGATAGCAGTGATCCCGTATTCCTGCGGATTCACTGTAACTTAGAGGCTTGCGCCAAGAAGTTTGGAGTAGACGTAGTATTTTCCTCAGATTTTAAAATGATCAGATTGGCACTGTTTCAGTCAAACCGTAGCGGCTACCAGAAGGCTCATCGGGAATCTGCAGTCTCTTGCGTAGAGAGTGCAATGGATGAGATACCGTTAGGACACGGGTTCAAGCCCGTACGAAAATGTCAGATATCGCCCTGATATATATTATATACGGCCTCATATGATAATATAAATAGTCAGATAGGGAATATATGGGAACAAATACGCCCAGATATCGCCATATAAGTGTTCAAATACTGCCAGATGCGGCCGTATAAGTGCGTAAATACGGCCATATTTCACCATATACGCGTGCAAATATTGCCCCTGATAATGATATATGAGCCCGTTTCGGTCGTGCAAGCAATAAGTCATATGTACTCGCCAAGACACTAGTTAATTGATCTAAATTGCATGAGTCTCGTATAATTGGTTAATTATTGTTACCATCGTTAAAGTGAAGTTATTCCAGGTATTTGGACCAATTAACCAATTGCGCATTTTGAAGATTGAAAGACAAATGAAATTTGGTTGTATGTTTGATGTGTGACATTATGACGAAGTGCATAAGATCGGAAAGCGAGTTGATCAAATATTGGATTTGAGATCACAGCTCTTAGGCGCCCGTTTCCGAGTTAAGCGGTGTTCGCGTCGCCATCGAGTAACCGCCCCGCTAAATCTAAAGGGAAATTGAATTAGTACTTATGTCACGTGACGTCAATTTTTCCTCTAAATCTAGCAGTGAAACTACTTTGTTCGTGTTTCCCCGCTAAGTTAAGCGGGGAAACACGAACCGCTAGCTTACTGAAGATGCAAGACGCTACTTCGTCGTCCCAAATCCTTTTTCCTTCGAACGCCATGCGAAGCTGTTGCGCCCTACGCAGCATCTTTCAAAACCGTTCGCGCATTATCGTAACCATCCGCTTGCGAGCGTGTGCGATTCATCGTGTGTTGAAAGTCGGAAGATGTGCTGTCCATGGTGTCTTTTATGTGCAACTCTTTCGTTAAAAAATTTGAATATTAAAAACGCGAACCTAACACTGTACACATAATTTTAAATTTATTGGTAAAAAATATATATACACATTTATTTATTTATTTATTTGTGGACATCGTGCGCAAAAAAAAATAGTCGCGCTTATTTCTTCATTTTAAATTATGATGTGGGTTATACGGCGTAAAACATAGTATTATCAAACTCGCATCGTTTTGGGTCAGTTTCGAGCTAGACAGCTCCTTTGGAAGTTCAAAAGTTGGACTTCATAGAGTTCTATGTTCACTCGGTTTTGACAGCAGGGTAGACGCTAGGCATGTTTTAGGCCAATCGTGTCTCCGGTTAGGGTCATGTGACTTCAGTCTAGAAGCTGGTGATGAAGCAGAACACGGCACCTGCCTGGAGTCCAAGGCCACACATAGCATTCACTGCACTATCAGCATTGGGTACAAGTGACAAATCCGCACGTTGATGCCCCATAAGATAGCCTTTTGTTGGTGCGCGTCCGTTTTGGCCTGTCCTTCTCTCCTTTTCTCTCTCTCCCTAAGCTGAAAGCGTGATAAAAGGTGCGTGGTCACGTGGTTTGACGAATGACCTCGCCAATATCGGAATGCGTTCGGCCCGATCCAATTTCGTGTGGTTTGCGCACTGCGTGGCCGCTGCGAATTTCTGCTTCTGCAAGCGATTTTTTCAAAGAAGCCCAAGAATATTTTGTGATGCGTTTATTGCTCGGTTCTACAAATGACAGCTTGTGCTACATCGTGTTAAATCTTCACGGACATCTTCATTCTCGTTTTTGAGTTTGAGTGGTGATTACGCCGTGGCCGTGTAGACATCTATCTTGGATTACCTTTCAAGTCCCATCTCGTCAACGTAAGTGCGCTGCAACCTACTTCGCGACAATAGATCGTTTCCTAAAGGTACTCTTCCGATTACCTCTAGAATTAGGCCGTGTCTATCTCCTGGCAGCCGGGAGAATAATTGTGCAGAATGTTTCGGCATTGGTGCGATTGCGCTACCAGCAGAAAGTTACGATATGCCGCCGACAAAGTTTTGACATGTCGCCAAAAAGAACAACAACAACAAAGAATCTTAATTGCGCGTTCTAAATTTTGACGCGCGGCTTTACGAGTCGCTTGTAGAAAGAATTGTTACGATTTTGCGAGTACTGGTAAACATCGCTAGGTTACCGTCATAATCTAAACCCTGAGGTAAGGATAAATCAACTAACGTACAACTCTCATTGACTCAGGTTTATATTATGATGTTTCTTAACCGGCTTGCCTACATACCTTTGCTCCTTGCAAAGGTAACCGTCTCGCAGACGGCACAAACCGATCCCCCGACGGCGGCGTCTCGGCTAGCTTGCACACGGGGCCGCTGCCGCTCGATCGCCGTCTGGCCGAGCTCGCGGCGCGACAATCGCTCGAAGCGGCGGAACGGCGTTATGTCACGAAAGGCAAAGGGCATCTACACCACGAATGGGCAAAAGCCGATGCAAAGGCGTGCGCAAACGTAAACAACGGTTGAAAAGTGCAGTTGCTCGCCGCTATGAGATGCGTGCCGCAAACTCGGTAATCCGCGGACGTATCCCTCTCCTGCCGCTCATACTTTCTCTAACTTGACGGACACTCTTTCTCGCGGTTCATGCCGACGAAATGATCGGACGATCGTCGGGATATCGGGCAATTGCTACAGACGAGCGCGGCACAGTTTACCATTGCTCTCGCTATGCAGGGTCGAAGAGTCAACCACCAGCATGGTGGATACCGGTGTTCGACGTCGCGATGTGACGTGCGTGCAATGCCTAAATACCGGGTGTTATTTTTTTATTCTTGCAGATTTGTTTTAAAGAAGCCGTGAAAACTACACTTATGCGGTTTGTGCGAGTGAGTTATACGCCCAGGGGGACATTGTAGTTTTTTAAATTCACTAATTTACTTTTAATTAGTGGAAATAGACATGGTTTCATTGAGAAACTTGCTGAGCGTCGTCCAAAACCCATAAATCAGTAATTTTTAGAAAGACTTTGAGCGCTTGTGAAGCGCAGTAGTGCGCTGAAGTTACCACTGTGGACCAGGTACAAGGCTGTGGCTAGATAAGAGACGGAAAAATTGCGCGGGCGCCTGACCGAAACCGCTAGCCTTCTACCTGCTCCACGAGTGGTAACTTTCTCACACGCTGAAAGTCTTTCTGAAAATGACTGATTTAGGATTTCTGGATGACGTTCAGCAAATTTCTAATTGGAACCATATGTCTATTTTCATTAATTTAAATATTAAGTAGTGAATTTAAAATCATTAGCCAACTTATTGCAAAGATTAGCCACCCAGATAATGTCCCCACTGGGCGTATAACTCACTCGCACAAACCGCATAGGTGTAGCTTTCATGGCTTTTCTAAAAACAAATCTACAAGAATTAAAAAAAAACTGTATATCAAGGTTATCAGGGTCTTGATATTTCCATATCACGACCCCGATATGGATATATAAAAAATTGGCAGATCTGGCTTGATAGGGCTTATATAAACTGATTTACTTGATATGGCAAGATCTGCCCAATTTTTATATAACTGTATCTATTTTTTTATATAAGTTCAGATATGCCATTTCCGTAAGGGAGTACATGGAACAAATCTTGAGTTACGCAAACGGACAATTATTAGAACCCAAAAGAAAATGTAAGCACAAATGCGTCGGACTCATAAATCGCAAAGCACACTGAAGAATGCAACAATTGTACTGCGTGCTAATCAAAGACGGAAGTTTTACATAAAAAGCGGAATATTATAAGGAGAATCATGAAAGAAACGATAAGGATAAGGTATATCGGAAACGGCATAAGCCAAGCCTGATGCAGCTTGAAAGCCGCGGCAAGAAAGTCCGTCCCATTATAAACAATACCTTTTTCAGAAAGAGAAATATATTTGAAATGGTGTGAATATTTGGGAGCTTTTTGCCCGGGTTGGGGTAAGAGGTGCAGCAGTGGACGTGTTCTAGATGTCACCCAGATACAGGTGTCGGATTCTTCTCCCTTCTTTCTTGATGATAAGGGCATTGCCTTGTAGGTTGAACCGTGTTGTCTCTTGTATATGCTCTATTTGAAGAATTGTCCTGCCCAGAAGGTGGCTGACAATGATGGTATTGTGTGCTTAACCACTTGGTCTCTTGTGAATATGTATTATCTTTGTATTTGAAAATTCTTTCACCAAAGGAGATCATTGTATAGAAGATGGGTGAAAGTGGCTCTGTGGGTATATATAGGTTGCTTGAGAAACAAACCAGTTAGCTGAGTCTGAGACGTTCCTTCTGTGCCACTTCCTTGGACTAAAAGTTCTTCATTTTCTTCACCGCGGTTTCAGGTGTTAAACGACATGATCGCATTTAGGCAGCTATAAAGCGTTTTAAACTTCGCTGTAACTTTCTGTTTGCAGTTGATTTTAAAATAATCCGCCATGGAAACTCTTAGATCAACTTAGGATCACCCTGAACCATATTTACCCTCAGAATAAACAACGATGTTTCCTGTCATCTTGCTTGCATTATATGCCTGATATAGTGTAGTTGTAATTTGGGAGTTTACTCCAATATAATACATACACGGCCCCGACATACTGTGATTTTCTTGCAATCAGCAACCACTGAATCAGTGTTGCAAATAATTTTATTTTTTAAGATATGGCTATAAGGTATGGGCGTAGGAGAAATGTTTTTTGTTTGCGATAACTTTTTAGCAATTTTGAAGTTGTTCAAAATTTGTAACGCGTCAACAGAATAAAGTCTGAAATATTAATTACTGCACTTCGATTTAGCACCAGGCATACGAAAACCAGGCGCGTTTTATGTAAAAGAAAGATAAAACTGATAAAAGGCAACATTTCTAAAGAGCACATTGACGGTTAATGTTAACTTAATAAAATTGGTTCCGTTCCAGAGCGAGTTTTCAAAACATTTTCAGCCTTGAGGGGAAAAAACGAACTTTTAAAGCAAAAGTATGTCGCTCATCATACCCCGAGGCGAAATGGAAATCGGCGCCGATGTCTCCCACCGACCTGGATTTAGTTCCCAATGAACACGAGGTAAAGTCAAAAAGAAAGAGACAGTGACAGATATGAAAAAAAGAGACAAAGAATGCGACTGATGGAGAGTAAATATAGGTAAAACAAAACCGAACGACTGGACTTTCCGCTGAGATGCACTAGTCTAGACGATTTTGTGTGTGCCTAATTGGGAACGCATAAGTTTTGCTTTGTTTGACCTATTTTTGTTTTGAAAAAAAACTTAAGTCAGGCTTGATAACCCACTGTTCGCAGAAAATAAAACTAGAATATATTGTATTTGAAAAGAAGCTTGTTAAATAATAAGCAAAATAATCTGAAGACAGAAAAAATAGATCGATAAAAGCTTTCAAGTTTTTTTTTTAAACTCACAGGAAATTTATACTTATAAGTGCATCAGATAGATGGTCCAAATTAACCTAATCCTTGGGCTTGGAACACCAGACGACGATCAAAGAAAGAATAAATTACATTAAGATAGCAACTCATAAAATAAATAAACGTGAAAAGCGAAGAAATACATGACTCAAGAAAAATAAGCACAAGTACAAAGCGGTCCTTTCATCACGAGCCTAATGTTTTAGTCAGTTCCAGATTAAAAAACTTTTTTTGAGGAAAGGAGCCTGGGGATGAGGAAGCAGACGGAACGCTGAAGAGAGGATTCATCTTCTCTCTTAGGCGTTCCGTTTACTTCCCCTCACCCGCCCTCCTCTTCCTCGAAAACTTTTCTTAACTTGTAACTGACTATGGTATCTCGGTGAGTTATGTATGATAAAGAATTATTTCCAACTAGCCCTATCTTTGAACTAATATTAGACAACACTCTCAGCGCAAGCTTTGTCTTCGTTTCCCACATCTAAGGCTGATCCTCAAACCAACACTTTCTGGCATGCTGGCAAACAAATGTCATAATGAGAACTTCGAATAAAAACACCAATGAAAAGCGGCGCTGGTCCGTCCAAATACCTCATGAAATGGTGCGCATGTGTTCAGGGTGGGTAGTGTGTCTTCTTTGATTAGGGCTCGAATATGCGCCAAGTGGGTTTCCATCTCGCTCTACTTGATGAAGTTTACTGATGGGGCTTGGAGAATGTCATTCCAAAATCAAGCAACGAGTGTTTTATTTTTAATATCTGAACTCTCTAAAGGTATGCTGTGCTGGCCGTATAAAAATCTCAAAGGTTTTGACCCATATGATAATAACCTGTTTCATGTTCCTCCTTAGGTTGATGGGGCCGGTAAAGAAGGATTTAGGGACGGACTGAAGCCTCCTTGACCCGCTCTATGGAGTCACTAACACAAAGGAAGAAATACGGCAGAAACAACAAAATATACAGAAGTATTTACTACTACAGGTTTTTATGTATATGTTCACAGAACGATTTATTTATTCGGCAAGGCGTGACAACTAGCAACGACGTAGCAGGATGAATATACTAGAAACGCTATGTCTTTAATAATAAAACTGCTTCCGATTACCATACATTCAAAACATTTTTATCATTTCTTTCAAAGAATGTTTACGTCATTATAAATTTCTACGTAGTTACATGAGAAGTAAATTTGGGATGAGTGCATTTCGCGTAGTTCCATAATTTGTTGTAGGCGTTACCACCTCAAAATGCACAGTTAAACGGGTAGGTGAACCTTAATATAATTGGGAAACTGCCTGAGTTTTGTCAATAAAACTTGCACTTGTATTTTGTTGTACTTTCACACTAGTGGCGTTTGTAATTATAACGTATATATACTAATAATGACGAGCACTTTAAATAGGTGAGATGAGTAAATGTCAAAAGGGGCATCACCTATTCTCCTTTGTTTAGATAAGCATAACTTTTCCAGATTTGTTCACATAGTTGTACCCGAGACTGTCAATGAAATTGAATTGTAATAAGCAAATATATTATATTATGGAACACATGTGGTGAAATTATAATGGTTGATGTTTGGCATTCTCAGAACGTACGATTACTTAGGAACAAAATCATTAATGTGATTGTCCCATGAAAAATCTTCACACAAAATAAAACACTAGAATATTTAAAGATTCTACAATCTTAATTTGGGACGAGTTCAGAGCTGAATCAAAGACTTAATGACGCGGGTATAAAAAGTGTTCTTCCTGAAACCGGCAGAAGTAAAATTTAAATGACGTTGCTTACGTGTTAGCACGATCGTTAAAAAAACGCCACCATGTGGCAGAAAGTGTTTTTACCAAAGACGGTGAAATCTTAATATGTAGTGGAAAACGGTCGGTACAAATACTACCTATGGTGCAACATGAATAAACCACAAGCTTATCCATCAAATATTCGCTCTTTCTTCTTGGCTTTACGTGAACGCTATTCCGCCGCTTTCATTATGTGGTGCTTTTATGATGTATATCGGTCTTTTTTTCTATGTCAGTACTGTATAAACATAGAACCAGCAAACAGTTTATTAGTATTTGATACCTGAAAGAAGCCACCTCTTAGCGCATGCTTTAGCTGATGCATTGACTTAATTTGCAGACTATAGAAGAATGTTGTTACTCAATTTTCATTGTTGATTTTGAGTTTGTTTCTGCTCCACTTGCCGCGAATAGAGATAATATGCTAGCAACAAGATGTAAGCGCTTGTGTGGATATAATTAGCGAAGAGACCAAACAAAGCTGCATTAGTGAGAAACTAAGGTATTCACCAACCAAGCAGCTCAGTGAATAGGATGGAACAACATGTTTTGAGGAATTTGCATCCAAATTAATTTTCTTAGAAGAAACCGTTTATGATTAAGGACTACAAACAAAGACATATTGAAATGGAAACGAGTACGCTTGCTTTTTTCAGCGGCATCTTTTCTTCGAGGAGAGGCACTAGGCCCTAAAGCGAAAATTGAAGACTTGTAACAGCTGGCACAGGAATATAGACAATGAAGTGCGCATAACTTGAAAGGATTTTGTTTTGTGTATTTCAATGTGGTCATATTTTCTTTATTGCTTTTTAGGAAACCACCGAATCTGATTGCCAAATATATACGAGTAATGTTTTAGTAACAAGATTTCAGTTTTTCACCTCTGTTTTCAGTGTAAATAAAGGTCGATAAACACTTTTATAAACAAATGTCAACAACAAAGAAAAGAAAACAACTCGACAATTTGAGAGCTTTTATTAGACGAGTCCTTTAGAGCAAACAATTGAGTCTAGGGTTGATCGCATTGCTGTCATTGTTGTCACATTTTATAACCGCTGCTATTTGAAGAGTAGAGAACACCAAAACAATAAAGACTGCAATAACAGCGACCATTTCATCTGTCGCGTTTTACGAGCGTACTGTGGCGGGAAACTAGACTCTAAAACTTGTTACACATATTTAGCACACCAAAAATGATGCGTTCCTTAAACTTGGTATATAAAAAGAAGCGGCTATTCATAGATTGGTTTTACCTGTAGGGAGAAAGCAAATTTCTTACACAAATAAATGCGTGAAGTGTTATTCTTAGAAATATATAACCACGTCAAAAAATATACGTTGATGACAAGAGAGAGAGCGGGACACTTGCGTGTCCTCGCCTCGTTCCTAGTTTTTTTTTAGTTTTTGTTGCGTCGATTTTTGTGGAATCCAGTTGGCAGATAAGTTCTGGCGAAAGCACTGACTCCGAACGAATCTAGCCCTTACGCTATACTGAAGGAAAATCGATGGGTTTTTTTAAACACATAAATAATTAGGGCAGGAAAATAGTACAAATTGAATTCCTTGATTCCTTGGCAAGTAATTTCATATGCACCACTTCTACAAGCATCGTAGTTTGGAGTGCCTGTTGCAGTTTAGCGAGTTTAATTGGAAGAATAAAAATAATATTCAACATCAACATGTGCTAACCATGTTGTTATGTGATTTTAAAAATATATGCATCTATAGTTGCAATACTTACATGTATGGTGCAATACCTAATGCATTTTGTAAGATTCACCTCTATATTTTAGGAAAAAATTACATTTTGGTTACTATCGATGCGTGGTAACAAAACAAATTATGAAAATATTACAAGCAGGACCTTTCACTCACACTCCGGTAAGTTCCATGCGGTAGCATGTTAAAATATTTTTTCTTATGATTTCTTACAAAAAAATATTGAATTGGTTTTAGCCCACGCGGTACAACTAGTTCCGCAAGCGCGAATGTTTCGAGCTAGCAAGGGTTATACGAAGTGAAAGAAAGGCATGGCTTATGTTCCACTGCAACGCTGGACGAACGGCAGCTAAAAGGCATCGCGTAATCGGTTATCGACATGCACACCTACTGTGCGTGCATGTCTTATTATACATTAAAAATAAAAACCAACATCAATGCTATACATTTTTTTAAGAAGGGTTCTCGATGGCGTTTTATTATTTTTTAGTAAAATTATTCTTGCCAAATGGGTTCTATTTTTACTTTGGACAACAGTCGATACAATATATAGTGACGCACTTGATAGGATTCTGATTTGAATAGTGTTTTATTGTTGGACATTAAAAGAAGAACACTAGCAGATCTCGAACAGACGGCTCTGACCGATTTACTCTTGGCTTAGAAGAAAAAAACAACAACAAGAAGTTGGATAAATACTTGTTGATACAACGGGAGTGCGACTCGTGATCTGCTGTCCTCGAGGTTTAAATTCTTTCAATTCTCAAAATAGGCAGAGGCCAAGGGTACACTTCATATTATTTTGATTTCATTAAAAATGCTTTTCTTATTTTTTGCATCAAACGAAAATATAATATATATGCATGTCTAGGGATGTTCATTTTATTTCTAATATAATATTAATTCTTACATATGTTGGTTTTTATGCTTCACTGTGCCCTCTAATTCGAAATGTGAGGAAGTCGCTCAAGTTATATTTCTTGGAACCAATTCATGGTAAAAATTCATTCCGCTTCGTTGACACTCCTTACAACGACTGTATGGCACTGCTATTTATGAACAATAACACACCAACGGATATTTCGTAGAGATGACATAACTACAAAACATCAAGTGCAACTAAGTGCCGTATACTTTGGTGAGTTTTATGTAACTCGGGATAATTTCGTTACTAGGGCACCCCGGCGTTCATGTCTACTAAGAATAACTTGCATACAGCCTGCGCGTCAGGCATCACTAAAAAGCAGTATTGAAGTCATGTCTAGTAATGAAAGCAACATAAAAAATTCAGTGTAGCTAAAGAAGTGTTAACATGGGGGAACATATATACCGATGAAAATATTGGACAGTAAATATCCAAATTTGTGGGCCGTTTTGTTTTTGTTTGTTTTTTTCTCACGTGGTTTAGGGGTTTTTCAGAATTTTGAAAATGCTAGGCAACAAAGTTTATTGTAATATAGCCAGAGAATAATGGAGCCGGTCTCGCTTAGCCGTCCCTGAGCTATCGAGACATATCCCCAGTACATATCTATTTGGGCTAAGTCTTGTTTTGAGAAGCGATAGCTATTATGTGCTCTTCCTACCTCTGGAAATGACGTCCGCGGTTGATGTTGCCGTTGTTGATGTTGTAGTGAACCTTACTAGATCAAAGTAAGTTGACAACTTTTCTGGGACGCCTCGCGCCGTTTCGTTGCGCGTGCGCTCGGTGGCGATCGCCACTGTACCAATCAGCCTGCACAATGGACAGAAACAGCAAAACCGGTGGAACGTTGGATGCATATCACCTGGTGTGATAAGATATTATTTCGGGATATTTGTAGTAAACATGAAGTCTGCTGAAAAGCCAGCGCTAAAAGAGCATCCTTCGAAAATTGTCCATGTTCGCTGCCTGTGGAAGCGTTGACGCTGGACACGCTAGAAACGCTCTTCGACCGTACCTCCTGGCGTGCAGGCAGCAGATAAGCTCCAATTTCGAACTCCGTGGAGCTTGTTAACTTGTACATATAAGAACATTATTTGAAGTTGTAGTTGTTGTGGTTGGCGTAGTAGCATGTAGGATGTTCGTCGTCAAAGCCGCTAAATCTTTCTTTCATAGCTTCCGCGAGCATGTACGTTTCACTTTGCGTGATAGCGAAGCCGAAGCTACTCGCAAGAGTATACGGCTCGCACTGCACGAGTGCGCGTGCTTGGCAGGGACGCTGAAAACTCGCAGCTCGCTCTTGTAGCCTGTGCGACGCTGGCACGTAGAATTGAACGGAGTGTACAAAACTATAGTGGGGAAGCGTATTGACGCACGTTCGAAACGCGAGCCAAATATTCTATTTGGATCGCCTGGAACGCTGCTCAAAACTTGAGAGCTACAAGCATATAGAGTGACTTCACAGTGTTAACCTCCCGCTTTATACTTAGGGTCTTTGTAATACCCAATGCCCAATGCACGCCCTTGCTGAAAAACAAATAGCCGATAAAAAACGCAGTAGTAGCACTGTCAATGCCAAGAGCTGGTGCCAAGACACGCGATCTTGAACAAAAAAGAAATAAAAGCATTCGGAACAATATGGTCAGATGTCTATTTTGTTACGAGCGCTTTTGTTCACACAGCTAACGGTGCGTTAGCTGTGTGAACAACAGGTAGATTATGCAGAATTTTGGCCACACATTTGTCATTTCGTATGCTTGTCATCTCTGTCCGCAAACAGCGAGCACAGGTATATACTTGCTTAAACTCTCACTACTCTCTCGTATTTAACAACACGAAACACCCACGCTAAGTGATTGGTGCCTCTGATTGCCGGCGGCTCTGCAGATGTTTCTGTTTATTTTTGGCTGCGTGATGAAAAAATAAAAGTATTATCCTAAGCAAGCAAATTCTGAAACAATCTTTCTGCTCAAAGGTACATGAGTTTTTATTTAGTGGGACGCACCTGCGATGCACACACCAACATTCGAGTGGAGCTGTGAGACATGTTACGGTGCTGGTTAGGATTAAACTGCATAGGTTGGCTTTCACCTCTTAGAATTAACTCAAACTCAAACTCTTTATTTTGCTCCATTCGAAGAGGGGAAACAGGAAAAAAGCAACTCAACTGTTGCTTGACGAGCCTCTGCCGCCTCAATGCAGCGAAAAGAGGACAGCATGTACATATGACTAAAGTTTTTCACAAGCACACTTATAACACAAAAATAAACAATATAAGGCGGGTAAAGAGGGGGGGAAGTAATCGATTTACAGAAGTCTACAAATTTCAGGGGCAGACTCTTACAAACATTGAAAGTACATTTTTGTAGGGTTTCGCTCAAAACTTCCATATTCAGTACAGTCAGGCGAATTAAAAAACAAGGTGCTGCACATTTCAACATCTGATTACCGTAGCTCGTTCAGGAGCGCGGCACTAACCGCGTGTCTACAGACCGAGTTCCATATGCAACCTCTGTCATCCTAAGGTTTGAAATTGACATGAGTACATTTTTGTTTGGCAATAAGATATTGTTAATGCAAGGAACATTTTATAATTACACTTATTAGGAATCTGTACAATATTCAATCTACTAAATAATGGACTACTATGACTATTATAAGCAGTATTACATATAATGCGAACACCTTTTTTTTGTAGGGTATGCACCGATTTTATGTTTGTAGCGGTCGTATTGTTCATACTCAGAAGGAATAATTATGTTTTGAGTAAAAGAGGCAATGATAGATAAAAAGCATAACCGAAATTGGGATGATGTGGCAATATTTGTACATAATACCTACAACTCTTGTTAGTGTTTGATATGTCTGTTTTAGAGTACCGTCCCATGACGTGTATTGATTAAATAAAATTTCCAGAACTTTTACGCTTTCAACTATATATATATATACAGTGTGTATCAAGAGAACATTGGACGTATAGAGACAGTTTGTATTTCGTGATCTAAAGAATGTGGCTTTTGTTTTGCTGCCATTCCTCTTTAAAGAATTTAAATTTGTCCAGACATTTAACTTAAAAAAAATATTTGCAGTACTTATATTCTGATTACTACCATCGCTTTAAAATATTGTACTGGTACCATCAGTGTAAACAATGACACTTACATTGTTAACAATATTTACGATGTTATTAATGTATAAATTAAAAATAAGTGGTCCCAGTACGCTCCTTGCTGTACGCCGGCAGTTTGTTGCCTAAGATACGATTGTTTATTATTTATTTCAACGCACTGGTATCGATACCAAAGTTAACTTCTAATCATATCTAGAGCAGCTCCACGAATACCATAAATATGCGGCGTTTGAAGTAGAGTGTCATGATTGATTCTTGATCCTTAATTACATTCTTAGTAATAAAAGAAACATCGGAGGTCGAGAGCTTGTTAGCAATCTTTTTCGTCTACTCGCGTGCAGCGCTCCAGTGGCTTAGAAAATGTATTTTATGTTATCAAGATTTAACACGCATTGTATTTTGAGCATTTAAACGCTTTATAATAATACTCATTTTCACAAAAATATAAAATTTTGTGAAATGCATGAGGCATCCCGCATAAGAGAGCAAGGCGAGAGTCTGTGCATTAGTGCGCCGTCACTACACTTAACACATAAAGAGTTTTTTTCTTTTTGAGCCAACACCCAGATAGACGGTATTAATAGTCAATGTTTGTTTCAATAAACCATCAGTTGTGAGTGCGCTTCGTCTCTGTCCCCTACTTCGTCCTTGTTTATTCGGCGCTTTCCATTCAGCAAATTTTGCCAGCAATGTTTATTTTAATGTTTTTTTTTTTTTTAAAGCTGGAGACAGATCAGTTTTAAAACGAAGCGCCGAGCGGCACTCGGCGATTGCCGCTAGGTGCACCACAGGCGCACCGCGCGGCATTATCTTTATCGACCAGATCCGAGCGACGCGGCTCAGAGAGGAAATGAGGCAGGGACGCCAGCAACAGTTGCTGTAATACTGACGCGTTGCACCCCGTTTTCATCGCTAATGCAAAAGCAAAAAATTAATTATAGCACTTTGAATTAAAAATTTTCCCTCTAAACTTAACGAGAAAACATTATTGGTTATTGTTCACGAGACGCCAGGTAACGTAATATCAACATCTCCACCAAATTTGCCTTTCAAATTGAATTGGTATATACGTCTCTGAACATACATTTCCCCACAAAATTTCAAAACAAAACTGAATAGGTGTTTAGGTCACGGGACATCAATTTGCCCGCCAAATTTAGCGGGGAAAATGAAGTAGTGTATAGGTCACATCACATAAATTTTTCCGGCAAATTTAGCGACGATAACCATTATACACCGATTCAAACTGAATTGGTGTATGTGTCACGTGACCAATTTTTATGCCAAATTTAGTGGGGAAACTTGATTGGTGCATAGGTCACGTGACATCAGTTTTTCCCGCAAAATTTAGTGATGGAACTGAATGGGTACCGAAGTTGCGTGAAGTCAATTTTTCCGCTAAATGTAGGGGAAAGTGAATTGGTGTATAGGTCAGGTACCATCAATATTCCCGCCAAATTTAGTGGGGAGACTGAATCGGTATATAGGTCAGGTGACAAATATTTTCTACTAAATTTATTGGGGGAACTGAATTCTTGTATAGTTGTGTGATGTCAACTTTTCCGCTAAATTTGGCGGGAAACTGAAACGGTATGTCACTTGACGGCACGTCACGTGAAATCAAACTTCTCGCTACATTTAGCGGGGAAACCAAATTCGTGTACAGGCCTCATGGAATCAATGCTCCTGCAAAACGCAGCGTCATTTGCATGCACAGACGGACGGACAACATTTGGAAATTCAGGTTAGCGTTCAAAAAGATTTCACGCTCCATAAAATGGAATAAGAAAAGCTAGAACTAAGTAATTTGTTTTTAATCGGAAAGACGCGTCTTTCTTTCTTTTTTATTGATATTTGAGAACTTCAATTCAAATGCAGCTAACTCTCGTCCCCCTCCTACCAAAGAAAAAAATAATACAGTCATTACTTATCACCTGAGCACCGCCAATTCAAATTTACGATGGAGCATATCCCAGTCGGAACGGCCTCCGATCCAATCCAGAACCCCAAGCATGGTCGTACCTTTTTTGTTCCTTTTTCTCCTCGCAGTCCGTGCGGCGTTGGCTACACGCAGCGGGCTGCCGGAGCGCATAAACTATACGGCCGCTTCGGCACGCCACCGCATTTCAACGTCGCTTTGCTCAGTTTCTCCGATAAACCATAAACGGGCGGAGCCTTTCCTTCCATGCCATCGCTCTAAATCCCCGAGCACTCGACGCCCGCTCGCGTCGCTCGCTGGAACCGCTCGCGGGCTGATCCTCATCTGCGGAGCCGAAGCCATGCTACCTAACGACGCCTTTAAACGGGCGATAAAAAAGAATGTGTCCACGCCTGCTATTTGCCGTAGACTGACAGTGTCGTTGGCAAACTGTCGGGTGCTCACAAATTTTAGTGTACTGCTTATTCCTTCTAAGTGTACCAACTCGCGTACGAACATAAACGCCTCACTTGCATTGTGAAGTCTGGCTTATAACCTACCTGAAAAGTGCGAGGCAAGGATACAATACATACAGAAAAACTCTGCCATCCTACGGTAACAAAACAGTTATTAACTGGCAATTTCTTTTTTCTCGAAAACCACCTATCCTTCTAGGTTTCCGCTGCTTACTTATTTTAACAAAGCGTTAACACTATTTTGTACCGTATTTCCCAGACCACGCGGTGCATTGTCCAAAACTGGTGCCTAATTTGCACAAAAAAAAAACAGCACTCCCTGAGTTGCGCCCTTTTTATTAGCGCTCCAAGAAGCGTCTGCCATGTTGAAATCATTATTAGCGTATTCTATCATTCATTAAGTACGTCACGCCCCGTTATAATAAACAACCTTTAAAAACAAAAATTTATTTCAAAGTTTATACTGCACACTAAACGTCATTACACCCTTCAAGGTGTAAATGGCTTGTCCTATAACTAACACCTTCTTTGGCGTAGCAAAACGCCCTAAGAGAATGGTGTTCTTCCTAACACGCCTAAAAGAAGGTGTTGTTCCGAACACCCTTAAATTAAGGTGGGATTCCACAGTACACCGTTTTATTAGGGTGTTATGACTGCGCAGTACGCCCTCTAAATTGGGTGTGCCACCGCCACAAAGTGAAGTAAAAAAAACGCAATGACCAACACCCATAAGATAGGGTGTAATAACCCAAAAGACTGCACGAAGAAATGACTGCGAATGAGTCAAAACATATCTGGTTCACTTTTTATTTTTCGATCAAGATTCTACTAGGTTTTACTAAATTCTCTATAGACGACTGCAAGCAGATCATCTGGTCGCAGCCATGTCTCTGCTTGTTCGGGCACGTGCATGCAATTACAGGCTTGCCAAAGGGCAAAACTACGTTCACGCGCATATCATCAAGCTTGGCGAAGGCAGGACTGAAAGAAATAGTTCCCTTTTATCCTCGCAAGTTCACCACGACCAAGACGCTTCTGAGTCCGTGGCGGTCCGTGCGCGTATGCTTGGGCCAGTCTAGGACCAGCATGCCTCTGTAAGGTCTTTTAAAGGGGTATTGTTTTACGACCCCTTTAAAATGGACAACCGAATACCCTAGTTAAATCACCAACTTTGCTTTTTTGCAGCAGTTCTGGTTTCTAGCACTGGTGACGTAAGCAAAACTCGACAGGCTTGCAAATACAGAACAATCGGGAGTTACGTGGCACGCAAGAGGCAGTTCATGTTTGTAAACAGCAAAATGGTCGATTGAGACGGAAGCAGGACTACTATAAGATGCATACTTGCAGAGTACTTACAAATAAAACAGCGATCTCAAGTAATCCGTGATAGATGCATAATCCGATTCGGGCAGCACAGAACGATTCGCAAGCCCAATACCATGGTTGAAGGCGGTCGCTCACATTCAACGGAAGTCTCGCCGTCACCGATGAGCAGTTCCCTGTCGTGATAGATGCACAATCTGAATCGGGCAGCACAAAGCAACGCAAACAATGTCGAAAATGAAGGCGGTCGATCACATTCAACGGAAGTCTCGTGTCCACCGGTGAGCAGCTCTTTGTCGAAATGAGTCTACAAACACAGCACAATAATTCCATAGACTCCGACGAAATAAACGACCATTATGAAAAAGTTAGCTTGGATGTATTCCGGCCGTTCACGACGAAAAACCACGGTCGCGAAATGGAACTCGTCAAAATTTACTTGCACGAAAACAGGAGAACACCGACGGATGCTGTTCGGAAACCGGATCTACAACTCACCATAACCTGGCAAACGGCGAAGGCTATGACCCCAGTGAGCCCATCAGGGAGTCAGAGCGAGTCGCGTGGCACATTTTCGTCCAAGCGTTTTTGTCCTACAGAGAGCGGTCACGTGCTTCTCTCCACCCCTCTAATTCACTAGAAGCGGCCTTCGCACTCGCTCACTGCCACACCGACACAAAAGAAAGTGGGGAGGCTTATCAGAAGACGAGGTCAAATGGGGATGGACAAAGCAGCTAATCTCCCTCTGCTGCCTCCTGCGCTGCACAGGGAGGGTCGCATTTGTGTGTGGGACCATGGGGTTGTTATTCGGGTGGCGGTTCTCTTTCCAAAAGTGTGGAGCCGGGGAGTGGCTTATGCTGTCCGAGTAAAACTCGTTGATCGTCTTATTTATGCGCTTGAGTTCGTTTGAGTTCCTCCTAGCCCTTTCTCTTTTTTCTCGATGTGTTGGGAAGTGTATTTATTAATGTGCTCAAATCAATAAATTTGAGCTGTGTTTGAGATTTCGTTGTCTTCGTCCGTCTTTTTTATTAGAGAGTTTTAGAATAGTGTAAATTCCTTGCGTCAGCACTGCATACAACACACGCAAGCTGTCGACGTAACGTTACGGAGCGCGTTAAACGCGCACTTTTAGTATAGCGGGAGGCAAATTCATACGTACAGAGCCGTATATTAGGAGAGTTTGGACAATTTGCGGAGCAAAGGCCGCTGCCAGAGCCGTGTATACTGAGAGTTTGGTCAATGGGAGGCGAGGGCAGAGCCAGGGCGTGCACCAGACTCTGAAACAGGGCTATGCATACTCCCCTGACCAACCAGAAGCCGAAAAAAATCCCCAAGCGGTGGTAGCGGGAAACAGTTCTAATCAAAGGTATATGTTCATATATGGTTTTAATAGGGGCGTAAGAGTGAAGTGTAGTAACTCTTTGTGGTTGAAAATAGGATGCACGTGATGTTTCGATTATGATTATGCAGAAAGATGTAAGAAACGAATGCGGCCACTCAACTGTGTTTTGCTCGTACAGAGCGTTACCGCTCGGACGGCAGATTCCCGGCCCTCGGCGCTTGGTGTACGAATTATGTCGATCGTTTTGCTAGTCGCACTCTTCCACCATCCTTTTGAATAAGCGTGATTGAAATATCACGTGTACCATATTTTCAGTCACCGAGAGTTACTCTGATGCACTAATCAGGTTTGTTTCTCGCGGCCACCGCCAGGTATCATTTCCGGCTTCTGGTTGGTCATATTTAAATTTGTAAAGACGCCCTGGAACACGCCCAGCCCGCTTTCGGCCAATGGTGCCTCCTCATTGGTCTCCTATACTTCCCAACGATTGGCCAAACTCTCCTCATATACGGCTCTGGCCGCCGCCAGCGACGAAAACTCCCCCGCGGTTAGAGCGTAAACTAAAGGTACCACACAGCGTCAACCAATCAGGAGACTTCGACGTTACAATATTACAAACGACATTTAAAGCGTGAAATAGAAGCGGTCAATCACGACCTCTCTATACATATCACAAATGTCTGCAGTAAAGACAAAGGCACAGACGCGTGAGCCTAGCTCAGCGAAATGCTTTTTTTGTACGAGAACTCGTGCATAGGACGCACTTTCCAAAGCCACGCGCTCGTGCCCATGCGTTTGTCTGCACTGCTGATGTTTGTGCAGATGGAGTATCGGTGACAGTTTGCTCTGGGCCGGCTTGCTAGAACAGCGTTTATACTCCGTTTCACCTTATGTTGTACCGCAGAGAAGGCTAGAACCGCGAGCTCATAGCGCTTGGAGCTGCTCTCGACGCACGAGAGCTTGGGCCGCCGAGATGTGCCCTAGAGCAAGGAGCTCGCGCTTGTAGCCTTTCCTGCGGTACATCATAAGGTGAAACAGAGTATAATTTGAGGCTGGCTGAAAGAAAACAGTGCAAAGGGTGGGGCGCGCGAGCGTCTTGAGACGCGGAGTCCCGCTCGGCTCGTGCGCTGACTTTGGCAGTGCTTTCTTTCGCCATCTCATCTGAGACGCTGTTTCTAGCAGGTCTGCCCTGGTTTGGAGCGCACGTTCGTTTAATCTACACTGGAATATTGGCATGACGAAAACCTCACATGCGCAAAGTTTTCAGTCACCGAGAGCTAAACATTTTCACTCTTAGCGACGCTAAAACGGCTTACATTTGTCGTGTCACATATTTAGGGCACACGACCACCGCTAGGGGCTGTTTCGCGGACTGTGGTCGGCCCCGAGATGCTCGCCTATTCAAACCAATGTATGGCCAAACTCTCTCAATAAACGGCTCTGGCATTCGTAAAGACTTCCACGCCATCTAGATGTGCTCCTGCGAACTGCTTCAAACAATCCAAGGTGGGTATACGGTCAAGCCAAACAAACACCACGAATCTCCGCGCTTTGGCGAAGTGCGTGAATCTCTTTCCAGTTGCCTACTGTGAACGTGTTTTGTCTTTTTTTAGGACTGTGCAACCAGCAGTTCGATCTATGGTTCGCTCCAGTGTGCTGTGTCATACCTACTATCTTATGTTGGCCTCGTCATTTGCTTGGAAGTATGCAAGCAATAGGTCGCACTGTTCGCATATCGGCCACACGGTAAACACCGTTCTTGATTCGACCGCGTTGCCAACGTTCTTGTCTATCGACACCCATCTTTGTGGGCGCTCGAAAGGGTTCGTCACGTTGATTTCTTTGAGGAGGGTGTGCCTGTCAATACCGCAGGATTAGGCCGAGTTCCACTCGCTCCGAGGAAGTCACACGGGGAAGCGTTACCATTGGGAAAAGATTTAATCTGTGCTTAAGTTTAGAGTTCGATAAAGGGGAGGGCCAAGGTTGTCTACTGGTCATGGTCTTCTGTTGGAGGCCTTGCTCTGAACTCCGCGTGTCCTCGTCCGCCACGAGCCTCGCCCTTTTTGCCTACTTTTTTCTCTTTCTTCCACAAGGTTGAGGTCATCTTCACTGGTGAAGCGAACCCGTACAACGCGCGTAACACTTCCAGTGGTTTGCCTCACCGCCGACATTTTTCAAACGGAGTAGTCTCGCGCTCTCCCGTGCGCGACGAGAGCAACGAGAATGGCACGCACGGCACCGCTACGTACGCTCGCAAAAATCGATAGCGAGCGTACGTACGCGTAGCTCGCTGCAGTGCGTACGCATGTCTCATGCGCAGTGTAGAGGACCCAGCGTTAACGCTAACGTAGGGGGCTTGCGTTTGCTCCTATACGTATTACTAAAACGTTCTATTGTTTCCCATCTCAGGGTCTACAAGATGTCGATTCATTACCAGCTCGCTTGCATTCTATCCTTGCTTACGTCAGGATTTGCTTCATGTTTAGTGTGTGCCTCGTTGTCAGCCCCACTTCTCAAATTTCGAATTTTTTAACCTGTGTTCTCCGTTGGATTGGGTAGGGGTAGTTACCCTTGCGCCTCGCTTAACGATTTCAGGATCTAATCAAGAGCTCTGGAATCCCGCGAGAGATCATCACCACAATCTTCGCGAGCCAGAATTGATCGTCAGCTGGGGATAACGACCAAGAGACATGAGTTACAATAGCCATTATGTTTTGAGATGATCACCTCACTACCTCCCCGTAATTTGGGGAAATGGCCGATTATTAGCGTTGTCGGAAAACATGAAGGCAGCGTGTAATTCGTGTGGGCACCTTCTGGTATTGAAGGCCTCATTCGTCATGAAGCACTCAACTCATTTTGGTACATCTGCGCGATAAGCATAATATGCTGTATATGTTGAGTTTCGTAACATTGTGAAATATCAGGAAATGTTTCTAGCAAAATTATTAGCGCTAAATGTATACTAAAATGCTTAGTTACTCGCAGTGTAACGTATTGCTCGAACGAAAACTTCCGCTTTTCTGTCTCTCCATGAAATTGGCGCGAGCTCAAAATGTATCAAAATGTTGACCACAGCAGTAATTGTGAAGTATGTAAACAAAGCAAAAATCTGAATTTAAATCACATCGTTAATGGAGTCTCCTTTTTTCCTCTGACCTCTGCCGATCGTTTTATTGGCGGTGTATGCCGAGTTCTGTAATACGGTACTGTAACCTCGTCTGTAGAATACGGGGCATCATTAGACCCAACTTATTAGATGCGATGACCGAAAACGACATTCTATTTAAATACGTTGACGTTTTATGCCTGTATTTTGCAGCATGTCACTGATCATTTTGCAGTACGAATGGTTTCACTAAGAAGTGCATCTGCAAATTATATCGGCATGTGTAGTTCTACGTTCACAAAACAATGAAATGATGTACGTCACAGTCTTGAAGGGCGAAGTTTTTAGCGACCCCAACTGACTATATTTTCTGAATGCCCGGATTTTACCCTTTCCGGGGTAATATTTAGTATCGCGGAATTCAAAACAGGTATTCTGAAGTTGACAAATGAAAATAATGAAAGAAGCAACATTCCAATATACCCACACTTTCCAGTGCGACGTCAGTGGAAGGCAGGCGTGCTAGTCGAGCAAGCAGTCTAAGAAATAGACTGTGCCAAGCATTTGTCTGTGTTGGTGCGTGGGTACAGGAGCGAGCTTTCAAAATGTTCTTTTTCAACCTGAAACTGCTTGCAAACAGGTGGGAACAAATTCTTAAGTCCTAAAGGTGAACCCCAGCCTTCCACTGGCGTCACATTTTGTGGATGCCAGTGTAGATTTTCAGTTTAAGAAACACGCTGAGGACAAAAATTATAAATGCAATAACTTCGCGAACAAAAACACTATTTTTACCTAATAGTTGGGATACTATTTCAGTGATGTGTGTGGGTGCATTTAGCAAATTTTCAGACAAATCTGGGAACGTGAATAAATCGCCGGTGTACCCCTTCAAGCTTTGCAGTAACAATGACGGCTAATTGTTTTTCTTTCATGTCTAGACAGCCAACTTACAATTTGACAAAAACTTAGTGCCCGCTGCGGAAATATGTTTTTACAATTTTCATTTTAGTTGTTAAGATGAGTACATAATTTATCCCATAATTGACTGCAATCACTAGTATCCTCATTTGAGATCTAGGAAGTGCAATGTACAGAAACGTAGCAGCAAGAAATCAACCTTGGTGACTCACAGGACCTTCGAGGATACAATATTGGGAGAAGCAGACTTAGTGTAATTACAATCGCAAAATATAATCAGCTGGCTGAAGAATGTGATTAAGAAGTAGGGCGCCCTATTTTAGTGCTATGGAGTATAAAAACAAGTCATAGTTCTAGTTAAAACAGAACATTAAATAGATTGTTAATCCATGCAGGTCGATTTAAAGGTATAAGCTTTAATGAAATGTTCCACATAGTCGCATAAGGACTATAAACTCTTATCCGAACGTGTGATTAAGTATTTTCCCTGAACAGGTTCAGGAATCGTTTTCTTCAGACGTGCACAATTGCACATGCCACTTTTTATACAGGCTTGCACAAATTTGTGGCAAATTCAAATACGTATCTTTAGACCCCTTCTATATCTGTATTTGGCCTGACCTAACTTTCGTTTCGGTACGCATTTAAAGAAACTAAGTTTAGTTGATATATTAAACGTAAACCTTTCGGTGGACATCCACCTGGTTAGGAATGACAAATGAATGAAAGGAAACTCTAACCAAAAATTGATACGGAGCCCGACGTTTCAAGGCCAGTTTGGCCCCTTGATCACGGGTGACTGTTCTTGTCCTTGTCGTCGTCTTGCAAATTGCCCGGTGTTTTTGGTTTCTTTAAAGCGGCCGTTGTATCTGCACGTGCTTTATGGTTCGTGGCGCCTCGCGTGATGCACCGCAAACCAGACACATAGGCGCTTGGCAGTGTCCAGCTGATCGGTTGACGTTATTTTTGGTGTTCTGAATGTACCAGGACTCTAATAAAAGGCGTCTTCGCCAGTTTCTTTCCGTGCCAAGAATAGAGCATTTGTTGAATTCAATCGTGTGACCCTCTTTTTGGACGTGTTCTGCCAGCGTACTACCCTGCACGTTATTCTTTTTGACGTCATACTGATGCTGGCGTAGACGTTCCGGGAAGTTTTTAGTTTCCCCAACGTAGGAGGCGCCGCAGTCACCACAGGGGATCCTGTAGACGAGTCCCTGAGCCTTTTCTTTGGGGGGACGATCCTTTGGAAGCGAGAAGAGGCGTCCATTGGTGGACACCGGTTTATGTGTCACACTGACGCCGTATTTTCGTAATACGCGCGCGAGAGTCTCGCTTGGGCCCTTGATGTACGGGACGCATACGCGGTTGGGTGGGGGAGGGCGTCTTTTGTTTCATTCTGTCTAAGGTTTTTGTACACGTTGTTCGAAAACCTGGCTTAACGCGAGAATTCAGGAATGCCGGGAAACGGTCAAGAGGAACGAATTGGACCTTTTCTTTCTGAGAAGACAATTGGAACACCGCGCACCTGAAGTTTTTTCTGCCATCGACGAGTTTGCCAGATGTACTGCCATCTCATCCTCTGAAAAAAGGGAATCAGGTCACAAGAAGAAGCTCGCCTCTCTTCAAGCGCGTCCTAATGATTCTCAAGAATCTGACAAGATTTTCGTGAAAAATCTCTCTGCAAGGACCCTTTCCGCCACAGAAACTCATGTCTTGGCAAAAGGAAAAAGTTTAACCTTACTACCACAAAACCACCTATTGCGTCAATGGCAACAGCTGTCGAGTATGGCCTGCATCAAGTAGACCCCGGCATTCGTGAAGAAGCACGATTGAAGGCTATTAGCGTGCTTTCCAAGGTGCAGCGAAGACCGCGTCTAAACAACACGACAGAAGAGAAAGCAGCCATCAAGAATCTCAAGGAAGACAAGAACATTGTCATTCTGCCTGCCGACAAGGGGAATGCGACAGTGGTCATGAACCGTACCGACTATGACGACAAGGCCCACAAACTTCTCGCCACCACTGCGTACATGACGTTGCCAAAAGACCCGACTACCAAGATCCAAGCAACTTTAAACAAGGCTCTTTCGTCGATCTTCGGTCATTATCCGGATTCCCGAAACCTTTACCTGAGCCTTATCTGCAGGAACGGGTCCACCCCTGCATTTTATGGCCTCCCGAAAATCCACAAGCCCAGTGTTCCACTTCGACCAATAGTGGACTTCACCACATCACCGCTACGTGCGTTATCCAACTACCTACATCGGTTGCTGTCACCCCTCACGGGGAGGACAAACACGTACGTGCACAACTCCGGCCACTTCATCGAGCTCACCTCCGGTCTCGAACTGCACGATGACGAAAGTCTCGTGTCCTTCGACGTGGTATCTCTATTTACAAGTGTGCCTGTGCCTCTTGCGGTGTCTGTAGCAAGAACGGCACTGTCGTCTGACACGAAACTCTCCGAGAGGACTTGCCTCTCCATCGATGAGATTTGCCGCCTTCTGGACCTCTGCTTAACCAGCACCTACTTTTCTTTCAAGGGTCAATTCTACAAACAAACTAGTGGAACGGCAATGGGTGCAGCAATTTCCGTCACCGTGGCTAACCTCACGATGGAGGCGATCGAGCGGCTAGCCTTAGAGACATTCGCCCCGAAACCCACCGTGTTCTTACGGTATGTGGACGATTGTTTCTGTGTGGTCAAAACCAGTGAAATCAACAACCTTCGCAACCACTTAAACTCCATTGAACCGGCGATACAATTTACAATTGAACTGGAGTCTGACGGTTCTCTCCCATTCTTGGACGTGCTCACGAAGAGAAAATCCAACCGCTTGACATTTGAAGTTTACAGAAAACCGACACACACCGGCAGATACCTGAACTTTGCGTCCTACCACCCTGCAACGCACAAATCTTCTGTGGCTTCCGCACTCTTCAGGCGAGCAATTACTGTCTGCTCCACTGAAGAGGCTCTTAAGAAAGAGGTCACAACGATCAAACACGACCTGAAACAGAATGGCTATCCTGCCAGGTTTTTGAACAAAGATATATTTATGTAAGTTGAATGTAAAAGCAGTGTAAATCATTAAGCGCCTTATGTCCAGTTTTTACAGTGATTTTGTCTTCAATCACCATTGACGTAATTGTCCGGAGCGTGCTATCGGCAAGGTAGGAATCATTGTCGTGCCCTTCTGAACTACTGTTGCTTGAGCCTGTGTAAAACAATGGCGGGGTGCGGCTAATTTAGATGATGGGATACCTCAGGCTCCACGTTTTCACGTAGCGGTGATGCCGCCAACAGTAAGAAGCAATCCGAAAATGCCGGAAGGCCGCGCCTTGTAGAACTACGCTTGTACATAGTGAACCGCGGGAAAGACACGTAGCTATGAAGTACTGGATAAAAAAGACCTCTATATTGTGCCTTCTGAAGCAATCTTTCAAAATATATTTACAATTTATTTAAATTATTCGGGCTTAGGGTGTCTGTCCTTAGATGTTATTAACGGTTGCTGGACCTTCTAAAATCGGAAATAAACAAATCTTTGGAAGTCGCTACAAATAAAATAGCTATTCCAATATGATAAAGTACACGGTACGTGCACTGGGACGTAAATATGACATACTTCATCTAGTTTAATTTATTTGTTGTTAGATAAAGTAGCCTAATATTCAAAAAGAGATGCCGTCAAGGTAGCGGAAATGTTTACATCCTGTAACGTAATTCTTTCACGACGTAATATAAACTCGAGGCAGCATCTAACAAAACCTATATCATGAAAATAAAACGAACGGGATTGCGACTCTCGGCTTTCTGTTACAATTGACAGAACTGGTGTATTTTTAGCCTGTCGTAACTCTCACTACACTGTCGTCTTCTTTACGAAAGAAACAGTCCTCGCCGTTTATTACCCTACCCTTCTCGGTGCTTCACATTTGCAATGATAATTGAAACATGTACTGCATACGTCATGCTTGACCCGCCATTAGCTCCAATTAAGTCCAGTTCCAACGCTTGATCACGGGAAATGTAATCGAGCGTGATATTAGATCTACTTCGCAGGACATTTGGAAATAGTTAGGGTATGGTGTATCTCTTAAAGGGCCCGTGAAACGAATTTTGTTTTGGCATAAATCATTTTAGGTTGGGATTTTACTAATAGCACATCGTTCAGTGGGCCAAAAGAAAAAGGTAGAAAGTCAAAAGCATGACTTTCAGTGCGAAAATTTAAAAACACAGCGGACTATTTCGTACCTCCTCCCTTCGTAAGCTCTCTGCCTTTTCACTGTGATACATCCGCGATCCCAAAAGCGCGTCATCGGGTCCAAAAGCACATCACACGAACCCGGACCTGACTTATTCCCTTCACCCATATGCTGACATTGTGGTGGAAGCTACGCGCTTGCCGGACCAATCAGCCGCCTCCCTTTCATCACCTGACCTCATTCTCTGCGCGTGGGTATGCGCGAAGGAGTGTTATCACGTGGCAAGTGTGGCTGGCCCAACGAGCACGTAGCTTCCACAGCACTGTCAGCTTCGAGGTGAACGGGTTGGGGAAAGCAACTTTTGTCTGAATTTTGAGCGACGGGCTAATCTTCTAGGGGACAATGGCTCTGTCCGGGTACACAAACCAGATTCTGAAAAAGAGGAGCCTCCCCTCTTTCCGTCTTCTTGTACTGTTTGGTGGAATGCGCGATTTATGAGTTGAGTAGGAAAGCTAAACAGGAAAAAGTTGGAAAAACGTTTCATGACCCCTTTAAATTGTCGACATCGAGTTCATGAGTTTGGTTATTCTGGCTTCAATTAACTTCGTTTTCTGAGTACCCCTGGCATCTTGAGGAGCGAAAACAGCATAAACATGTATCTCCCCCCCCCCCCCCCAGAAAAAATTAAATATAGTTTTGAGACGGAGAAAGAGTAGCATTCCCTATCACCCTGATACCTTGAAAGAAAAGCTGCAATGAAATATTGTCAATATTAGAGTCGAGAGCAATTAAAACATTTGAGGAAAGTAAATTTTTTGTTTAATATTTGTTAAACAATTTTTACATTTATTTACTTACGGTTTAAAAATTATGCGTAAGAAGAGCACCACAAACTGTGCCCGAAATGACACGTAGAAGAGTGACGCGGACTTTCCAGTCACGCCATTGCTTGTGTCGTCGGCGCACCCACCAAGGACACACTACCGAGAAAGTGAAGACCTAAATAAACATACTATGTCCCTCTTCGAAGCGTAATTGTGGGCCGGGCTTACGGCGCTTTTTGTTTGTTTATGCGAAACAACTAATCCATTGAAAACAACCCGAAACTGTATTGTTAATATCTAAAAAAAACATTACCTCATCGCTCATTACCCTTAAATTCAAAAATTAAAATGTTACCTAAAATTTTTTAATCGATTAGTTAAATTACCATGACGATTATTCCCCCTTATCACGTGCGCCGAGCCTGATAAATATATGGTGAATACGTCACTCACCGAAGTCTCACCCCTTTTCTTAAAAATAAATTCGAAAATAAAATTAAACACTCTGAATATTAGTACATTTAAGGGCGGTAGAAAATAATGGGTCAGAACTTTAAATGTGGAGCAGCAGTTGACATTTCGGAATTCAATATTAGTGTACCCTTTTGCTAAGAAGAAAAAAATGTTTTGTTTGTCGTAAAATGTGAAAATAAAGAATTGTAACATTTCACTCGAGCGGAATTAAGTCGCAAATAGTTACGGCAAACCAGAAAGAATGTAATAAAAATGATGAGTTGTATCTGAAAATGGCATATTTCGTTCAAATGCGCAAAGCATAAGTTGTGAGAACGAATTCCAGCCTATGTTGCTCTGCTCTTTCTTTTTTATTATGCTTCTTGGAGAGGAAATTAATTATTTTGTTGAATACCATCATCCAGCTTTTTACATGGACGCTCAATTAATATAAAGCTTTTGGGGTCACCGTGAGCCTAGATATAGTTCCTTACGGATGCTTTCAGGAGGAAGGAATATTGGATGCTGCTTTTGACCTTGTGAACCAATAAAATCATGATTTAATAATAGAGCTATTTTAATATATTTATAATATTTAATATTATAAAACTAATATTATTTCTGTCGACGAAAAAATGTTTTATCATACACAATTAGCGCAGTTTCTTTGTCCAATATTACGTTTTTTCTATTAATTTAAAAGCCTGAAATCCTATAAATACCAAGCTAATGGTGACTCCAGCGACATCGACTCCGCGGAGAAGCAACGTCTTCAAGCTCAAAGGGACTGTCGTTTCGCCTCTGCTGTCTCCTTTCAATGGTTGGTTCTAGTAGGCAGCAAAGCTTTACGCCCTTGTTTGTTAAGATCAACTAACTAATCGCGTTCGAGGTGCACATGACAAAGTCAAAGCGAACCCTTATCCGCAATCTGACGACATATTGGAGGACGGTACTTAATAGTTTTACGGTGGCTTGTCATCCCTCGAAGAAGCTTGAGGATTCACAAAAGGTTCCACCTTGCGATGTTTATTACTCAACAAACAATCCTGACACATAGCTTCGGTCAAAAGCGCAAATCAAGCTGACGAAAAGAAAAAAAACACCTTTAGTATTATTTTATACGTCTACCTTGTCACAATTGCGCACTGACTTTTATTGTTTAGAAAGCATTTTCTTTAATACGTAACTGATTCTACGCTGCAACGCAAATGATTTAAGGTTTTTAGCGTGCTGAGCGATAAAAACATCCTGCTTTCGTCCACCTTTTTGCCTGTTCAGTGCACCAACTATAGTGTGTTAAAGTCTCCAATAACCTGACTTTGCATTCTTTGATTTGTCTCTGCATTTTGGCCCTGAATATCAAGATAGAAATAAAGGACATAGCTAGGCTTCACTGCCTGGTATTTCTATAGTCTTCAAGCTACTTTGGGCCTTAGTTCCCGAGAAGCTTCCAAGATTATGCTTCACTTCTGGTTCATGGCTTTCACCAGGAATCGTTGTACCAAAATTGCGAACGCATATCCGCACCTTACTACTGACTTTGTGAGGCCCAATTCTCACGCCCTTAGGGGTACCAAATTTGTGCCAAGTCGCCTGTGCTGAGGCGTTTCCCTGCCGTGGTGCCCTCGGATATGTAAAATTTAGGGCTGGGTTACTAATCTTTTAACTCTATATTTAATCATTTATTGCTTATACGCGATAAAAAACCTAATAAATACAAGACAATTCAGCAAACACATCCATCTTCTGGCCGCGCAATCTTTTTCAGCCTCAACGATGGTGTTAGCTGTTCGCCACACCCAGACAGTGTAATTAATATTTTTTTTATTTATTGATTCGTATCTTTATTCTCTGTGCTAAAAACTGTTAAGTGCTGAATAATATTGCAGAACCATATTTTAGGCTGTAAATTATGTTGTAATACAATTTGTATGTGTCACGAAACTGGTGAAAACGTATTTAACAAGGAAACGGCAATAACGCTAACTAACGAGCAAGAAATGCAAGTACGAAAGTAGCACGTAAATTCGTGGCACAGTGTAAAAAAACGAAAAACAAACCACTAACATATGTTTAGGATACCGATATGTGTCATATATAAGTAAATAATGCTAAACATTTTAATGTTGAAGTTAAAGGTGTTGATGTTGGTTGTACAGGAAGTGCTTTAAAAAGGTTGTATGCGGTATATGGGACTCGTTAGATTGATCTTTCTAACTGAGAAAGTGAAAATAGCCTGTTATATTTATCTGTGTGCATAGAGGTCAGCTGCTGATGTGAGGTTCGGACAGTCAACCAAACCGTGAAAGCATTTATGTAAAAAATTGAGAGCGCGCTCTAGTCGCATGGTATTTAGTGCCAGACAACCGTATCGTCGTAAATTTGTCGCAGACGCAAACAATTGAAAAGAAAAACGTCTCTTTATTTTTTAGAACATTACTATGTTCATAGAAAATATTTAACTTGGAAATACATAACCTTATCGTCAATAATAAAGTTGGCACTTCTTAAATAGAGACGCTGATAGCTAAACAAAAATTACATGTAAATGTAAAACCTCACGTTTTATTTATAAACAAATAAAAAAGGGTGGCCAATAAAATCAACGCTAATATCAGGAAAATATTTTCGTGATATGACTGAAGCACCACCTAGCCTGCATTTAAAATGGTACCGTTAGAGAGTATTCCCCAACGGAAGTGACATGGTTTAATAATCGATTGCCTGCCTCCTTAAAAGTATTAGTTATAAAATATTCAAAACTATTTCCCAAACAGTCATTGAGTTGTCAGAAGACATCAAGGGGCGACTACCACAAGTAAAAGTGTCTAGTAAGTACTATATATATATATATATATATATATATATATATATATATATATATATATATATATATATTTCTTTTTTTCGGAGACTACCATTACACACGCCATGAAAGTTATACACAGCGATATATGTATCGCTACACGGAAACGAGTAAAGTTGCGGCGACAAGGTTCATAGCTAGTGCTTGAGCCATGACGTGACAAATAAATTACCGGCATTTATATTTTTCCAATTGTTAGTTAATCACAGTAGTAAAAAAAATCTGTATGCTGTGTCCGTAATTTTGATTCAAACAGAATCTCAAAAAGTGGCGAGAGTTATACGAATACCATCTTCACAAAGTAGTGACAGGCTCGGCGGACATTGGATGAGATAGTAATCGTACTGGCAAGTTGGCTACTTAACTCAATTTTGTTAGTTAACTTTTACTTAAGAGCTTTAAGAGTTATGTTGCAATTGCAGATTGGACGGCATTTTTTTATTTTCGATATAAAGAATTCGCTAGAATATAATAGTTTTTGAGATATTCAGTAATCAATTTTGAAATTCTTGGAACGATTAAAAAATAGCGGGCGAAAAACGCGACACGAGTCCTGCCCATGATGCTTAAAAGAGTAGTCGTTCCAGTCACATCGTGACTTGTGTCGTCAGCGCAACCTCTAAGGAAAAGGACAATTTTTAAAATGCATTAAAATGCCGAAAGACTATTATCTAATATTCCTATTTCTTCAGCTTCTGGTTTTCACGATGAATTGAATGCTGCAAAAGCTTTATTTTCTGAGCTCTTAAAGGGCAACTCCGGCCAAAACTCAAGATGAAATAAATTACTGGTATCGCTGTAGTGGCACAAAATACGACCCCAGCCAAAATATTACGTCCGGGGGACGCCGCATTCTCAACTAATGCCGATAATAAAAATGCGACCCGCCGCGAGCCGCTGCTTCTTAGCGGGCGGCCAGCGGGTTGCCGATCGCTAAAGCAACATTGGGCCGTGACGTCAGTATCATTCTCTTTTTTTCCTCCCGTCCGGGCGTTGCGGGGAGTGCGCTTCTTTGAGCCGCTACCACCGCTACCTCGGCTTGTGATTGGCGTGTTTAGCCTTTTCTTTTATCTGTAGCCCGTGTAGCTTCGGTATAGCCTTTTGTTTATTTGCTTGTGAGGACTCCAAGACTCGTTCTAGCGAGCAACTCGGTGCGCCCAAGACTGCACAGCTGTTCCTCGAAAGATGCCGAGTACAACTTGTAGCGCTGTGGGCTACTCAAACAACCCGCGGCGCAACCCGGAGGTGCTTTTTCACAAGTTTCCAACGGACCGGAAATTGGAGAAGGGGGGGGGGTGAACGCTGTTCGACGAGTGGACTTTGGACTTTGGCTTTTACGCGCCCCAGGAAAAAAGAACGAAAAAACAGACGTGTACAGCCCAGCACACGTGTGTTCGGGCGCCGCGGCCCACGCCGGAGAGCCTCAAAGCTTCGTGTCTGGGACTGACCCGCAGCGCGAATGCGAGAGGGCCCCCAGTGCTGTACGTTACACGCAGTGCGGCGTAGAGCAACGCCGCTCCATCCACGGGGCCCCCATGACAATTTAGGCCTAGTGACGAGTAGCGGAAGACCGCACGCAAGGCGACAGCCGCCAAGTACGGCACCGAACGAGTTCACCCGTTTTCCAGTCGTTAGCTTTTGGGTGTACAAGCGATGACTACGGCATAGCGCACGCATGGCGGTGCCCGCCGAGTACGGCACCGAACGAGTTCACGGGTTTTCTAGCTTTTGGGTATACGCACTAACTCTTGCTTCATATGCTGGACAACTACCCCATTTACAAAATTAAAACAAAATCAGCTTACCTCCTATCTTTAGACGGCTAGCGCAACAGAGGTAGGTGCCCCTCGGCCTGCATACTCGTAGAACGAGAACGATCCTGACGTCACGTTCACATAGCGGCTGATTTCCTGTGTTGCCGGGGCCTCGAGTGGCTAGTTTCGGTTTTGTTGGCCGCGCCCCAAACAAAACTTTGAGGCGTCGATATCTTTAATACTACGGACAATAACGAGAAAAAAATTACACCTTGCAATTCAGGGATGCTGACTGCACTAAAAACAGTCATAATCCCAAAATCGAAAATATAGACCGGAGTTGCCCTTTAAAACTACTTAGTGTGCCGCAAAATTTTCCTAACATATCAACTGCACACGTTGCAGTTGCATGTTAATCGTTTTCAATGCGTATGTGGTTTTATGCAGCTTATATAACCTGCTCTGCATTATGATATTTATATGTTGGGTGAAGGTTGAATCCTTGGCTGAAGCGAACATATAATAATTTGATAATATTTGGTCGTTTTGCTCCTGTGTTTTCACATCTAATCACACACTTTTAGGGCGCAGCTCTTAGGCGCCCGTTTCCGGCTTGAGCGGCGTCGGCGGAGCCGTCCCCGTCGGCGTCGCCGTCGGCGTAACCGCGCGGTGCAAGATGGGTGAATTTCCCCGCTAAATTTAGCGGAAAATTTTCCCCGCTAAATCGTAGCGGAAAATTTTCCCCGCTATATTTAGCGAAAAATTTTTCCAACAATTCTAGCGGAAAATTTTCCGCTAGATCTAGCGGGGAAAATTTTCCGCTAGATTTAGTGTGAAAAATTTTCCCCGCTAATTTTAGAGGAAAAATTTTCCCGCTAAATTTAGCGGAAAATTTTCCCTCTAAGTCTCGCAGAAAATTTTTCCCGCTTAAGTTAGTGGAAAATTTTCCCCGCTAAATTTAGCGGAAAAGTTTTAAAATTTTCCTCGCCCACCACCCCTCAAGGTCACGTGACCCCCCCCCCCGAAGTCACGTGATCCCCCCCCCCGAGGTCACGTGATCCCCCCCGTGCCCTCCCCTCCTCCTCAAGAGCTGTGCTCTAATTCGGCGTTACAGGGAGTTGTAAACGGCTTTCGTTTTTTGTATTTATATCAATTTACTTTTAGTAAAAAGCCGACCAATCTTCTTTATTACTAGGATACCGTGTTTTCTGATAAATCCGATGAACTCCAAGAAACACTCGCCGGTAAACTTTTCGACATTCAGCATTTCTTCTAAAAATCCAGAATTTCGAGGCCACGGTGGCAAAATATAAAGTAAAATGGACGGTATATTAGGAATAAAGTTAGAGCACAATGTTACTGGTCTAATAAAAAGGAAATTAGGTTGTCTTTTTTTTTTCTCGTTTTCGGACATAAGGGAGTTTCCCGGTTTATCACGTCCAGGCTTGTTCATTACAATGCACTACTTGCACTACCACGAAAGATGTCACGGTTCCGGTTTACAGTTTTGATCGTATTCGTGCTCCTCAGAGACGGACGGGTTGTGTTTTTTTCAGTGAAAGCGCAAACCTGTAGATTTAATCGGATGGGGAGGGCAGCTGAAGGTTTTTTCCATCCAGGAGTTTAGCTATTTTAAACAAGCGAAGATGACGAAAATAATCCCTGGAGTAGGGGAACTCCAGGGATTTTTTTCGTCATTCTTGTCCAGCTCGCTTGCACCTTTGCATTTAATTGCATTATAATCAAGCGAAGTTGATTGAAGTGAAAACTTTTTCGAGATTTCTCGTGGGAGAGTTTTTACTAAAAATCGGAATGGCGCCTGTGAAGTGCAGTTTCGAATATAGATAGATTTTATATGGTTATTTCTTAATATTTGTCTCGGCATCTATTATGTTTATAAAAAAAGAGAGGACTAAGATAATCTTTGAATTTCTGACAAGTGGGAATTTTAGCAAAATAAAATCAGGTAACCCATGAATTTGGAGCTAGAAATAAACTTTGATAAAAACACACTCCGAATTCCTTAGAAAAGAAACACCGAAAACACGAAATCCTATTTAAAACCAAGCACATTTTGGCGAAGGTCTCGAGACGGGACAGTACTTATGTATATTTACTTAAAAATTGTAAAATCCCTTTCTTGCCGTCTTGCATACCCTGTCCTGTGTTTGTCAAAAAAAAAGTAAATGTCATGGACGCTTTTCATATCAACAACACAATTCAATTCGACAGATTAAGAGTGTTTTTTTAAGCATTCATGTCCAAATATTTGCTAACAAACTTATTTCGAATTCTCGAGAACACTAAGTCATATTCTAAAGTATTTAGATAGGAAACAAAAGAACGCCGTCATTTTAATATTACGACATACTTTTGAAATTCCTCAAACATAATAAAATCTCGATTAATTATATACAAAACAATGTAGCTTCAGACTAATGCCACCCTGGGAATGTCCCCTCCGGAGAAAACGAATAAAATCGCGTAGACGGACACTCGACGTGATGCGAATGGACAGGGTTAGCTGATGGGATATATCGGTGATACTGCGTGATAAATGAACATAAATTACATTTCGGTGATGTTGTGTTCGTTCCATCCTGACACCTAGGGTGAGACAGTCGACACCTACACATCGACGACGTTCTCTCTCACGGGCGAGTTCACGCTGTTGAGCAGCCCCTTGTTACTTCAGTGTACGCTTCGGCCGCTGTAACGAACGACCTTCGCGTCCAAACCTGGACGCGGAGCGCCACCACTTCTCCAACATTCCCGAGGACACGACTTTCGCCGACAACCTCGAGCCACGATTATCTGCTCCGCTGCCAGGGTGAACACCCGTACCGTCCACCTGTACCGCCCACCTGTAATGGAGAGGTCCCGGGTTCGATACCCGGACCAGGCGGATTTTTTTGGTCGCGCACCAGTCACCTAGCTGTGTTTGGAGATTTGTGTTTGTCCTCTGTCCCTCTTGTTCCCCTTCTCCAGGTATTATTTTCCTCAAGACAAGCTGTCGTCGGTACCGGCTCAATTAAGGAGCTGAAATGGAAAGACGTTCTCTTCGAGGCGTCCAAGGAGGAACCAACGGCCACGGTGAGCACTGCTAAGCCGAAAGAGGGAGATGAACCGTCAACGATAACTGCCAGATTATGGGCGTCCAAGGTCCTTCCCGTCCCGGCTAAGAAGGGGGCCTGGTATCCTCCGAGCGTTCGTGCCCTCTTGGAGTCAACAAAACACTTAACCTGTTTGTGCGTTTGTGCGGGTCACTCCGACGTAGAATCCAGGAAGAAAGGCCAAATCGCTAGCGTCCCTGACGGAACGGCTGTCACTACAAGCCTTGAGGAATCGGCGGAGGAATTACCCTTTGTGTGTGTTCGTGCGTGTTCGCCGGCGGTGCCTGACCATCTAGGAAACGGCGTCCTGGCCTAGGGACGTAGAGAAAAAAGAGCGGTTTTACGCGCTCTCTGTGTGTTCTCATGTTATTTTCATGCCGAACGGCAGACTGTACATAGAATGTAAATAAACAGTTTCAGAAGAGATACCCTGGCTTGCTACTGACTCTGCGCGATGTCCTGGGTGACGCATGGCTCCAGCGAAGATCGACTACGTGGACAAGCCCTGAGTGTTTACACCTCCCATATCCTTCCGCGAAAGGCTTAATACGCCGAGAGGATATCACACGATCGCCCACGAGATCCAATGAAAACAGATTCTCTGAAATTGGCGAGTATGCGTACCCGTAGCACGTGGCGAGATTCGGGATCTTGCCAGAACGAACACTTCGTAGGCACGTGGCACAGACCTTGAAGGCAGTCAGGTCCCTCCTCTCCGGGGACGACGATTGAAGGATATCATGGCAAGCCGCCGGTAAAAAAAGACGCCATGTCTCGCATACACCACAATCAATCACACGCAGAACAGTGAATGCATTCCATTCTAACACCCTGGGTGAGACAGAGCGCCGAGCAAACGGGCGACCGAAGGCGAGAAAGTGCAGATGGGGACCTTTCCCGGCGCCAAAGCCAAAGCATTATGAAGGTGCTCATGCTCCGTTCGTTTTCGGCACCACGACACTCGCCCGATACAAGCTGAGTACAACTGAATTTCTGAAAGCTTTGCTTCTAGCGAACTCAGTCGTAGAACTGGACCTTAGCATACGTATCCAGTTGCGATTCTGAATCGACAAAAGTCTTCCCTAACAGAATAACGTTATTCCGAAGTAAGGCAAAGTGTTGCGACATGACAATTTCAAAATTTAGACTTCTGCGTGCTACCATGAATGCACAGTAATAATGCAGCAATAAAATAACGCTAAATTACGCTGAGAAAAGTTATAAGACCAACTGTCTGCATAGGGCATTACATAACACTCTGCATTTCACGCGAAAAAATATAAATATAATTTTTACTGGAGAGACGCGTTTTTTTCTCCACGGCGGTTTTAAAATTGATGCCAAGAGTTAATTACTTTTTGGATGCCAACGTCACAGTGACGTTAGAATAGAAACCACAGTGCAGTCTTCACATGTTGGGGGAAAGGAGCGCAGAGGAGAGTGTTTTCCTCTTCGTGCTGGCAGGTAAGACAGAATGAATTGTTTCATAACACAATTATTACGTTAAATGTTACTACGAAAGAGTATCGACAGGCGTCACATTTGATAAATCTTAGGTTAGAGCACAAAGTGAGAAAATTCCACCACTCTAGTAGTTTAGATGGCAGCCTTTATATTGTAAAAGAACCACATAAAATACGGTAAACACTCGTTCGCGCTAACAGTGTTGTGCAGTGTACCATGCGATTACAGGTACACTCTTTCGCACTCTATGATGAGGCGCGAAGCCAAAAGTTGTGAGGACGATGTACTTGTCTGGCTTTGCCGAAATGTGTGTAGCGGCGTACATATAGCACAAATTAAGCACTCTCTCCTTTAACAAGAATTGACTTACGTACCCGTCGTATCCAAGCAGGATGAAATGAAAATGTTTTTTTAGGGAGCGCAATGCCCAATTAAAGATACAAGTTCCTGGTGTATGAAAGGGCAAAACATCTACCAGGCAACGACATTTTCCTGCTATGCCTCATTGCTCAAATGGTAACCGCGGCAGGCATGTTTTATTTTTAGGGGGTTTATCAAAGTAGCATACACGGAGGAAAAATAGAGAGGTGTCTTAACGTCGCAGCCTCGACACGCAGCAATGGATTCGATGTTTCGCTCCCATTTTTGACAAGCTCGGTGAGTGGGCTCAGCACGACAGGAGCTCGAGGAACCGTCCTTATTCGCGCACACGTTTTCGAGACAGCAAGGCGCGCGACCGCGACATTGCCGCAGCCGGGAAATGCGCAAATCCTAAATTAAATGTTTACCCCCTTTCTGGCCTTGTTCCGACGCATCTTTATTCTTCCACCATGGTAGCATATAAAAATAGTATTATTATATAAATTTCCGTTAGTTAATTCGAATTATATTTGATTTCAACAAATAATGTTACATGTGTGTTGTTTGCAATGTATTTTTTTTTTCTGGTGGTGGTGGTGGTGCCTACTTGACACGAGATTTATGTTACAAATCGGCAAGAGTTTTCATGTGCTTAGGCTATTATATGTAGAGTAGAGTAAGCGTGGGAAGAGGAAGCCAACATATTGTATAAGAAAATATACGATAATGAAAGACAGATTTGCAAGAGTTTGAAATATTTAAAGTAGGTGCTTTTGTCAAGAAAGACTTAATATGCTTGAGGATTTTTTTTTAATGACAAGACGGTTAGCGACTGCATGTCCCGTTTAAGTTCATACACATTGGGACTTTGGTATCTCTCCTCTGATTGTCATAATGTTCATATATTTTCTTAAAAAAAGGCCCATATGAAAAATGTGTTGACGTAAAGGATCAAAGAGAATAGTCGAACAATTAACGTTGTAAATGGAGTGCCTATATACTTTGAGTTATGGAGTACAGCAAATGTTATTGAGATTTATGAGTATCCAAACAATATATTCTAGAAGATACGACTTATCACAAATTAAAATTCAGAAATTAGAAACATTAAATGGTGCTTTGTTCGCAGGAAAACAATAACGAGACACTTTTTTGCGTTGCTTTTAATGAAATCAATGAAAACTTTAATGTAAAATATAATTTTATATGTGATAAATAGAAAACACATATAGTTTCCAGCATGATTCAAAGCACTCCAATAACTCTTTTCGCGCATGTGTAGATGGGCACTTGACACAACTTTAAAAATTTACCTCGTATTTTTTTTATTCCTTATGCAATGCAATTCTTAAATTGTGCTGACGACTAATTTTGGCTCGGAAGCCGAATACCACTTTCCAGTGTGCCCCCTTCCCCCCAAACGCACACACCTCCCGTCTCACACTTCTACACGCAGCCGTCAGGGATGCGATCCCATACGATGCGAAAATCGATGTGTTCGAAAGCGACTGCTGGATAGCACATCGCTTTCTCCACATACGCTCTTCCCAATGCAACGAGATGCGTTGTGCGGCGCAAAATCAAACAACTTCCCCGAAATGCCTGCGGCGGCATCGTCGATCCAGCTGAGGTTCCCGGGCACCCACTTCAGCCACGAGCTTCCAGTGTGGGGGCATCCTCGACGACAACGGAGCGATAAAGTATTCGCTCGATTGTGCCACTCCGGCGCGTGCGCGAGAAGGCGGAAAGGGCCTTTGCCGAAATCTCATTACGAAGTCAAACCCCCAGCGAGAGTTTTGCGGCCTCCCTCCCCTGGGAATCCCCGGACGTCTCCGCGACACGATCACTGTACGACATCGGGCATACGTATATGGTCTTGCACAAACTCTCCGGCCATGCATCTGCGAGGTGGCGAAAAGCACGGTCTGCCGCGCGAGCCCTGTCGTATTTACGCATTTACCAGCCCCCCCGGGTACGAGCGGCGACTGGTAACGCACATGGGAGGCCCGGAGAATAATGGTCGCGTCCCGAAGAACAATGGTTTTTGCTCTTATAAAAAGGAGCGCGCGAAGGGGAAGCGATCTGGCGGAAGCGTATCCGCAGGCGGGCTCCGTGGCCCGTGGCATGTTCCCACGCACTTTCGCTCCCACAATCTTGAGCGTGCGAGGAGGAAACGAATGTCTCGGGTAGGCCTAGCTACTGGGCTCGGCTGTCTTGGGCAACCTTTCAGCTGAAATGCAGCAGCAGGCGACGGAAACGCATTTATGACACGTCATGCGTGCGTACCCGAGCTCTACGAAGCTTTTGCAAACAATCGAAACAGAACAAAGTTGAGTCAGAATAAGTGCGAACACTGACTTGTCTGGTACTTCACTCGTTAAGTGCAGCTAGCTTACGTCTAAACAGACGGTGTCTTAGACGGTGAATGGTTTGTGGTGACAAAGTTAAGAAATATATAAATTAATCACCGACAGCCCTTTTTTATATTTAATGCACCCTCTAGAAACGTAAAAATACTGGGATTAAAAAGAAACTTTACAGAAAGCACTTACTCTGACTTCCAACTAATATGGAAATCAGTGTCAATCACCCAAACGAACAGCCGAGGACAGTACAAAAATAAAAATAAAATATACTAGGTAATATAGAGCGAAATATGCATCCAGAAGCCTTGGAAGAAATATTGCTGCATTCTTGAAAGAGAAAAAAAAAGTTTTATTCAGTATCCAAAGGATGAAACTCACTCAATCTTTTCTTTCAGGTTCAAAATTATAAAAATCTAAATGATTTCGCATCGTTTGCTTTACCAAAATCAATAACATCTGATATTAGTTAAAAACAAGACGTTGCTAGAATGGTCTGCAAATTCAATATACGTATGCCACATCCGACTAAGGTGGTGGCTCAAGAGAGGGCCTGCCATAAAGGCGTGACTGCGTTTTCAAGAATGCGTTACACTTAGACTTTCAGATGACGTCTGATCAGTTCATGACTTTCTATGTTCTAACATGACTCCGGCCTCCTAAGCATGTAAATGGAATTCGCAGTTTCCAGTTGAGGGTAACAGTGTTGTTAAAGGGTATTGTACAGTCTATAACGTGCCCCGGCAGCACAAAGTGTTGGGGCACTATTGGAAGAGCATTGGCAAAAAAAGGTTCAATGATAATCCACTTTAGGCAATCTACTCCCAATAAATTCTATGCCATTATATAGAATCTTCAGTCATGGCCCAGCTTCTCCAACGACCAACCAATATTGGAAGCACATTGGCATAAAATGGGCAATCTTGGCCTGTCAGTTCCATTCGCTTGCGAATATTGGATGAACACTGGAAAACATGGCAATGTTGGCCTGACAGTTCCATTGACTTGCGAATATTGGATGAACACTGGCATCAAATGGGCAATGTTGGCCTGTCAGTTCCTTTGGCTTGTGAATATGGTATGAACAGTGGTATAAAATGGCAATCTTGGCCTGTCAGTTCCATTGGCTTGTGAATATGGGATGAATACTGGCATAAACCGGACAATGTTGGCCTTTGAGTACCCTTGGCTTGCTAACATTGGACGATCACTGGAATAGAATGGTCAACTTTGGTCTGTCCGTGCCGTCGGAATTACAATATTTGATAGGGACTCATAAAATGGACACTGTTGGCTTGTCTGTACCATTGGCTTGAAAGCGTTGGATAAACACGAGATTATAATGGTTAACGTTGTCCTGCTAGTACCATTGTCTCATCGTCAATTCAAGAACACAGTGGCATATATGGTCAGTGTTGGTCTGACAATATACCATTTTCTTAATAGTGGAAGCATATTGGAATAGGCTAATTTAGGCCTGTTCGTTTTGCCTCAACAAGTTAAAATTGCTCGTGCTCTTGAAACTTTTATTTAATGTTTTCAAGGCGCAATTCAGGTGCTTTTTTGCAAAGTAAACAAGACAATAACAAATTACAAAACTTAATGGCGATGTTTTGCTCCTTCACTGTGCATATTAAGGAGTTGCCAGCGATATGGGCTCATCGGGACCGCCAACTGGAAAAAAAATCTATATTTGCGTCATAGAGTCAACATAATAGATTATTATGTTGACTTTATGATCTCGACAGAAAAGCTTCGTACCCTAACTACGGACTTGTGGACTGCACTTCGTGTCAGGTGAACAACCTCTTTCTGATTGACTCGGACAAGACACTATTCTGAAATGTAGTTATACAATGACGGCTCTATGACTTTACGGCACTACTGTTGCCAGAATAAGACCCCTAACGCCTCCAACATGGGGCCAAGGCACTGATAGCAGACGACAATGTTGGTCCTGATTTAGAGTCTAGCCGAAAGTAAAAAAAAACACACAAAAAACGAGCAAAAAAATTAGGACTGCACACTCGGCGCGCAACTGGCAACTAAATTTTATTTAGAAAACACGAACAAATATAATACTTTATTATACCTCACTCCAAATAAATCCGAATTCCGCATTTAATTAAACGAGTGACGACGCACTGATTTAACCGTCATCCTCCTTTACACTGATTTTGAACGCCAAGAAAATTTTCCTCTCTGTTTTCGCTTCCTAGTTGCCCGGAATTTGTGCTTTTTACAGCAAATGATCACACGAACACTTATCACAGTGGACTCCCAAGTTCCCCGAAGAATACCGCTTTACAGAAATTTGGTGTCCTAGGTACGATCGGGTCGTGCACGAAAGCACGCGATGTCAAAAGCCCCGTGTCAAATTCTCCACGACTGACACCCCACCCCGTTGCCACGCCTTCAAAAGGCCAGTTTTATCAGAAGCCCATGACGCGAATCCCTAGATCAGGTGGCAGGGTCCTCAACTGTGGCAGCTGAATATTCTGCTTTTAATTAAGAGACTGCAAGTGTGCACGCGAGCGTGTGTAGCGTAATCATGTCGTCATTTATAGACCATCAACATATCAGGATGACATGGAACAATTCTGCGCGCAAAGGGATTCTGCACGTCGGGCTATCATGCTACACACGTACGATCGCCCACATGTCGCTGGTATTTTAGTCTACTGATGTGGGGCATTCCACATGATTGTGCGCATGCTCTCCAGTTTTGTTTATTTTGAAGCATAAGCTAGTTAGCTACAATGGTGTTATGAAGGAACGCCAAAGTGGTGGACGATTTTCTGCAAATTTATGTCGCCCCTTTTTTCTGTTGGGGCATTTAATTTATCATTGTCTCTTTTAATTTTAACATTAGGCTCCAAGCTGAGTTAGGAGTTTCGTGTCTGTCAGTCCCATTTTGTCCTCGTGCTCTAGAGTTATCATGTCTAAGCAGTCTCTACCACATTGGTTTTTGGACACTCGGATAGCAAATACCAGCAGAGGCAAACGGAAGTATTCGAGAGAGGGAAGTGTACGGGAGAGGGTCGCGCCGACTAAGCGGCGACGGCCTCGGAACGTGTTCGGAAAGGGCGAGAGAGGGTGATGAGAGAACAGTTCCCTCCCGTTTTCCCCACGCCGTCGTTAATCTCTCCAAATCTCTCCTTTGTGAGCGAAGAGGACTCGCCGTCCTTGAGGGAGGAGCACTCTGTTGATTCCTAAGCTGACAGTGCCGGGGGAGTTACGCGTCGGCCTGACCAGTCATCACCTGCACCGCTCCCTGCGCGTGATTACGGGAGAGAGCGTGATCACGCGATTAAAGGTTGACCTGCGAGTGGTTCACCGAGCTTCTAAGCTTCCTCTACACTCTCAGCTTAGGGATGATGGAGTCCAGCTCGCGCAACACACACGCACGCACACACACACAGACGCACACACACACAGACGCACACACACGCACACGCGCGTACACACACAACACACACACACACGCGCACACACGCACGACGCACACGCACGCACGCACACGCACACGCACACGCACATACACACACACACACACACACACACACACACACACACACACACACACACACACACACAGTGGGATCGCGTGAGCCAACGCCTCAAGATAAGGTAGGGACTGGATGACGGTGGGGGCGGTCTCCTCAATTTCCAACACGCGCATCCGCGAACTGCAAATGGGCGCTTCGCAATTTATGCAAGTTTTCTTTTCTTTTTTTGCAGAAATACTTTTTTTAAGGATCAAGAATCGCAAGATAATCATGCGCATATCAGGACACCCTGGTGTCAGGTTTTAAGTTGTCTGAGTGCATTTGATTGCTTAGCGGACTGTTTTTATCGGGCGAAGCGGCTCGGCATCTCCGCCATTCACGCTACAGTATACTGGAACCGGCAAGAATGGTGGTTTTAGAGTTCCTATCACCAGCAGCGCATTTCGTCTTAGTGCCAAGTGTGATCTTCAACATGCGGATTGCCAAGACCATGGATATTCTGTCGGCAGCGCCTCACACCGGTGATCTTCCGTTGTTGTGGGCATACATGTGACCACTAGCTTCGACGGACCGAAGACACGACGGACCACCTTTTCTTACATGTGAGTGACAAGGAGAGGTCCTCTTGACAATTGAGGATAGGTATTCTTACTACGCAATGTACGTTTTTTCATGATCCGATGAGTTTGGACCTTGTCAAACTCTGTGCCAGGAATCTCTGACAAGCAATTTATGAATTAACCTTCCTACTATTTGAATATTGTTTTCTAAATCACTATAAATATTTTAATCTAGATCGATCGAGCTCTGAGTATGGACAAGTCGAACAAACAAAACAACTGTAAACGCCTGGGCCGTCTTGCTAGAAACAGCGTCTCAGCTGAGACGCGGGGAAAGAAAGCATTGTCAAAGCCAGAGTACGAGCTGAACGGGACTCAAACCTCCACTCAAGACGCCCGCGCGCCCCAGCCTTTACCGTGTTTTCTTTCACCCAGTCTCAGCTGAGACACTGATTCCAGCAAGCCGGCCCTTGTGTCTTACCTGAGCATCTATTTATTTTAGAAGGCAGTACTAAGTTTATTATTTACAAAATAACAAAAAATAATTCACTGGAAAATAAAGTTTTTATAATGGAAAAGTAAACATAATAAAGCCGGTAGGCCATTACGAGATTTTATACTTGAATTGGAACTGAGCCGCTTAATAGAACATTTAATTAAAGGGCGACGATTAATGAAGCTATGTTTTCTTTTGATTTTCATTAGTGTCAAACGTAAGAGAGAACTGAGAGCCTCTGAAAACCCTTCACCTGAATCCAAACCCCCGCTTCTGTCTCTTTCAGAATCCTGTGGCTAGGCCCTGAGTGGAATCCCATCAAGTTCCTGCCCGGTTCACAGCTTGCAGTGATGGACCCTGGCACTCATTGTTGTTTTAATTTTCCTTCAATCAAAATTTTTAATAAAATGTATTGACGGTACACTTTGCATTGTGGACTTTTATATTTACCTGCATGCAATATTGACTTAATATTTTCCACAGTGAATGTGGCTTATCTACAGCAGCTTTCATTAAGATGTATATATAGTGTTGCGCCTTGAGAGCGCTCGTCGGGGAAAGGAACAGGACGACCCAGCTGTGGTGAACGATTTACTTCAACTTCTTCTTTTCTCCCTTTGCGCTCCCATGCCCGCGCACTAGGAAGGATCGTTTAAACCTTAATTTTCAACATATAGTGTTCTACTGAACACTATAAATACATCTGAAAAGAAAGCTACATGCCCGCTAAAATGGCTGCCGAAAATAGTGCAGCCGGAGCTTTAGATCAGATGCCGAAATCAAAATATCCAGAGCATAAGGTCGGGAGCAAATATTGGATAAGCCAACGCTTAAACTTGGATGCCAATATCGGTTGTAAGACCCACCCAATAGTGGTCTAATGATGGCTTAGGTGTTGGTCAAATCGTGGCCCAACGTTGGTTTAAATGTTAGTAAAGAGGCGGTCCTACGATAGCATGATAGAAGATCCAATATTGGTTCAAATATTGGTCGAATCGTGGTCCAACATTGGCATTAGTGAATGGTCCACCATTGCATCAGGTAGCGCTTTCGAGAAAACCAATGTTAGGCCAATATTGGAGCCAAGTTTTGTCAGTTGGTCCAACAATGGTGTGCTGCTTGGGTATAGGTGTAGGGAGTGATGTTGAGCACTGCTGAGAAATTGTGGGATACCGTATCGACCTTTGTTGAATTACCTTTCCACGAGAGAGTTCAAAGCTCGCAGCCCGGTGTCGGAACACTTGTCTGGAATGCGATGACTTGCACTCTATTTTAACGTAACCTCATGCTTCTTTGTAAGACGTTGGAGAGGGGTACTGCTTGAATGGGCTTGAGTGTTGTTTTCTCGCTATCCCCATTATTTTTTGTTTTTCTTTCTATGTTAATGTCTACGTTAATAAACAATTAATTCGAATACATGTACAACTGAGCGAACTGTGCTTTATTTTGATGACCAAGTCAAATAATTGCTTTAGTGCAAGGACACAACCACCACCTGCCCCTTTTTGTCAGTGTTACTGCAATATCTCAGTTGTCGACATAGTTGTTGGTTCAGGATAACTTGCAGCAAGGCATTATCTTAAGGTTTCACAAATTAGTCGATAGCTCATTGGCACTAAATGAAACAATAATTAACCGGGTTATCAAAGAAACATTTTATGGACTACATATCCCACACTCCATGTAAAGATGCATGCTGTGATAGCTGTTTTTAAAGTTGTGGTCTTGAAAATAAACCCACCAGGCTGCTAAAGCAGCAAGTGTCATATTTTAGGACGCTCATTAGAGTCCTAAAGGCGATGCTGTAACGCAATCAGGTGTTAGACTTTTGGCCTAGGACATGCTGATTTACAGCCTTAAATTATAAAATGCTCTATTGTGACACTTACCACAAGCAATGGTTCTTGTGAAATGCTTTAAATTTAGGCGCATCTGAGAACTTCATATAAAAGAAGATATCGACTGAAATCAAGATTCATATTGTCAAATTTGCGCTCGTTTTTTTTTTTGAACTGTGATGAAGCTACGTCGTGCAGTGTTCCCCTCGCAAATGTAATCTTATCTGATGAATTAAGCAGCTTATGGTGGTTAGTGGGTTTTTGCTCTTGAGTAACTTCTTTGTTCGAACACCCTCTGTTATATGGACATGGATAACATTATACATATGTTTCATTTGTTTTAGACACAGCTATAGTAGCTTACAACGTAATCACCGTATTGCAATGCGCACAATTCTGGAGACGCTTTAACAAAACTCGCTCATCAAAATCAGCTTTGTCCGAGAATTATCCTCTGTTACTAGATAAATCTTTTCAAAAATTTTGTTTATCAGAAATAATCAATATCAGAAAGTTTTCTTTAGTCATCGGCATATGAGTTTCAATGGCGTTATTTTTCACTGACACGTTCAGAAGAAACGAAATCCATCTTCGTTATTGATTCTGTTTCGTTATACTAAGAAAAAGCGCGTGAACTATACATGTGAACGGCAATGATAGGCCTGAAAAACAGAGCCTCCCCGTTCTGAGGAAGGCACCAAGTGTTTTGTGGCTCTGCAGTACAAAAGCTATTGTACGGACGTTATAAAAGTTTAAAAAATGTCCAGCGGGAGCATGTAAGGATAATAAATTGTTCGCGTTCAGACTGGAAAAAAGGGCATTTGTTGTAGACAAAGACCGCGATCTTAGGCAAGCAGTAGCTTGTGTAGGGACAAAAAAAGTTACCATTGCTTTTACCACTACAAACTGTCATGTGGTTTATTTTTATTTTTATAAATATATAAATACAGAGCTAAAAGTTTATGGCTGGTTTGAAAACAAAGATTCATTGGGCTGAAACTTTTTTTTATCAAAAGGGCTTACACGGTTTCTATTCAACCAGAGAAACACTGCAGCCCGATAACACGTTTCTAAGCGCAGCTTCCAGCTTGCGTTTAAAAAATAAAACAAAAAAGCAACATCAGTTCAATAATTTGTCTGCGGGGGTCGGTTGCGCTTGGCGCGTCAAAGGACAAGCGCATCTGCCTTCTTTGGGAGAACCGAAGCGAAAAACAGAGATAGACGTATCGCCCGCCCTGCGTTATATAAAGCAGCCCGCGAAATGTTGTTAAAGCAGGTTGTTAGACGCCCGTTATCTGCGCAAAATATTTCTTATCACCCTCGTCCAATGGTCAGGTTCTTTTTGTTGCCGCCTTTGAAAGCAAAGGAAGACACAAGTTATGGTTTTGGATATCATGTGTTTTTCTCTTTGCTCGTGTGCATAAAGAGTACTAGATAGGGTGCCATTATGTAATCTGTAGTCTGTTTGGCGATCAGTTTGTTTTTACTATGTATGACACAAAATAAGCACCACCTTCGCTGAGAATGGAGACTCAGAAAAGTGTCTATATTCGTAAGTAGGCAATTTCTGAGTGCTTCGTTATTTGTATTTATACAAACTACTCTTGTTAACTTACCGTAAGGATTATAAATTTTGAAGTATAAATTTTTCTACTGCATACTTTTGAGATAATACGCAAGTATACGCGTTATGATACAAATATTGTCTTTGCCTGGCCTGATTTTATTCGATCGAACGTCTACTTATTTTTCCTGGATGTTCCGATATCTGAACAAGGTGTGATGTTAATTTTTGTGGTAATTTGTATGACTGGAAAATTAGCAATTTTAGTCGATATTAAAAAAAATATAAATTATACTATCTACTGTTTTCTTTTTAAAGTCATAACTTTTGTGTCGAGATTCGGAACGATTTATTTAAGTTAACTTCAATCAATCATGTTATTTTTCAGTATTTACTGAAAATGTCTATCAAAATCTCAAAAGTAGTAACATAAAAATGTAAGAGCATGCTCTTACATTTTTATATATAGAAACTTTTTGCAATCGCCACAATAATTTCGGCCAAAATTTTTTTGCGTCTCTTTTAGATTTAAAATGTTAGATTTGTAGACCACATAAAGCAATGATAGTTCAATTAGGTGTTGCAAACGGCAAATGATTTTGTAGTTTATTACTGACGTAATTAGGCCATATAAATTTGAATTTTTCAATGTATTTTTGCACAAGCAAACGTTGAGTGAACAGTAGGGTTAAGAAATTAGTGAAAAAGAAGGAAGTTGTGGTGCACAGCAGACAACCAAAAGAGAGTGCTGCCGGTGTCAGACAGGCTCCCTTGTTTCGGGTTATCCATTTTGTTTAAGTACACCCTTGAAAAATGTTATCATTATTGGAGTTTACAATCAAGCATCTCTGCATAAGTCAGTTGAAAACCGTCAAGAATGCAATTGTTGATACGACACAGCCGTTCCCCAGAAAACGTTTTTTTTTGCATAATCCGAATGGTCTTAAGTAAAAAACTCTGCAAACAATCATCAGCAAGCATAGCCACAAAACACAATGACTCACCGTTTAACCTTTCTCTAGATGGCAAGGTAAGTGTGCTGCCTTTATTTTTATGCACCAGGTGTACAGATGTCGCCGAAGTGTATTTATGTTTGTCGTCTGCGGCCGTGGCATCGTGGCAAACATAATGCGAGGAACCCATTTTGCCTGAAAACCCCCAGAATCAAACTGTTGCTCGCAGCCCTGGTCTTTTCTCCTCAGAAAGGGAGACCGGCAACAGCTGGCAGTGAAGCTTTCGGTGTATTCTATGACCAAAGCGTTTCTTCAATCGGCTTTTTTGCTTCGTTTATGAATCGTGTTTAGAAAGCTTGCGTCTATCGTAACCAGAAAAATATGCATCCATTTACCTTTTTTTCTTCTTCCAATCTGGGTGATCATAGTCGGACGTTGGGTTTCTAGATTAACAAGGTACAATTGTGTGGAGACGCGTCGTTCCTTGAAAATTGTCTCTATAGTAAAGCGTCCGTATTTTCCAACTCGATATAACGAGGGATGACTCTTCTAATAACGACTCAAGCCTCGCTGAAACTTTACCGCCTATTTTAGTGTTTGGCCAGCAAAATAATATTAGACGCAATATTTCCGACAATTTTTAGTAAATGCTGAAAGATAAAACCCCTTAAAACAGTTCAAGCAGAAAATAAAACAGATCATTCGAGCACTAAAAATGTAAAAACTATTGTGGACTTTTAGAGAACACAAGAGAGGATACACATATAATCCGTTATTTATGCAATGTGAAAATAATTCAATAAATCATCCGTGCATTTTTTATATCTGTCAAAAAAATAAATATTTGCGTCGCCGCGTTATTGATGCACCTTAGCATCCGCCGCATTCGTTCTTCGAAAGAGTCCCTAAAAATGCGTACAACAAATAACAAATAATAAGACATGAGGATAATGGTGCTAGACGTCAGTACAAAAACACGTATTTCCGAAGCCTTGGCAGCACAGAAGTGATCACATGTTCTGAACAAGTAGAAAAATAAAAGCATAATGTTGCCAGGACCACTTTCCCGAGTGCGACGTGGAGATCAGATTTCGATTTCAGCGGGGCCATTTTCAGTGAAAGGCGGCAGCGAAGCCTAGTCATAATGGCGATTGAAATAATCATCGGATACCATTCTCGATTGGGTCACGTCCAACCAGTAGCCCAGGGATTCCTGGGCTCGGCTTAGCGACTTTCACCCATTGTAGACTTCGGGAGTACAATCGCGGTTTCATCTGAGACGAAGCGAAGAATCCACGATAAAGCGATACCCAATCTCGGTCCCCAGTCTCCATTCAGTAGTAGTGTTCCTGAGGAGCGCCGAGTGCTTTGGGTAAGTCCATGGGGGATATAAGAAAAGGCCAATCTCCCAATTCAGGAGTTAGGCTCGCCATTTCTTTTTATTTTTCATCGTGAATCCTATTTCTTGCTTTGTTCCAGGTACTGTGAAATTGTTTTTCCAAACTTGTGTTTTATCAAGAAAGAAATTCCTCAAGAACCTTTAATGAAGGACAGATTTAGTTCTATTAGACATCAGATGTAGTGTTTTTTTTGTTTTTACGTAATTCAAAGTATGTATTACAATATTTCATTATCCAAATTGAAATTTTTACTTCCTCATTACCACGTTTGTTTTTCAACTAGACCATACCATCATTCGTTTTTGTTGCTTTGTTCCAGAGTACTGGAAAATATTCGGCCCGAATCTGGTGTTCTATTCAGTAAGACAGCGCTGAAGCATAGAAAAAAAGATGAAATTTACTATTGTTAGACATCTCGATCACGATTGCCCACTTTCCATTCATTCAAGTATTGCCATAGTGATTTCCTCAAAGAACACTTCAATATAACTTCTCCGTGATAAAATCTTTTTTTCTCAAACACGACCATTCTTACATACTGCTTTCCATTGCTCTACTCAAGGGTAGTAAGAACTTGGTTTCCCTAAAATTACGTTCTTACTCAGGAAAACAGGCCTCCAAATGACCGGAATCACTAAAACAAAGAGCAAGTTTACTTAGATGAGACATCAGGCGTAGGGTCATGCATTCCGTAATAATATTCATTGCACCAATGTTCCCTTTAAATACCGATCCTGGCTTCCCTATCGTAGCATCTTTATTTAAATCTGTTATTCCTAAAACAAAATTCGATTATGAGACAGTCGTACTCACCAATAACGAGTGTTCTAATGTCTATTGCGATATTAAACTTTAGCCAATTAATTGACAGTATTGTGACGTTCGACCTTCGTCGAACGCCACAATACTGAACCCCCCCCCTCTCTCCTGGAAGAGAACAGCCAGTAAAAACGATATGAGCGTCGAGCGGTTGATTAGCGCAGACGCTGGTCGCACCGCCTTGTTTTGTTTCCGTGGTCCAAGGGCTGTCTAGGGTCTGGAACGTCCGGGACCTGCGAAGGCTCTGGGGGTGTGAAGTACCGTTTTAGCTCCGACACTTGAATCGGTTCGTACTCCTGTGTTCCATGCAGTCGTGCTAGACAGTAGCTTAACGGGGAATCTTTCTCCTTGATGCGGAAGGGTCCATCTCAGTGGTAACGAGGGATGCAGTCAACCCTCTAGGCGCGTTCCTGAGCGAATGCCTGTGTCAGAAGTACCAGGTCTCCGACCTAAAGTGAACGTCGCGGCAGCCCTTGTCATACTGAACGGCATGTTGAAGATGTGCGGCGTCGGGACTTTCTCAGGCCTCTCGCACGGCTGCAGAAATCCGGTTGTGGACGTCCTGGGCGGATTCGGCGTAAGGGCGTCCATTCTGCGCAGCATCTGTGTAGAAAAACGAATTTTCAAAAGGAAACGCGAGTTCCTTACCAAAGTTGATGCGCGTAGGGGTGAAGCCAGGCGATCGGTTGACCGTGATGCGTGCAGTAAACGCCGTCGCGTCGAGTTTGGCGTCCCAGCCCTTGTGATGGGTGTGTGAGCAAACAACATTATCTTGAGGTTGCGGTTGACCCTCTCCGTGATTTTGGCTTGTGGGTGATACGGCGAAGTCAGCTTGTTCCGTATTCTAAGCGCAGTACAGGTATCGACGAAGATCTTGCTTCAGAAATACGACGCACCTTCGGTGATTAGCTCTGCAGGGAAGCCCAATCTTGTAAAAGCAGCGAGACCATCCTAGATTCGGGGCGAAAGAAGCTTCTGTATGGGGAACAATTCAACCCATTTTGTTATATCGTCGGTCACCGCACGTAGATTCTGGTTACCGAGTGGACTACGAGGAAACGGTCCCATTACATCACAGCAATCTGCAAAGGAGAGTGGCCTGCGATTGGGTGCATTAATCTTGGTGGCTCCCCTCCCCTGGCTTTGCCTTCTGACACACTGTATACAGCTGAAAGCATATCTCAGCACATCCTGCCGGATTCATAGCCAAGTCGCAACGCGACATAACTTATCGTAAGTCTTACTGCCGCTGCTGTAACCCGCTAATGCTGAATTACGGAAGTACCCCGTGAATGTCTTCCGCAGCTTCCGAGGTATCAGGATCCGGGAAGGCGATCCATCAGTGTCATCGTCTACTTGGAGGATGTAGCGGAAAATATGTCCGCCTTCGCTGAGCACGTAGGCGTTTTATCCGTCCTCGCTTCCGATGCGGCCTGCTCTCTGTGTTACAAGCGTCTCGCTAACACGCCGGCAGAGTCCGTCCTCTTGTTGCGCCTGGCGAAGTTCTGCTCTGTTGACCAACCATCCCCATCGTGACTCCGAAGTGTCGGCCACGCTGCCAGTTAGTCCCAGCTAGGTTTGTTTGTACTGAGTGGGAGGGACCTGAACATGATCACGTGACTGCGACTCTGCCACAACGCTTGTTGCTCATTTCTTGTATGCAATAGTGTAGTCATATGCCTGCAATGTCAGAGCCCATCGTGCTAGACGTCCGTCTGGACTCTGCAGATTCTTTAGCCAGAAAAGCGCTTGGTGGTCTCTCTCGATCTGAAAGGATGCCTTGTCAAGGCAAGATACATGTTAAAGACTTTGAGGGCGAATATTATAGCCAGACATTCCTTTTCGGTCACGGAGGAGTTTCTCTCAGCCGCTGTCAGCGTGCGGTTGCCGAAGTTGGCTCCGCGAACAAGATATTCACAATTGGAAACTTTTTCTGGTGGTTCTCTAGACTAAAGTATCCGTGTGTATGTTTTTTTGTTGTTTTGTTTAGTTACTGATGTTTGTCTACGTATATGCTATGATATATATTTCTAGTCGTGATTGTCATCTTGGTGATGCTGTGTGCATTTGCTAATTCCTTCCTCTAGGAGACATGCCGCAGGATAAAACGTTATTTTATTATAAGTTATGATAACGGTGTAGAACAATGTTTATTGCACTTGATCTCTCTTTTTAAAAGTAGGCCTTAGTTTTGAAATAGCTTGCTTTCTCTGTTCTCCATGCAATGCACATAAAAAAGCATATTCTTGCGTACGCGAGGGTCATGGCGACGCACAGAAGGGCCTAGTAAAATAAACTAATTCGATAATTTTAAGCGACTGATTACAATGCACATCAAAAATGATGTATGCGTGACACGTTATATTTTTAAATAATGGAGAATAGCAAAAACTCACTCTTAGAGGGCCACCAAATATTTCTTTCATTTTTTACAAATATAAATATATGTTTTAAGCAAGCCATAAGAGTTGCATTCTACATATCCTAAAGCATATCTGTGCAAAATTTGGTGGTGATTGGATAATGTGAAGAACATATTTCCTCGTGCAAAAAAGTGCGAAGATTTTACAATTTTGTTTAATGCGTTCGACTATTACCACATGTAAGCACCAAGATTTTCCCGGCTGAACAAAAATATTTGTTTCTTATTTATAAATTTTACACGATAAATTGAACCTACAGAAGAATGCGACGGAGAGAGAAGGAACGTCCCAATTTTAAGATCCAAGACGAAAATGGGTCAAATTAGGTATTTCTGGGAATCCGCGAGTTCTTAAAATGATAAGCTGAATAATTTGGCAATCATATTCGGTCTTTATTGTATTATGCATAAAATATGAAGATTCAAAGATAATTAAACACCCAAAAACACAAAATCAAATTTTTCTAAGGCTGTGCTAATAGTGGCTCGAATACAAGACCGCAGTGCCATTCCTAGCTTCTGCACTGTCGCAAGAAGCGGTCGTCGTGTCTTTCTCTTGTCCTGTCAGGGCTATTATTAAATCACCGCTATTTCATTCATACCATTATATACACAACTCTACATTTGTTAGAAACTATTGCCGCTTTTCGATCCGCCTCTCTCCTTAATATTGGCCTTTATTATTGTCTTTGTGTTCCGATACAAAAATGTACCCCTACTAAGTGCCAAATAATTTCTGAAAACTGTTGGTTACAAAGGCTTTTGTATCCTACCTCATGCACCGTCCCAATCTATAATATTGAGGAAATAAATAAATAAATTAATAAATTAATTCATAAAAACATAAATAAATAAATAAATAAATAATAGTTTTTTTTCCGACGATCACCGAGATTGCGCTTTCACATGCTGCTCTATCTTTAGGAGCAAAACAAAAATATGACGAAGCGCTGCCACTTTGAAAAAGTAACCAATTGTTGCATATGCTCGGATTGTATGCCACAAAAATAGTAATGGTTTTTAATAGATGTGCAGAACTCCTTCCTCTTTACCCGCCGGAGTGCTTCTGCTAAATGGAGGGGTGCTTATTGAGTTGCATGTATTTACGTAGAAGCACCGAAACTCAATGCGCCGATCAGGCTTTGTGCATGCCGCCACGCCGCCACCGTATACCCCACCACCAGTGCCTCCGGGCTAGGTTTAGTAATGTATGGGATAATCACGTCTAGAAATTTCAGTTTCGCGAGTTGTCCGGCCGTGCGCTGTCGCGACTTCAAAATACTAAATCAAATTCGAACATAATTTGATGGGAAACTTTCAAATGGTTGTAGCATTTTTAAGCTGGACATCCCGTGTTTTGCATAAAATAAGGGGCGATTCACGTCGCAACATGTCTAAGAGTCGACGAAGCCGTGTAGTAATATCCCGGGCAGGCGAACCTGCGACGACCGAATGCTGTTAGCGTTGTACGCTGTGTTTAAAGCTACATTGTACGTATCTCAATTCCAGAGTTTAAAGATATGACGGACGTATCCGGAACCCGGAGTCTAAAGATACGTCGTACGTATCCGGTACCCGAAGACTATATATACGTCAGACGTACCTGGACCCCAGAGTTTCAAGATATGTCGGACGTACCGGTATCCCATATTCTAAAGATACGTCGGACGTACCTGGAACCCGGAGTCTGTAGACGTAGCCGCGATTCGCTTTAGGGGTGTTCAGGGCACCAACCACCTCCGAGCTATTCGGCTACACCGACACCCCGAGCTCCACCGGTTTAACCGTCGAGATGACTCCGCAACCACACCTACATAAAGGTACATAAACAAAATAAAATTATGTTGTCTGAATTTAAAAATGTTGGTACCAGAAAGAGCCTAAATTGACTGATTAAGCTTGCAATAAAATGAGCAATCGAAAATTAAATAAGGTTAGACCAACATATTTTACGACTCCCCAATAAGCATCTTTCCCTGCTGAACCTCCTTTAGCGCGCCTTGAGGAATGGGGCAACAGGGGATCTTGAGTTATTTTTTGTTAGGAGGCAGGTCACTGAATGGCAGCAGTTTTTTTTCGCTGGTTTCTGGAGTCCCTGCCGCCGTCGGGGAAGCCTAATCGCACTCTTCTCCGCTTCTTTTGGCCTACCATGCGGCTTTACCTTGGGCCGTAGCTTGAGCTTTCCGAGGCGTTGGAAGACATTGCACTGAAGCCTCAGTGCTGCTGGTCGAAGGTAAGGGATCCTGCAGTAGCTGCACCTCTTCCATCTGTTCAAGATTTATGCAAGCACCTAGCATCATGGATACTCTGTAATTCCCCATTTTCAGACACGGTTCCGAGTGGTTCCATTCCAGCTTCGTGTGAAGACGCTTGAGGTAGTTGTTGCCCACCATCTGACTGCGGCTGGTCTGAACTTTAAAACATTTCATAATCCTGCTCGGCCTCATCCGACACAGCTTTGGGTGATCTTACATCATCTTCTTCTAGGGGGGTTGACCTTGCTTCAGTGATGAAGGGGCGGGGGCTTCTTGGTGCAACACCTCTACAACCTCAATGTCTCGCTCGTGCTTCCATGTCATAGAAAGTGCCAGCAAGACCCTTGCACGACCTTGGTACATCTCGCCTGTCTCTTGTGCTGTAAGTTGGGCTCTGTACTTGCATGTTTCAAATACCTCCCTGTATTTTTCATGTTGTGGTATTGGCTTCCTAGGTCTTGTAGCTTGCTGTGAAATGGAACGTTCAACTGTGCAGTTCTCTTGATGAAGGAAGGCTCTCTGATGTGCATAGTAGTAAGCTTTGGACCACCTTTCCAAGAAAATTGAGGCGTCGTAGAGATTAAGACTCAGGGTCCGCCTAACTGCAAGCACAAGCCGGCAGGGCAGTCGCATGGCGTTCCGAAAAGAACAACTGCAGCTGACTTCTGTCGTTGATGTGTTGCCGGGTAATGACTTGAACGTGAACGCGTGTTCTTGATGGTCGATTGCCACCTGCTTGGCTGATAGGTGGATCTGTTCCGCCACAAGTTTGAAGACGTAGGGAGTCAATGATTGCTGGTACATTGTTTCTTCAGGGCTGAAACGTGGCTTGCAGGGTCTCTTGGATACGCTTATCAGTGCTCTGCGGTCACGTTCGTCACTCAGGGCGTTGAGTACCGTGAAAAGCAAGCACACAAACTCTTCAAGGGAGCTGTTATTTTTTTTATGACGCTCTTGAGTTTTCTATGGAGGCTTTCGATCCTGTTGCTTGTGGTATTATGGAAGTTTTCAGGCATAAACTTTGGTCCGGTATACCACTCATCCTTGTTGGGACGCTTGTGCTTGTAGTACAAGCGGATCTCTTTGAAAAACTTTGTGTCGAACTCTTGTGGAAACTCCTCGACGATTTAACTTGATTGCGACAGTACCATCTTCTACAGCATTCTCAGGACTTGGTCCCTCTCCTCTGCAGTGATAACCATCTTCTTGGAGGCTATTCCACGTCGAAAAATCTTTGAAGTGGGGAACACAGAGATCAGACCATTGGTGTCTGGGAAGCTCTCCTTGTCGCGCTCCAGGATGTCTTTGTCCGCCATGACACCTTTCTTAACGACGGGTGCAGTTCCTTGAACTTGTAGAATATCCTATTCAGACTGGGCGCATACTCGTTGACTTGAATGGCCACACATACAGTTTCTGTATCTCCATTCGATTCATAAAGATGCATCACATATACTGGTGTGCGAATTTCTAGGAGCTTGTAGCGGCGTCAATGCCTAGTAATTCTGGGTAGGCGTTCATGTTGGCTCGCATAGACTGATTGGACAGCAATATTCTTTGAAAGTTCTTCCCGTCAGCAAGGATGAGGTAGTCTGCGCCTGTAAAATAAATTTCATGCTCTGAATCTTTGCAGTGCTTTTCGCATGCATCGCTGAACGCTATGGACATAGCTCATAGTAACGCATTATTGCAGCGTTAGGCCACGCTTAAATCGTCTAAACCTGAAAAACTCCCTAGGTAGAGTTCACACTGTCGAGGAATATTTGGTTTCTGCGGGCAGTTTGTGTTACGACGAGGCCCATGACCATGTGGTACAGTGACACATCGCCACGTACGGCCGGCCGTGGTGACAAGCAGCTAGCACTAGGGGACACGCAGACATCTGATCGTTAACTAGCCCGAATTCCAGACATGGCGGCATGGCAATAAAACGCTCAATATTTTTATATTGCGGCATGCATTACTTCAAAATTCTGCTTTACATTATTCAGTCTTACGTACATACAGGCTCCTTCGATCCCTGTTGGAGAAACCATGCATGCTTCAGATATTTGAGAACTCGCACTATAATATGAGCTTATCATGCTCATTCTGCAAAAGAGCTGCTGTCTTCATGAAGTCGTCTTTTTCTGTGGTGTGAGCGAAGAGGCAGCATAACTCGAGTCTTTGAGCGGGACAAGTTTCTCGGTCTTCCCTTCGATCATTTTCTTGACCAACTTCTTGTTTGCATGCAAGGCCAAAAGCTTTGTGGCTTCATCTTTGGCCCCTGGTTCTTTTAATGCTCTACCTTGTGCCAGGTGGCTGTAGAGTGCCTGCAATTAAACAGGCATTTGATTCAATCTATATTTTACCAACATATGCACTTCCACAACTGAGAAGATCAAGTCAGTCAGCAGTCTGGTTAAAAGGTAATGGTTGCAAACAGACTGAATGGTGCCTTTCATGTTCCTGGAGTAAAACCCTCGGGCAAGTGCACATAATTAACCGAAAAGTTAGCTGCGTTCCTTACTATGAAACGGACACATTGTATGCAAAGCAGAGTCATAACCAGACATGGAAATAATCCGTTACAAGTAACGGGATTACTTGTAATTTGTTACATTTTTTGTAATTTAGTAATTAATGCATTACTTTTCTGAAATCTAATTTCTAAAGTAATTAATTACTTTCTGAGTAACGAATTTCTCACAATTACTTGCTATATGTTTATCATCCGGCGAAAAGAAAATGCATGATGGAAGAAGGGGAATGCAATTATATCTGCGCTTCTAACTCCGCCACACAAGATGCGGGTTCGCAGCGAAGGAGTCTTAGCCAGGGAGAGAAAAGGAATTAATGGAAAACGCGACAGCGCAGTGTTCTTAGCAATAGAGGGTGTGTGTGTGTGTGGGGGGGGGGGGAGGGGCGTACTTCGAGTGCATCCCCTCGCGGCCCTGGAGAAGGGAGACATGGAAGCCGTGCTTTTACTCAAAGACGCAGCTCTGTGTTTTATTGCTCAGCGCCGGAAAACCCAACGAGTGGGTCCTTACCTTCGGTGCAGGTTTCAAGAGCAGAATGGACTTATTCCAGGAACCGTTAGCCAAACCGGAGGACCAAAGCACGTGTGCGTGTGTATGTGAGCGCATGCATGTAGGCCAGTTGGGAGGAGGAAGCGGCGGACACGAATAAGCTTCTTCGTGCTTATTCTGTGACCAATTGCCATGACTCCGTCACCTCGAAGTGCTCCATTGTATAAATTTTTTTCTTGGAGGAGGAAACGTGAAGGATGTAAGGAGAGAGGACTAAATGCGGCATCCCCATTCGAGAAGGACGCTTTGAGAAAGACCCTTTGAGAAAGTCGAAACCAGAACGGGCTCAAATAATAACCAGCTATCTGCGCTTTGTTTTTCTGTGTTTGATCGTTTATTAGTGTTCCCGACTAAGCGCGTCCACCCCGCAACATACAAAGAACAGAGTGGGGCCTGGCTCCTCTTCACGCCTGAACGTTGTAAAAGCTAAATATTGCGATCCAACCAGCTATGCGCTTAGTGCCACGTGACTTCCCACTAGCATGTCTGTGTAAGTAGAAGATGCGTTGGCGATATGACACCGGCATCTTATTGTAACGCCAAAATTGTCGGTGTAAACGGAGATCAGCCGTAAACCGTCGTCGCTCTCGACGGCAAAGTATAAGCAGGCAGGGGAGAGTTCCAAGCCGCATTCTTGAAAATGAGAATGTTAGAGGAAGTTCCAGTTGAGGCCGGTGGGGGTCCTCGTTAGCGGACTGTAAACGGGGAAAGTTATACCGAAAATTTGAGGAAAGGAAAGCAGCGAATAAGCACTGACTGACATGGATATTCGAGTAGAAGCAGGAGCGGGCTGGCAGGGCACTTGCGTACGGGTTTTGACCTTCCTGTACAACCTAGCACGCCGTTGTGTGCCAATAATAATACTAATTATTATTTTTTAAATAGGTGGGAGACGTGGACGCATGCCGATTACTGATGATGATACTTTTTTTATAATTTCTTTACGGCATACTAAATTCCACTGTGACTTTGTGCATTAACAATTTAATTTGGTGAACAAGAAAGAAAGAAGCCATTCGGTCGGATAGCAACATCCATCAAGCCGCTGTCTTCAAAACGTACCCAAAAGCAACTCGAAAATTTTCATTTCACTATGAACCGTTTAAATTAGCGAAAATAGCCCTTTAGCAACATGAAGTAGCCAGTGCGAGCATGTGGAAGCAGTGTTTTGCAGTTCGCCGATGATGAACTAGGATTATTTTGGGTGGTGTGTGTGTCCTCCACCAGCATTAGTAAGTGCATTGGCCAATGCACTTACCAATGCTGCACCGGCTCCGTCGATTAGGCAGGAACCATTTATCTCAAGCACAAGTTTAATCAAAGAAAGGGCAAAACCACAGGCGGCTGGGGAAGAACTTCATAGTAACCGAAGGCACCGAACGATAAAAAACAGTTTAAGTCATTTATTATATTATACATTTGACCTCTTAAAGTTATTAACCTAACCATTTGTGACAAATTCTACTGAGTGTATTTGATCCGCGTTTTATCTTAAATGAGGCAATAAATCATGCCCCGAAAACACGCAGAAAACATTGAATGGGTTTTCACGGCAAGTAATTTGTAACGGTAATCAGTTACATTTAAGGCAAGTAATTGTAATTGTAATGAATTACTTTTTTGAGTAACGGGCCCAAGTCTGGACATAACCACCAGCATGTGGACCATCCGAATTCTCAGCACAAGCAAGCTCGCTTCGAACTCACTTTAAGGCCCGTTAACACTCTTGCGACCGAGTAAGACCGAGAGAGACCAGACCGGTTTTAAGCCTTTTGCGACTTCTTAGGACCGGATGCGCTGCAGCGGAGCTGGTCCTAAGAGATCGCAAGAGGCTTAAAAACCGGTTTGGTCTCTCTCGGTCTTACTCGGTCGCAAGAGTGTGAACGGGCCTTTATTGTCCTTGCCATTGAGAGTCTATGTTGACTGTACCATTAGTGCAGCATCAAGTTAAAACAGACTGGCATAAGTGGAGTGGTAGAATGCAAATTAAGCAGGAAAAATCAGCCTGCACGTAGGTGTCTCATATGTTTCTGAAATGTGTATTTCAGTGGTGTACGCTGCCTCGAAAATCTTAATATGTAGCTTTGTTTCTGTGAAAAAATTAGAACATCCTTCCTGTGAAGTTTAGTGATGGACACCAATGCAGACGAACAAGTCGCAAGAAGAACAGTGTTTGTTTCTGGTAAAGACCTATGGTGCAACGAATCGAAGATAAGGAATAAACGGCAGTGCGGTGAAATTATATCACATGCACAAGGCTCCGGCGAGTCACACAAAATTCAGACAGAGGGTGTCACTGCATCTGATAGTTTGAAATATATGTAGATGAACTCCGTACAGAAGGCACCCGGCAGGTTCCGCAATCGGAGGCGGCAATCTTAGCTCAGTGTACATAAACTGCTTGCGCTGCTCCGGAACTTCGTTGTTTCTAGCGGCTTCGTTTGTTCGTTTGATAAAACAGGTGGCCTTCGTAGCCGTTGAAGCTCTATCAACTCAACAACATTTATTGAACAATGTTCGCGACATGCTCGAAAAACAAAACCAAGAAAAGATGAGGGGGGACGGCGGAAACTTACTCGCGTCTGCCTCGAGAAGGATTAAAACGTCTCGTTCCTCCCTTCTTCGCTTGTCCGCTTGGGCGCGCTTAAAATGCACCAACAACTGGAAAAAAAAAAACGCGAGGGGCAAAAGAAAGATGTACTGAGGAAGAGCATTGTGAACATCACGTTAATCTCCCTTCTATTGTGTTTAAGGTTTTAGGTAGCTTTGCACCAACCAGTAGATTTTCTGTCGTCCCGGTGCTGCTTGAAACCTGGAACACCAGTCTGTATGTACGAAAATCTTGAACCAAGAGCGCGCTTACGCATCAGGTAAGAAAGTGTATGTTTATCTTTAATTCCTAATTAAATATTAGTCGAACCGGTCTTAGGAGCATTTCTGCTTTGGTTATAATGTGTAAGTCTTCGCATGGCCCGAGCCAACTCTAGCCGGTACAATTCGGTCTGAGCCTCGAAAGGCGATGCACATGTTGTACACTCTTTACGTATTGCAGCACTCTAGAATAAATTCAATGACGTAATTACAGCTCTCACGCCATGTGCCTCTGTCAGCCAACCTTTTTACGTGAGAGAGTCTCCTCCATCTTGATATTTCCCCGGGTTTTGTGAAGTCAAGAAAATATCGTGGGAAATAGGTGGGGTTGTGATCAGTGGAGACGTCTGGTGCTTGGCTGTTCAGAAAATGGGGTGGTCCAAACCAGCAAGAGGCTTATCTCCAGTACGGAAAGCAAGTTACTCTAAAACAAATACGGCGTGAAAAATACATTTGTTATGCTGACAACTGCACCGAGGCGCTTCTGCAATTCCTTTTTGCAAACGCACCGCATTTTTATGACTTGCCAGGACATCGGCAGAGCTTCAAAGCTGGGAACTTCACAGATGTGTAGGTGTTCCATTTTGGCTCCGGGTTTCTACGATGTTAAAAAATACATGTTTTTTTCTCTTAGCAATTTCGTGGACGATGTGAGCATAGCAAGCACTAGACTGCTAGCCCGCCCGCAGAAGCAAAGGGTGGAGGAACCATACCAATACATCTTGCCTGCCATGTCTTTTAGCGGAGTACAAGCGCAAGAGGCATATACTGCAAAAAAAGATGTTACTCGATGTCTTCAGTTCTGTCATGAGCCAGGAATGAATAGGGATTCGTATAGAGTGCCGCAGATTTTTATCGAATTTTTTTTTATTAGCAATTTTAATGGCCAGGTGACAGACACGCAGTTTGCCTATGATTTGAAGTTGTACATGTACGAAGCCGATTGCACATTCGAAAGCTCCGTGGTTACTGACAGCTTAAAGGGACACTCAAGTGGTTTTTGAGTTCGTGTTTTGATGATGACAGCTGAATTTAGACGCCCCAAGTATCCCTAAAAACCAAATAGTATAGTCATACGGTGATTATTTCTTTAATAAAATGTAATTGAAGGCCGCCAAACCTCGGATCCATCCGAAAACGAAACCACTCTCATTGGTCCTCGCACGCTTATCAAAAATATCTCGGGCCAATGGCGTTGGACGACGTTCCGTCGCGCAGTGATCCCGAGGTAGCCGCATCGGCCGAACCTCTTGTCATTCGAGCTTCGATCATGGCGGCGTTCTCTACGCTCGAGGACCTGATGCCGTTGGAGGTTGAAATTCTTCGGCGGACAGCCGACCTGGGGATGATTTCCTATGACGCCACTCCGACGTGCGATGTGGACGATAGCAGCGCTTCGGAGTCCTGTTCGGGTTCCGAGGACGATGAAACGCAGACCTTTTCGGGCGTTCTTCGATTTTCGGTTGGGGCAAGTCGTAACCAAACCAACGTTTGACATCGCAGCGTTACCTCTGTTACGTGATGTCAAACGATGTCGCCACGTTGACTTTCGCCTCGGGAGGACGGGGGAAGGCTGGTTCAGACATGTGCAACGAGCGCGTACCTACGACTGCGTCCGTTGCAACCGGAGCGACCGGAACGACAGCTCTGCGCCGCGCGTACACACCTGAAATTACTACAAGCACAGCGGGTCGCCGTCAGCTGTTTCAGCGGCCCCTCTAAAAGGGGACGCACTGCTACTCAATGCCGTAACAGAATAGAGACAGACAGTTTTCTATAGCCTAAAGCTTTATTATTGATTTTTCTTGATAGGCTTGCAGGGTACAGTGGATGAAAAAAGAAAATAAAAAGATGCCGTACGCCGTCTTGGACGATCACGACTCTATACACGACATTGCAATAGTACAAATATCGCCACACGCATTTTCTACGATTATAAAAGACAATGTAATCTTAGCAGCGATATAGCAACGTAGAAATATGATTTCGTGATCAGATAGACGTTGCGAGCGTTCAGGATTGCTAACACTAATAACTTTTCTCCGGTGATGAAAACGCGTGAAACTTCGCGTCCTTTATACGGTACGCGCCAGTAATACCTTGAACTTGAGCACACGCATGAAATGCGCCAAATAAGAAATCCGGGCGATGTTCGAGGACACAAATGCTTAGAAAGCACCACTGTAGTCGAAGTAAACAAACACGACGGCACGGGCGTTTCTGCTGTCTTGAGAGTGCCGCCACGGCATCGCCGCACGAGTAGGTGGGTCTTCCCTTCTAGTACGTGCTGGGTTATCATAACGACACACGACGAAAATTCACAGTCAAGGATAGCGCTTTTACGCGGAACGATGAGCTTTCACCACGCCGTCCACGTCGATGATCAACACCGACGCCATGTGCGCGCAGATACGTGCGCTTCCGCGCATCCCGGGGAACGGGAAATTCACCCCCGCGGAGGACGGCAAGGAGAAAACGTAGTCCCTTGTTTGTGAAACGATAATTGCAGTATCGCGTATTCTAAACTAGAACTATTTTACGTCTTGTGAAATTGTCATGCACAACATATTTAAATAAACTGAAAATTGTTTCTTTAGCGAAACTTTACAAAGGCCGCCAAAATTTTCAAACATACGATAATTTCATTGGTCCTCGCAAGTACAGGAAAGAGTCCGCACGTATTTTATTCCTGCGTGATTAATAGGCGGTTCTGCCTTTAAAACTGAAGATACTCATTCACTGACACTTCCTTAACGCCATCGCACCAAAAAGTAGCTTCTCCAAAACCGCTTGAGTCTCCCTTTAAAAATAAAGGATGGTGGCGAATTCTGGGCCTCTTGTCATTGCTTCACGGCCAATCAGACTATGGCTTTAGATTATAAGACAACCGAACGACCAATCAGAAAGGAAAAAGCCTGGATTTTATAATGAATGCTGTGCGCTTCTTACGATATCAGTGACTAATAAAGAGGCAGATTCCCATCAATCCAGACTATTGTTCCGTAAGCTCTAGATATTGGAGGTATATGAGGATGCCACAAATATTAAATGGCTCTGGCAACATTGTTTTATTGTGCGTGGACCGCACATTTTCCAATATATACTTGCGCCGTTTCTTTTCTCAAACTTTTATCTGACAAAACAAGTGTCGTGATAAAATATCTGCACCTACAAATACCTAAAAAATATTACACGTTCCGAAAACAAAATTGATTATCTCGTTGTCGGAACTAGTTACAAACTACAATTAGGATCTACGCCTAAACGAAGTCATTTAATATTTGATGAGTTAATTACAGTCACTGACTCAGCACATCTCGACGATTGTCTTGGCATTGAATATTTACGGGGCCAATCCGGGGAGATGGCCGAGACGGCGGATTTTATATATTCATAAAAATATGTGTTATGTTTTCAAGGCATAAGCAAACTGTGGTGACAACATTTTAAAACTGCGCAATTGAAACGAACACTATTATTTTGTATACTGCCGACTAAATGTTAGTGCATTAAAATTTTCTAATAAAAATTTGAAACTATAATGAAGGCACCCACTTTTCGTTTAGCCGAGGTATTTAAGAAAAAGCAACAAAAATATACTCTTGGTTTTATAACAACAAAATCACGTACGTGCTCAGAACGGTAGTTCAAGAGCCCTTTTCAGTCGAGCTGTAGTTTCCGGCAGTTGGAATAGTTTTTTTTTCTTAATTAAACATGCTTGGGAAAAGTCACACCACAAACATTGCTCCCACAGAGTAAAGGGCGCATTAATTAAAACGGCTGCAGCGCCAGGTCATTACTGAAACCCTCAGCCTGCCTCATGCCGCGCCGTTACTTCAATTTAACCAAAAAGCAGTGGCTGTCTAAACTCAGAAGCTACAGTTTGCTCTGCTGGTGATTCCGGTTTTTCGTCAAGGAAAAGGGTCATTAACTGCAGGAGTGTAAATCTGTGTTGTAGTTGACCACCGATGTCAGAGAACGGCTTGATAATTATAAGTATATTAATAAGAGAATGCTCATAAACGAAGAAAAAAATACGGATGGGTGCACAGTGAATAAAAGCCAGGATCGACAATTTGTTGTAAATGGTCAAGCACCGTTTACATAGTTCTTGTAGTACCTGCAATCACTTTTTTTTACACAGATTATCCACTTCCCAGCCGCAGATCATTGCACGTTGATATCCACCCCGATATTAATGACGGTGTATATGATAAAAAATACATTCCTTAGTTACTGATTTAAAAATTCGGCTATTGTTCATAAAATGTAAAAAAGCAAAATCATACCAAAGTCATATAAATCATTATACAGACACAAGGTACTTACACTCAAAGGACTTTTATTATTTTAAAAATACGTAAACATAGAACAAGAAGTGAAATACATATATTAAGCCCAACACAGCTCATTCCAACTAAAACGCATAAAACCCCACTTTTTGTAATGCTTAGGATAGGTCTGGTTTGTGCGTGATCTAATATGTTTAGTTCTTTTTCTTTGTATGTCCACGTTCCTTTCGAAAATAAATCTTCAATTGACACCACCTTTTGTGTGTGTGCGTGTGTGTGTGTGTGTGTGTGTGTGTGTGTGTGTGTGTGTGTGTGTGTGTGTGTGTGTGTGTGTGTGTGTGTGTGTGTGTGTGTGTGTGTGTGTGTGTGTGCGTGTGTGCGTGCGTGTGCGTGCGTGCGTGCGTGCGTGCGTGCGTGCGTGCGTGCGTGCGTGCGTGCGTGCGTGCGTGCGTGCGTGCGTGCGTGCGTGCGTGCGTGCGCTCGTTTTATTGCGTCCTCCATCGATGTTAACGTTGTTTCACATTTTTATATTCACGTACCAACTAGCCCAACTTAGCGCCTCGCTCCTGTGCATGCTTGACCTCTAGATGTATATAATTATATGGCATTTTAATGAGAACAATGTACTGTGCATAGAGCGCCATTTTGAGCGTTTCGCGGTATGGGAGGCGTTCATGCTAGAATTCAATGGCAAAATGTAACGAGGCAGGCATCAGCGACTTAAGGGACATGTGATCCCTACATCATCAAATATTCTTATGTTAGGTAATTGCATATATGTACATACAATGAATTTAACGTTATAATTTAATGTATGAACATTTTGATGTGACATTCGACAACATAGCCTGTACCTTGCAAATACGGGAAGTATATACGAACGGTAACCCGTACCTTCCGGTTTTATTGCAGACACCGGAAGATAGTGGTAGATATTTGTCGGCTGTAAAAACTATACCAGAAGAAATACTAAAATTGGAAGCCACACGCAGCCATTGCTAAATCCAATTGTATCTACTGGAGCTTTTTGTGTTGTGGTAACTTGCTTGCACCGATTTTGAAGCATATTTTTAGTCTATCGCTGGGTTCTGGCGTATTCCCATTTTTATGGAACAAGGCGTGACGTCACAGTGCGTTGCATTATGGGTAAATTTCCCCACTAATTTCAGCGAGAAAATTTCCCCGATAAATTTAGCGGAGCGAGTTCCCGAAAAATTTAGCGGAAAGATTCCCCGCCAAGTTTAACGGGGAATTTTTTCTGCTAACTTTAGCGGAAAAAATTTCCCGCTACGTTTAGCGGAAAAATTTCTCTGCTAAATTTAGCGTGGAAGCTTTTCCGCTAAATTAAGAGGAGGAAACTTTCCCGCTAGATTTAGCGGGGATGTTTTTCCGCTAGATTAACCGGGAAATTTAGGGAAAATTTCCCGCTCAATGGGAAAAGAGCAGGAGAGGAGGAAGAGAGTTTACGTATGAGGAGGAGGGGCATACAATCCTCTCCGCACCCTCCCCTCCTCCTCCTCAAGAGCTGCTCTCTAATTCGGAGTTACAAGGGATTGCAAACATCTTTCCTTTTTTTAAAAAATTCCTCTGTACCTGTGGTTGTGAACAAGGCGCAGGTTGATGCTATTCATTTCGACATGTTCATAGCATTTGATAACGTTGACCACGGGCTGCTACTGAACAAGCTTTCTTCTTATGGTCATTGTTCGGTATTATGTATCTGGTTTAAAAGTTATTTGTCACATCATGCGAATAGTGTTCGCATTTCTGGCACCCACTTGAAAATGTTTTGTACAACTTCAGGTATCCCCAAGGGGTCTATACTTGGGTCGCTTCTCCTCTTTATATTTTTTCGCGATATAACATCATATGTCAAAAAAGCTGAAACACTAGTGTTCCCGGATGACATCAAGATTTATATAAGTGTAAATTCATCTTGTTGATTGTTAGCTTACTTCAAAGCAAAGTGAATAACATGCTGCGCTAGTGTTCAGCGAACAGTTTGCTTCTAAATCACCTTAAAACTAAGTCTCTTTCTTTGTGCAGACGCCATGATGTTGCACCTTTCACCTACGTTTTAGGGGGAACGCAAATCGAAACCGTGGCTGTTGTTAAGGGTCTTGGTGTGTATGTACATAGCGTGTCTTCATTCAATGCTCATGTGTCTTTTATTGTCGGAAACGCAACGTAAATGCTGGGCATGATTTCGCGTAGGACTAAGCAGTTCAGAAACTCTGCATGTTTGATTCGTTTGTTTTGTGCGTTAGTACAATCTAGGCTTGAATTCAGTTCAGTTATTTGGAATTCGCTATTTCGCACGCAGGCGTTGAACATTAAATCTGTGCAAAAAAGGCTTATACCCATTGTATATGATAGACACATTTAACGTCCATTTTATTATGATTATAAATTTCTTCTTAATAGAGTTTCACTCCCACCTTTCTCAAGCAGAAGGCCTACACGTGACCTAGTTTACTTGTACAACGTTGAGAATGCAAATTCGACACTGACTTCTTTCTGGGCAGTGTTAATTTTCGCGGTCCTTGCCGTGTTACTAGACATCGATTGTAATCGGTCTATGCCACTACCACTAGCAATATAAATAAATAAATAAATATATAATAAATAAATCTTTATTTATTGTGTCCAAAAACAACCACAGTGGTCTTTACTTTGGTACATACAATAAAAAAGTAAAACCAAGCGAACAAATATGGCCGATCAAAGGACGATTTAACATAAAATTGACCAGTGGAAGAGAAGCACGGTAAGTACGCACGATAAATAGTTGACGTGTGGTATCTTAACTTATTAAGAGAAACTGAAATGTCACTGAATATATCCAGGCTAGACAACGCGCTTATATTTAACGAAGTCTGCAAACGAGACATTGACAACACACTACAAACTGAGTGAACGTAAAAAGCCAAACTTTGGCACGTCCAGAATAACCAAATGATGTGGTACGTTGGCAGTTATGGCTCAAGTATAGCAATTACATTCGCACTCCTGTTGCGGACCAAAGGAAATGCAAACGTTGGCATGCGCGAAATCCCCAAATTAGTCGTTACTTTGGCAGTTACGACTCAAGTATGGCGCTTACTTTGGCACTCCTGTGTCGGACCAGAGGAAAGCCAAATATTGGCACGCCCTTGTATCGCGCAACTAGGGTTATAGTTAGGCAACGTACGTTGGCACCGATAAGAGCCATGGAGCAAAACCTAAGTTGCGCCTAGTTAGGCACTTACGTTCGCCACACTTTTGCCCAAGTTGGGCGTTTCTCTGGCGTGCTACCTGGGTTGCTAATTGGTGTGGGGCAGAACTACATTTTATACCTACAGCGTGCTCCCTTAATGCAAAATATACATAGGGCAAATATATAACGCGCAGTATAGTACACAAAGTCCAATTTTTTTTCACAGTTCCCGCGTGGTCAGAGCCTACAACATTATAGATATTGTTTGAGTGTCCGCTATAAATAAGACAGATCCGAATATACATAGTAAACGTAATCTAGCCATATTACAAATAAAAAAGGCTTTAGTAATTATAAAAGAAAAAAGAGAACTGGACAGTGTCAACATCCCGATTAACATCCGAAAAATTGTGTCTCTGCAATTCATTTTGATCTCTATTAAACAGCTATCGCCGTGTTAATTTTGATATATACACATGCCGGTACACAAAACTTTGCGCAATGTACGAAAAATAGAACTGTATGTTTTTATATGCGCAATTGAGATATACTAAAATTGTTTTTTTTTATGTTTTGTTTTTTTTGAGTGTTCAGCTTTCCAATCACTAATTTATAATTAGTGTAGGCAAACATCACTGTTGGTCATTTTCTTTTTGGTGGATTTTGTTGTTTTTGTGATGGAAGCAGCTTGTATCATTGTAACATTCATTGTGTTGTTTTTATATTAGTTTTCTTACCTCTGTAATTTACTTGAGGAACAGTCAAGCTGCTCTGACAGCCTTTTATCTTCAGCTCTGACCATACTGCCATTGTAAATAAAGTATTATTACTATTATTATCATTTTGTTATCATTCAGCTTAGTGTATGCCGTGCAGGATTATATGCAGTTACTTAATAGTGCCTTGATCTTCTGTATTTGTGTGTTTTTGTATTCATTTTCATCGAGTGTGCCAGTACCAAGACCGCAAGGTTGTTCCTGGGCACTATAATAAACATTGATTAATTGATTCATTATTATTAACATCTTCAAAAAAATCAAATTTTTCGTATTTTTCAACGATTCAAAAACGTTATATTTAGTTATTTGGTTTAGAATGTGTTTGTAGAAGTGATCGTGTTATGCCTGTTGGCATATCACGTCTACCTCTTTAAATCATCTTTAAAGTTTGTCAAGTTAAATAGTATTTGTGCATAAAAAATGTAAAATTCCAGTAATTGAGCGGCTGTCCAAACTTAGGTCAAATACACATTACAGAATACAGGCATAAAGAAACATCCCTGGGGAGACGAAGAAACTTTAAAGCCTAATAAGATTTCAAACAAAAAATATTTAACTAAGTAAGACAAATCACAACTGGGAAAACGTTTGTCCCTTATCAGAGATAAAACACTTCACCTTCATCTTGAAAACACCAGCCTATAATCACAACAGACACTGGAAACTCTTTTGCTCGAATTTATTTCTATATCAACGTTCCGTCCTGGCGCGACCAACGGAAAAGTTAAACATGGAACTTCCTTCCAGTCCCAGGAACAAAGAAAAAATTCCTAGTTTGATAATACAGATTTTTGAAAGTCCCTTTTTGGGAAGGCGAGACGTTGGGGGGCAAGAACCCTATGCGACGTGCGTGAGGAACGCAATGAACTCAGAAGGTCTAGACAGCGGGAGCCTCGTTTCTGATAAATAACGTCTCCGGTGAAACCAAAACTTCTTCTCCAGCGAGTGAGTAATTGCGTTCATACGAAAAAGATTTATTCGGGGACTCCCAAACTTCCCAGAAACGGCGTCTGAGAGTTTTCCGGGGTAATCTAACGTTTCCGCTGGTTGAACCACAGTTTTCACACGCACAAGAGCACGGGTCCTTTGGGGTTGTGACACACAGTGAATAAACTCGTTAAAACCCCGACCTTTATGCGACAAGTAACGCTTAAAAAAATTCTTCCGTTTGCAAACAAGGTTAGTCGAACACAGTATTTTTATCTCGAGAAACATTATAGGAGTTTTTAATTTTAAGACACAGATGTATGGAGTAGCTTAATTTAGTCTGAGTACAGACTTAATCAAACTCGACAGGGATATAACAAAAAGAGAATTAGAAAGAAGCTCAGTGTTTTGCGGAAGCACATCGAGAGAATATTTCGCGTGTACATTTAAAATCCATTCTCTACAGTAATTTTAAAGTCAAGATTTTCTGTAAACATATCGTTTAAACACCGCCTACATTAACATAAACAAAAAATGAAATTAAGGTGTAAAACACTATCCTTACCACATGCTGAAAGCTAGGCAATGTGCAAGTAAATGCAAGGATGTAGCCGAGGTGGTTAAGTACTGATATTTTTGTTTTGTCTTGGAGAGTGGGGAAACTGAAGGACAGAACAGCACGAATCGGGTTGTCCTGTCCTTTTTGTTTGTCCACTCTCTAAGGTTAAAAAAATGTCATTCATGTGTGATTAGTTTGAATTTCTGTCCTTTTAGTTTTTGCAGCTCTACCACGTAAGACAACACCTTAAGGTTCTGTATCCTTATTCACATGCACTTGATTTTATTTATCTTCATTAAAGTCTGGCACAGGGGTAAATATGCTGAAGAGAAAATGTCACAAAATGTGAAGCTTGAGGCAGTAGTTGCACTTTATCTTTTTTAACGAACGACATGTACGTGATTGTGAAGAAATGGTAAGCATGATACCCTATTGAAAATTCTTATATGTATGAGAAATTTCTCGTGTCAAATAAACACATATGAATCATAGAAGATATATAAGAACATATAAGAACTATATAAGAACCGTATAAGAACTATATAAGAGCTATATAAGATACATAAGAACACACAAGCACCATATAAGAAACTTCTGGGAAGTTTCTTATAACTTTCTATATGGTCCTTATATATCTTATATAGTTCTTATGTAGTTCTCATATGCTTCTCAAATGTTCTTATACATCTTGTATGATTCATATGTGTTTATTGGACACGAGAAATTTCTTATACAAATGACTTTTTTCACTAGGGTAATCAAAAGTCCAAACTTTTGATTCGCAGAGTATAAATTATTTTTATACGTTTTATAAAAAAAACTTCGTTTTCGTTTTTTTGCGATTTGTTGCAGCCTTTTAAATTTGTTTTTATGTTGATACATCGACTATCTTTCTTGATACGCCAATGTAGCTGTTTTGAATTAAGGCCGACTGGAAGCGTATAATTATCAAAATATTTTCCAGACGTTGAAAATATAAAGTAAGTGATAACATTACAAAACCTTAAGTTTTATACCCCCGGTGTTGGTAATTCGAAGAGTAGATATGCACTAATACTAAAATACTGTGAAACAGAACATCCTCATTAAATAATGTTAAACCTAAATAATATATTACGTTGACAGGATGGGAAGAGCTGGCGTTTGGTCGTAGGTAATGCTCTTTAATAATTATTTATTTAAAATAATTATACCAGCTAAAAAAGCTGGGTGACGCGATTATCCCTGTTTGATAGAGAAGATCGCGGCGGTTGTAGATTTCTCGATAACACAACGATAACGTTAGCCACTCATGTCTGTATGCCATTGATCACAAAAAGAAAGTGCATACACCAACAAAGGGTGGCCCATATTTCTCCCTGACTTGTGCCAAGTAGAAGCAGATTAAGTCGATGTAAGGCGTTATAAAAATGCATGTATTATACAAACATCTTTTTTAATCTGATCCCGTCTAAATAAAGTGATGATTGCGTCATGAGCAGACTGAAGGGTTAAAAAACTTCTGCAGTACTGCCCTCTGAACACGCTCCGTGCTGTTTTTTCTTTCTTGCGGAAAACGTCTGCAAATTAAAGCCGTACCCGCTGTTTACCTTGACACCTTAAACTCTTCAAGAGTTCTTGTTGTTGTTAGCAAGAGCTTACGTCTCAAGAAAGGCGAAAAGTTTCGTGGTGTCGAAGTAATTGGAATTAAACTCCCGTTTGGGAGCTGTGGGCTTTAAAGTATCTGAAGCAACTTCGCCTAGCGCCCTTTAGAAATAATAGATCATTTCCGTGTTCAACACTTCAGGATATAAAATAGGACCTCCAATTACTATCTAAGTATATGTCTGCGCTTCATTTTTTCACACATTGGCAAGATGTAGGAGGTCAACTTTTCTCTAAGCTTCTGCATGTTTTTAGCGTTTATATTGTGGGGTATAATTTTTAATAATATTAGGGAAAAAACAAACTCAGTGCTACAAGATGTCACGCAAAGACAAGGCAAGTGTACCTTACTTGACCGTTTCGTTATATCCGTGATCAAGAACACATGAAGTTACTTTGCAGATAGCAAAATAACTTAATATGCTTCTGATCTGCGGAACATGATTTGATACTGTGCAATACAACCATCGGCATGAAGTATCAAACAAAGTATTTATTTTTCAAATAAGTAACACTTTACATTCTTTGCTAAATGCTATTTTATGGAAAAGAACAGTGTAGATCTAAAGGCGTTACAGTACTTGGGGATCATATTTCACTGTAGTCTAATATGAGCAATTCAAAAGTTGTCCATTATATTTATTCCATACGGAATGACAAAATAATAAGTGTAGAAAGCACAACTTGTAGGTAACTCGAAGAAATTAACCCAATGTTTATTGTCTAATTGTTAACTTGTAAGTTTGAATAAATCCCTCATTCACAGGAAATTTTTTCTCTCACACGTGAACTCAACATGATTGAAAACGTGTTTCTTGCAAATTTCTAGTGCGTTTGAAATATCAAAACCAAGAAATATGCTCAACTAAACTTTTACTTGAGGCAGAAGAACTAGACACTTGGTAAGACACAAAGGCTAGTATCGAACAAACGAACCTCTGTATTTTTCAAATCTGACACTGCCAAGACGAATAACCGAAAAACCCAACAAAGTGTTGCACATAAATCACGTCGCAGGGTTTAAAACGATATCGCTCTCAAACAGGCTGGTATGTACCTTGCCTCCTCCCCCCCCCTCCAAAAAAAGAAAAGAAAAGAAAGAAAGACGTTTACAATTTTTCGCAATTCGGAATTAGACCGCAGATCTTGAGCAGGAGGAGGGCAGGGTACAGAGGGGAGGAAACGCCTCTGCTCCAATTCCGCAACCTCAGCTCCTCTTCTGCTCGTCGCCAGCCATTTATCGAGAATTTTTCGCTAAATTTCCATCTTAAATTTAGAAAAAATGTTCCGCTAAATTTATCGTAAAATTTAGCAACTAAATCCCCAATAAATTTATCGGGTTAAGTTGCCCCGCCATATTTAGAGAAGAAATTGACGTCGCGTGTCCTCAACACCAATTCAGTTTCCCCGCTAAATTTAGCGGGGAAACTGTGACGTCGGATAATGCAACGCGCGTGGTTACGCCGACACCAAACGTCAACGGCGATGCTGACGCCGACGGCGATTCCTACACCGACGCCCCTCAACCCGGAGACGGGCGCCTAAGAGCTGCGCTCTAAAACTGCAGCGCATGACGCTGCGATTGCATGTAGATTAGTATTCCCGGAGCTCTGCTCGTCCCAAGTGAAACTATTTTTATGGCGTGTCCAATAAACATATAAAATATGATATGGCAAAGTCGCTTTCAGGCGGCTGTGCATGGGCTCCGCCATAACATACCTTCAGTTCTTGTTTTCTCTTACTCCGTTCGCTTCACTTCATCATTGCCACAGAAGGACAGGTTAGTACCCTTTTAGGTGCTACTCTGTCCTTGTCCCTAGCATAGGCCTTTGTGGAAGCTCTTCAACGCCCGCTTCGGTAAGACCAGAGAGGGTCGGCTATGGCTGCTCAATCTGAAGCGTGTTTACAGCGTCATAATAATGTGTACAAGATTTGTTTTGTGTAATAAACAAATCAATTTCTTTTTGTAGAGCTAAGCTCAGAATTTTGTAGACGTTATTCTTAGCTGATTTACTCAAGATGTAAAATCTATCTTGTGGGTCACCCTAGAAAAGGTTGGAACGCAACTTTGTGCCGCACAAACTAATCAACGTTTTTTGTTGTTGTTTTTTTCGTTTTTAACCTATTGGAGCTGTACCGAGTTCTGTATAAATTGGGTGGCATGAAATCATATTTAGGTGTACGTTACCGTGAAATTATAGAAAATATATCGCATTGGGTGTTCTCTGGTTACTGTTCGATATTCTCCACCATTTTTTGTTTTTTCAAGTGGGGAATATTGGAATAAAGCAATTCGAACACTTTTTATTCCTGTCCCGCGGAGCTCCCTTTGAATGAGCTTGTAATCGACTGAGTCCTATTCAAATTAGTAAAGAAGTGTCGACAGATGCGTTCATTATAATGGCAATCAATTAAAAGCTTGGTATGCGGCATGCACATTACAAATTCGTACGTATAAGTCTTTAGACTTCAGACCAATGAAATTTCATTTTACTATTTGGATGGTGAAATGCTAACGTAGTAAGATGGATGGCAATATGGGTTTAAGGTGAGTGCACTCAAAGGTAAAGTGACCTACAGTTATTCTTTCTGATTTCCGGAGAGGCTAAATAGTTTAATACTTTTTTATATTACTGAAACACTATGTAGCTTGTTCACACAGGTGTGTCGACAGCTTCGCGCCGCGTTGTGACGCGTTGCGTCGTGCAGCACAGCGTCTCCCAATTCGCTCGTAACAAGGGTCGCCATAGAAACAGCCCGACGCAAACTTCTTAACGCAGTTAAACGCAACTGTGTAAACGGGCGTTTACGATAATAATAATAATAATAATAATAATAATAATAATAATAATAATAATAATAATAATAATAATAATAATAATAATAATAATAATAATAATAAGTTGATTTCGACATGCATATGTCTGGGAGGCTGCGGCAAAAGAAGACGCGAAGTCCTCTGAGGTGGCCACCAGCCCCCATTACAGCACTCAGCACGTACCTCTAAGGATACCGAAAAAAAATTAACATTGATTACCTAATTCACATCAAAATAAGTCCGCGGATGAAAACATTTGAAGAGTCACAAAGTTGAGTAAAAAGAACAAACACTGTTACATATCATATTGCACATTTGAACTAATGGCACAAATGGCAGGTCCATATTATTCGATTGAAAGAGAATACAATTTGATAATTTTCCTAAACTTCTGGAGATTGCTACAGTTGTACCGTTTGAACTATATTTGCGTGATTATTTAGTAAGTCAGCAATTTGATAATGAAGTGTTGGGGTACCATAGTTTGTTCTAACGTTTTTTTTTTGTCTGTAAAATGTGTGTCTAAGAGTGTAATCGGCAGGCTTATGAAGGTAGGCGTTGAAGAAAGAGGTCTCATCCCGCTTTATCTTGTCAATTATAATGTTCGCTAATTTAATAGAAAAAAACATGTCTGATGGGTAATAGCTTGTATTTTTGGAATGTGGGCGATGTATGCTGAATATAACCGAAATTATCTATGAACCAAACGGCCTTCTTTCGTAAAAGAAAAACTTTTTCAATGTTTGTTTTTGTCGTGGTTCCCCAAACTAAAAGACAATACTGTAGGCGGAAATACACAAAAGTGCAGTAAAGCTGCAGTTTAAGCCAGTTTTTGTAATAAGTGTCTGATTTTATTCAGCATACCAATTGAACACGATAAATCACATCTAATTTTATTTACATGTTTCGTCCAACTTAAAAACTCCTCAAACCAAACCCCAAGGAACTTATTTCATTTCATTCATTTCATTTATTTACCTGGAGGACCCGTGTCCGGGTATTACACAAAGGTGGGTAAGTTAAAAGACACTTGTCTTTTAACTTACACACAAAAATAGATATCACAAAAAAAAACATGGTACAAATGTTAAATGGCAATAACAGGTTAACAAATCACTATACAAATTTATAACTCGTTAATTTCAACCAAAAAAGCACTGACAAGTTCACAAAACTTAGATGTGTTAATTTCTAGTACAACGTCGTTGGGTAATGAATTCCAATCATCAATAGCAAGAGGTAGCATGGAATTTGCGAAAAACAAGGATGAAGTTAGGATGAATTTGATTTTACACACGTTGTCAACTCTAGCGGAAATTCGATCTGGGACGCTGAGAAGGGCCATTTTCATCTGCGGATTGTGATAGTATATTTTATGAAGAAGGGCAAGTCGGGAGAGCCTTCGACGAAGAGAAAGTGTTTGGAGATCGGACCGATTACGAAGTGAAGTGATACTAGTGTATGAGGAGTAGTCGGAGTGAATGTACCTTAGTGCTCTGTTTTGGATTTTTTCTAGTTCGTTAGAGAGATAATTTTGAAATGGTGACCAAATCGATGATGCGTATTCCATTTGGGAGCGAACCAGGGTTGTGTAGGCTAGCCTTTTAATTTCGGGTGAACAGAGTCTGAGGTTACGTTTTAAGTATCCAAGTGTGCGGTTAGCTTTTAGGGCAACTTCGTTAACGTGGATGTTCCATGCGAGATCGCTGGTGAGGTGAAGTCCTAGGTACTTATATGATGTGCAGTGGCCAATGTTATTGATACCTAGTTGGTAAGAAAAAGTAGACGAGGTGGTTCGACGAGTGAATGTTAGCAACTTGCACTTTTCCATGCTTAGGCTCATCTGCCAATCGTTACACCACTGTTCAATTATATTAAGGTAATTTTGAAGTATTCTATGGTCGTCTGGTGTTTTGATAGCTCTGTAAATGACGCAGTCGTCTGCGAAGAGACGCACGGGGGATTATAGAAGCTTTGTTAAGTCATTGATGTATGCTAATAATAATAATGGGCCTAGTACGGTTCCCTGTGGGACGCCTGAGGTGACAGAGGACCTGCATGACATTTTGTTATTGATGACTGTATAATGCGTACGATTTGTGAGGAACTCTCTGATCCAGTCTATTATGTTTGGAGAAAGTTTAAGCTAAGATAGCTTTTTAATGAGGCGTTGATGAGGTACCCTATCAAATGCTTTTGAGAAATCGATGAATATTGCGTCAGTTTGGAGTTTGTTATCTAGGTTAGAAAAGAGGTCATGTGTAAAGTGTAACAGCTGGGTTTCACAAGAAAACGTTTTGCGGAACCCAGGCTGGTTCGAACATAGCAAGTTATTAAATTCCAAGTAGTTAATTACGTTTGAATATATGATGTGCTCGAGAAGCTCGCAAGGAACACCGGTGATTGATATGGGGCGATAATTGGCTATCTGGTTCCGGTCCCCAGTTTTGTAAATCGGCAGTATTTTTCCTACTTTCCAGTCATCCGGTAGCCTCCCCGAGCTTAATGATTGGCTAAATATTTTGCACAAGTAATGAGCCACTGTTTGCTTTGTATTTTTCAAAATCTTTGAGTTTATCAAATCATTGCCAGCGCTAGAAGAAATGTTTAGATTTTCAATTGCTTTCACGATGCCGGGATATGAAATATCGATCGGGTTCATTGGCACATGGTCCAACGTGTTCAAATTAGGTATGGTGTCAAGATCCTCTTGTGTGAATACTGAATTAAAAAATGTGTTAAGCTTTTGTGCGCTCTCTTCATCCTCAAATTTCACACCGTCGTCATCAACGAACGCCAATGCGTTCGCACGTGTCGGGTTTATAATTTTCCAAAATTTTTTTGGGTTGTTGGTAAGAATATTTTTCACGTCATGTTCAAAAACTTTAATTTTGCTTGGGCGACGGCATTTTTATATACCTTTGCATGACTTGCATATTTATCCCAAAGGCTGTCATTCGGAGGCGATGATTTTGCTTTTTTAAATAGTCGTTTCTTTTTGTTGTTCATACGACTAATCGCTTTCGTGAACCATGGATTGACGTTATCTAATCGTATCCTTACTCGTGCTACGTAGGAATTGCAAAGTGAAGACATCATATTTTTAAAGGGGCCCCAGTTCTCATTGATTGAATTCTGGTCAAAGGTGGAAATAAACGAACAGTAAAACGATTCTAAGCCCTCGTTTATTGACTGATAGTTTGCTTTGTTATAATCCATGATGTATGTATGGTATGCAGACTTTCGGGATGTAGGAAGTTCAAGTGAAAAATGTATTACTAGGTGATCAATCAGTTCCGGAAGGTAAGAGATGCTGTTGATGTTGCTGGGATGAGACGATAAGCATAGATGAAGGGTGCTGCAAGGAGAAGCTAGGATCCTGGTTGGTTGGTTTATCATTTGAACTAAGTTGAAGGTTAAAAATGTGTCAATGAATGCACGTGACGTAGCGCATCGTGACGACAAAGAAAGCCAGTCAATATGCGGATAATTGAAATCACCAACAAGTGTCATACTAGCTCTCGGAAACTTTTTCGAAAGAAAAAAGTGCGTCATGAAGTTTCATAACAAAATCATGCGAATAATCTGGCGGTCTATAGCAAACTCCTAGTAAGGCCTGATGGGATCGTGATGATGCAATCACCCAAACCATTTCTAACGAGCCGAAGTGCTTTCTATCGTAGAGTTTAAAAATGTAACATTCGAATTACGCTGAACAGGTTTATTTCTGGACCTGAATATAAGATATTTTGTCTTCGCTGTGTTTAACGCTAGTTGGTTAGACCGCAACCACTGAGATAGCTCATTAAGCCAGCAATTTGCACACTATTCAATTTCATCGAGATTTGTCCCGGAAAAAAAAGTTGGTATCGTCCGCGTACAGAATAATGTCGGGGTTCGCGGTATATTAACTATGTCGTTTATATATGCCAAAAATAACAAAGGTCCGAGGATGGAACCCTGAGGAACGCCGTACTGTATCAGGGAAGTATGTGATTTAAAACTGTTTAGAGATGTGAATTGTCTTCGAGCTGATAAGTAATTCTTGATAAGTTCAAGAGCTAATCCACTTATACCATATCGTTGTAGTTTTTCAAGAAGAATAGCATGCTTTATAGAGTCAAAAGCTTTCCGAAAATCTAGGAATATACCGATTGTGTGAAGATCGATTTTCTATGTTACTTATTATTTTGTTCTTTATGCGTAGCAAAGCTGTTTCTGTAGATTTTCCTTTCTGAGACCCATACTGACAAGATGTTATAATATTATTGTAAAAAATATTTAGAAAACCTGGTGTTTATTACCTTTTCTGTGATTTTTGAAAATAATGGAAGCACTGATATGGGCCTGCAGTTGTTTAAGTTAGTTAATGTACCGCCTTTGTGTATAATACAAACTCTAGCTAATTTCATTTTAGTAGAAAATATACCAGTTTCAAGAATTCTATTGTATGTATGAGCTAGAGGATAAAAACTCCAGTCTTTTACTGCTTTGATGGGGGCTACCTTCAATTCATCACATCCAGAGGCGCTACTGCACTTCAACGAGACAATTATATGATTAATTTCTGTTTCATTGGTGGGAGTCAAAAATATAGAATTAGCTAAGTTCATGGTTATGTACGTTGCATAGTTGCTGTAGTCCATTTATGTGGGAACACTGCCACCTGCAGTCAAAAAATGCAAGTTGAACCTCTCGGCCAGTGGCGCGTGAGAATATGTCTGATCATCTATTGTGAGTTCATTTCGTATGACATTAGGGACAGGAGATAGTACGTCTTTAACAGTCTTCCATACTTTTTCTGGGCTATTTTGTATAGATACAAATTTATTTGTATAATATCTAACTTTCGCTTTTTCAAATCTACAGCCAGTTTATTACGTTGCTTTTTGTATTCAGTCAAGATGTTAAGGTCTCTAGTTTTGATAAATTTATCGAACAGCTTATTCCTTGCTTTTATTCTTTTGTATAACTCTGCAGTAACCTATGGTTTCTTTGATTTGTTGTGCTTTTTATACCAAACCTGAGGAAAAGCTGAGTCATATCATTCTCCTATTCTTTCCACAAACTTGTCATACGTTTTATCAGGGTCTAGTTTGGTTAGAACATCGGTCCAGTTATCGTTCGAAATGAGTACGGTAAACTGTTCAATATTTTTTATTACTAGTATGGCGATAAGTCAGCTTTTCATGTGCGCTAAATTGCTTACTGCCCGAGTTCTTCCAGCAGATAAAACAAAATATAGGAAAATGATCGCTTAGATCCACCGAATACATACCTGCTGTTGTGCCATGAATTTCATAATTGGTTATACAAAGAACAATCAAAGTTTCAATGTGTTCCGTTATTCTGGCAGGCATATTAACTAAGTTTGTACAACCAAAATACTGTATTATTTCAAGAAATTCAACTTTGTGCATGTGCATACCTTGCTTGCAATAAAACACACATTGTCATCACCAAGAACAACAAACTCTAATCTACCTAAACACATCAAGGTAGGCTGGGACACGTACATTCTGCATTAGCTATATATTGTAACGTTAGAACCAAGTTTTTCTTTTTTGTGAATAACAGGCGAAAAACCCGAGTCAAAAGAGAGCTTTCGTTGATCGCTTCTTTAGCTCCGAATCTCGTTGCGGAGGTAGACGCTGCTACTGAGCATGCGCACCGCTAGCTTTGTCTGTAAAATTCCAGGGATCATTTCCGGAGACCGTAAGCTAGCGAAATGGCGGGTGTGGTTGCAGCTTTCGGTGCCTTGTCAGCTTACAGGTGAACGGAGCGCACCTACACACTTTCTCTTAAAAAATATTTTATTTTTACAATGACTACCATAATACGGGCGTATGAGAACTGAAACGTAGTGTTGCAGACCATTTTTGAAAATATCAATATTGTTTCTATTGTTTTTGGACAAGTGTACGAAAAAAGTAACGAGAAAGTAATTTGTAACGTAACGAATGGAGTAATCCGTTACTTTTCAGCGAAAGCAATTTGTAACGGTAATTCATTACATTTGTTCTCGGTAATTTGTAATTGTAATCCATTACATTTTTCAAATAACGAGCACAAATCTGCGTAGTAGTAATATCGCGCTTATTGAGCAGCGCGTGAAGTTAAACCAGAAGTGTTGGGATGAAGCTTTACCGATCTGCAAATAAAGCTCTTCGAAACCGTGTATTTAAGTGGTAATAAAGGCAGCGGCAAGAACCAATTTCACTGCATGTCTCTGGGTACTCTCTCTGAAGCTACGAAAAGGGGAGAAAAAATAAACTTCATGAGAAATGCAATACTGGGACCCGAAACCCCAGACCCTAAATTCGGGATATATTAAGAAGGTCAAACATCGTTTACTGAAGTTTATCCTCCGGTATGTTTGCTCGGTGGGTTGCCACAGCTTCGAGCTCTGAAGGATGTTCCCGTCTCAGCGGTTTCCAATCAAGCATGGCGTCTCAAGTGAACTTTGGCCGTCTTGCTCAAAATTCCCGAGAGCTGGGTGATAATATTAAGAGATACCTTTCCATTTTATTTATGTTTTAGTAGGCGCGGCAGTATTGGGCAACTGGGCAGTTTAGTATCGTTGAGGCTAAATGTATACCTCCTAAAGGGGCAATTATAATAGTTTTGGTGGTGGTAAAAAAGAACTGAGAAATCATTTATTGTTAATCAACAGAATTATTTATAAAATACAAAAGAAAATACATTTATAAAAAATCCCTCTTTATATTCGACGCATGGCTAGTGATATACCCGATGCCGAGGTGTGTAATATAGTGCAAAAATAGATCGTAAAACGTTGTAGATTTAACAGAGCTCATACAAGTCAAATCAGTAATCAAGGGAGTTACAATGTACATCTTTTTTATGCTTGTTTATTCATTGGCAGTTTAATTAAAATAATTCTTAAAAGAGATGCTTAATATATAATGTAATATTTCAACGCTCTAGCAATATTTGAATGCAGTGAAGACCCACTATGAAAGTCACTCTAACTTGTTAAGAAATGTATCCGGGCTGCTTTGTAAAAATGCAATAAGATGATTAGACAAGCAATAGACACGTTCCAAGTAATGACTGACTTATTTCATTTACTGAATGATTATTGGGGCTCAAAATGCGTATTCATATCTTAAACACATTTATGCCCTTATAGAATTTTTTTAAATTTTAGGTGGTTGGATATTTTAATGCTATATCGATACATTATATAAACTGGTCGTTTATTGATAAATATTTTTCAATCGGTAGCATAAGTATAATTAGCAATTTTTATCACAATTTCTTTTTCTTTACGTCGATAAAGAAACAACCGCTTTCTTTTGTTCCACCAATCGAGTATCTTTTCATAACCAGATGGATGTGTTTATTTGGATTCGAGAATCCTGTCTACAGAAACGACAAAACCGCATATAATGCCACCTTGTGTGAAAATTTTGGCTCTCATGATGAATGCTAGAGGAGAATATGAAAATTATCAATGAACTGCCAGATAAACTTGACCTTTTTGGAACTAACAATACGCTTTCTCAAAAGAACGGAGAATTTGAAGTGAAGACTGTTATGTCCATCGTGATACTTAAGATCTAGTGATTAGCTGAACGCTTATACATAAATGAGAATATAATTGAAAATTACAATTATTTATTTATTTATTTATTTATTTATTTATTTGGTGATACTGCCAGCATTCTGTAGAACGCCCAGGCAGGAGGTGTACAAAAACAATATTCAAAAACAAGCGGACGCAGTGCAAACAGACAGACAGAGCCACTACTCAACAAAGTGCGAGAGTAGTTCCTCACTAAAAAGTATCTAATGATCTCAAATGTACAAAACTTTCAGGATGCTTATTCCACTCACACGTGGTTCAAGGAAAAAGGATGCTTGAAACAAAGTAGTTCGACACAATGGTTCGACAAGTGTTAATTGGTGTTTGCCTCTCGTGGGCCTTGTTTCGTTAAGTGAAGTGTAATCACAGAGACGCAGTCGCAAATTACCTTGTATCCTATTATAAAGAAACTTCAGCCGTTCTATTTTTCTCCGGGTTGCTAAATCACTCAATTCCGATCTTGGCTACAAATCTGAAACGGATGACATAAAACCGTAACGGTTGTACACAAACCGCAATGCTTTGTTTTCCACAGTATCTAACATATCAATTGACAGCTTTGTATGAGGGTCCTATACAATACATGGGTATTCTAGCATTGGTCTTATGATGGTTTTATAAGCAGTTAGTTTAGTTTCAGGTGAACAGAGGTTAATATTTCCTCTCAAAAACCAGAGCTTCCGAATTGCTTTACGAGCTATAAACTCAATATGTGCACTCCATGACAAATCAGAGGTAATTAAAACTCCGAGGTATTGATATTGTTTAACAGTCTCGAGTGGTACTTCATTGATAGAATATGTAAAAAAACAAAGGGTTGTTCTTCCGCGTCACCGCAATTTGAACGCACCTTTTACAGTTCAGAACCATAATTCCATTTTATGCACCATGCATGAACAAAAGATAGACAATAATTTGATTCTCCTTGATCAGACGGGTTGTTTACCTTAGCAAATAAAACACAATCGTCAGCAAAAAATCGGCTTTATACATTTGGGTGGTGTATTTTTAAATCGTTACTAAAAATTAAAAACAAAAGCGGCTCAAGGACCAAGCCTTGGGCAGGCCCGAGGAAACGGGTAACTCGGGGAAAAAAAAACAGAGTCTACACTAACACACTGCGCACGGTTAGTAAGATAGGAATCAAGCCATCGTAATATGTTCTCGTTAATGATGTTGAAGCGTAACTTATGCAATAGTTTGTCATGGGATGCGCGATCAAACGTTTTCGCAAAAATCTAAAAAGATAACATCAGTGTGTCCGCCGACCAACACCGCTGTTGTATTGAAACACAAACAACCGCTGTTGTATTGAAATACTCAGTGCTGCTAGGAGGTTGTTGCATAAATTATGTGCGATCTCTATCATTCTGCGAATGCCTTCCGTTGATCAGCTTTTTGATCATTACACCGTTTCACAGTGAAATACCGCTTCCCAAGGTGTTGTTCGTTGAAAAACAGCTAATAACGAATATTTCCTTAGTAGTCAACACTCCATTCTCCGCACGACATACTAAACCTGAGGCTGAGGCAAAGATGAAGACGAACACAACGCAACGCCTGCCTAGTAATGTTGTCTTTAATTCGATTACCAATGACATATTATGATGCGCGTCTCGGTGCAAGCGCATCGAAGGCCGAACGCTATAAAGAAAAAAACACCCGTGTGCGAACGCCTAACGTGCTTGGCTCCCACGCAGAGGGCCCCGTGTTCGACTCCTGGGAGCGACGGGTATTTTCTTTATTATTTTCAGTTGAGCGTTCTCGTAAGTTCGAGAGCCTTGTCATCTCATCGAGGTACGAATCTTCTACGAGCCGAACGTTCCAAGCCGAATGTTCCGAAAGCCCTCGCCTGTACTTAAGGGGCTCCGCGTCTCAATCCGTAGTCAGTCTTTCGCCAGCTCTCGATCCTACTGTTTCGCCGACATCGATGCCTGCGACGCTAGGCTTCTTCTAGTTTGTTTGGCACAAGTTTTCCATATTAAACCTTTGGTTTGTTTATTTCACCCCTGCCTTGTTGTGTATCATCCGTGACAATATCGTGGAGGTGCGGGGAAACGCACCCTATGTACGGCCTCCTCGTACACCAATAAGGACTCGTCAGCCAAGTCCAACCCCAAGGCCGGCGAGAAGACCACTCTTCGAGGAACCCGAAGCTCGAGCCAGCCGCCGCATCCAGGGAGCGTATCCTTAATTTGGTCTTCTGGTAGACAAGAAGAGAACAAAGACGGCGATGGACTCCCAAACTGCTCCTAGAGTGTCACATGTGATCTACCTGCCTGTCGCCCCTCGCACGCCGGCATCATTCCACGGCGACGTCGGTGAGGATGTGAAGAACTGGCTGCAGCACTACGGACGTGTGCATAAGCGGAGAGTTTTCAGTTTCCGGGTTTGCGCCCCCCCTCCGCCCCCCCCCCCCCCCCAAACCCCCGGAAAGACGCCTTACCAGGTTACAGTTCGGTTTCGTCCGACGAATAATTATTCGGACTATGTCATTTTGCTGTGTAAAATGGTAATGACAACCAAGCTCAATACACAAGAGCAGCCGAATAAATATACAAGTATGCTTAATTTAGCTTTGTCATCTTGTTAGTTTTGATCGCTAACAATGCTCTATGCGCATATCTCCGCTCTAGTACAAAAGTAGCAATTACTATCGTTTTGTTTGTGATATTGCAGGAACACTATTAATATGTAGCTCCCACCTTTCTCCTTCGTGTCTAAAATCTCGAAGTTGAAGGGAACAAAGAGAGTGAGAGTATTAAAGACAGAAAAACACAGAAAGAAGAATTGTTTAAACAAAACAAAAAGAAATCGAGGCTTGTTTGAGGCTGGTTTGGCTCTCCCATTACGAAAAATGAAAAAAAGAAGACATCCCTGCTTGCCCTCCTCAACACCCCCTCGTAATGCTGAGGCAACACCCAAGTAGAGAGCTACCGTGGAGCCAGGCTGGCACTCGGTAGGTAAACCCGCGGCCAGATGACTCTTGAGTACGGGGTCGTCAGTCCCTGAAGCTTCGCTTTCTTGGTCGTGTCTGCTGGCGCCTTCGAATTCTGCCACCTGTTGCCGCCATAGAACAACACATTGCCCACAACACGTAGATGTTGTTTTGTCTCTTATGTTTGGTAATTTTTTTACAACCATTTTTTTACAAGTTACCGAGGGCATTTTTTAAAAAGTCTTTCAGTGTCAAAAAAGGCCTCAATCTCTTCGTCTTGCTGCTGTCTTTTTTTTGGTTCCGACATTATAATTGTAACGTGCCTGAGCTTCTTTTTTGCCTTTCTTTGTTCATTTTATAGGGCAAAAGCGAATTAAGCGCCTTAACAATTGCCGTCGCAATTGTTATGAAATGCTAGAGCCTTTTATTATTTATTTCCTGCCGTCTTCAAGCTTATTTACTTTTTATTGCTATTTTTTCGCCTGTAGTTGTGCTTTCAAAAATGTTGAAACAAGTATCATCGCCTTCAGCGAAGGCGATAATACTTGCGTTTCAGAAGAGCTCGGGAAGGGGGGGGGGGCTGGGCCCCAAGTTTTCTTGTGGTCGGCGGCGCCTATGAGCGTGTATCTTGCTACAATGCATGGACGGCGGAACTGCTTCTTCAAAAAATGTACTTCTCACTGGAGGGAACGGCAAGGCTTGAGAACCGCGGGACTTCCGTTACGACGTGGGAGAGGTGCTTGAAGGAGCTGAAACGAACCTTCACAAACCAACACTGACGAAAACGAGCCGAGGACATGCTTCAAACAAGGTGCCAAGGGCTCAACGAGAGCGTTACAAGCGTCACTGAAGATGTGCTGCGCCTGTGCGCTCGTGCCGACCGTGAGGCTACCGAAGGTAAGAAGCTGCGCCTCCTGATGAAAGGCTTGAAGAGCGAGATCTTTGGTGGCCTTGTTCGGAATCCTCTGAAGACCTGGGATGAACTTGTTACTGAGGCACCAAACATTAAACGAGCGCTTTCGGCCAGGGCTGGTCGCTATCACAGACTCGCCTGCGTAGCTACCACCTCAACCCTTTCATCTCCCCGCCCTGACCTCGGCGGCGTTGGCATCAAGTACCTTCGGGTGCTTGTTCGTGAAGAACTGAAACGGTTGCTACTTCTCCAGAACGATCAGCCACTGTTTCTATCGCGGAGGCTGCTCGCGAGGAGGTAAAACGGGCGCTCTTGCAAGAGGTCTCCATCGCAGTGGCTCCCGAACAGCCTGCCCATACCTACGCCGTCGCCGCCAAGATAGCATTTCCCGTCACACGACAATACCAGCCTGCTTCCTGATATAAGGCACCGGCGCCATGGTATGCTCCACGTACAGAGCACCATGTCACGAGGAAGACCGAGGTTTGGAGGACAGCAGACCCCCCCCCTTGCTACCATTGCGGAGAGACAGTCAACATCTACCGGCGCTGTCCCTACCGCCAGCCTGGACTTAGCGGATTCAGGCCGAACGACTCGCGTCCAAGATGCAGCGAGCGTCCGCGTGAAATTAGAGTGTCATCGACGCTCACCCAGACTTCTACACGTTACTAGAAAAAGGTAGGGAATTAGATTTACAATTACCCATCGCTAAATGTAACTAATTAGAGGTGCAATTACACTTTCATAAAGGTAAGTGACTGGTACCCTAAAAAGTAATCCGTTACTTTCGCGGCGTTACTTTTAGACTTAATGCTCCAGGGCAAGAAACAAGATATAAGTGTTGTGAAAGCGTTTCTTGTTGACGCAGCTCACAGCTTTGTGACCTTCAGCAACACCTGGCTCTCAAAAAGTCTAATCGGACATCTTGCCTCGTTTCTATCTGAAGATGGCGTCCGCTGCACTGAACACCTTTACAGTCCACCTTTTTCCAAACAAATGCTGCTACCTGGACCCGCGACGGAGTGGCTAGAAAACAACGCTTTTGCAAGGCCTGCCCTTACTCGCTCTACACCCAAAACGTCAGCTAGTTCGTGTTCGCCCATTGAGACGCAGTGGCCTAACTACGGCTCCACGGCTCCACCAAACTTCGTTTTTCTCCATGGTGTACATTATCTTGTCACTGAAGTTGATACACAAAAGTCATCTTTTCTCTCTCTCTGGCCAGAAGAAAGCAAAGAAAAAGTGAAGAGACAAAAAGAGGACACGGAGCACAGATCCGCAACACCAGCTCACGTGCACTTTGATATTTTTTTTTCTTACACTTGTTTTCTGTTATAAGGAGACACTTTGAGCTCGGGAGTTTGCCTAATATTGTTTGCGCGGAGAGTGCGGTTTATTGTATCAGTGTGCTTTACACTTATTTGTCGGCGAGCAAGCTGATGAGTTACGTTTTGCAAACAACCCAACAACAACAAAAATGAGTCGAGGTTCTAGGTGACGTGAAGAAAGGCTTTGAGCATCCGAAGAATGCCAGGCCTTGTGTTTTATAAATGCAGGTGACAGTGTGATTCCGGTAGGCATGAGCATTCCAAAAAAATATATATATTTTTTACGATTTGTTTTTGGCAGTATTTAAAGTTCTTGGATTTTTCTTCCTCGAATGAAAACAAAAATCTAACGAATTACACCCATTTCCTTAGTTAAAAAAGTGAGAAAATTACTTTACAAATACTTTCTGAAAAGTAAAGTTATTGTCTTACAAAGTTACTGATAAATGTAAGAAATTACAAGTCATTTCGTTACTTGTAACAGATAACGTACAAGTCTGCGCTACCCATCCCCATTGACGTCTCCACCTCGAGGATCCCGCTCTCCATCACCGCGACGTCCTGCTTCACCCATTCGCCGCTCTCGCCGGGACATCCTGCCCCCCCCCCCCCCTGTCTCGTCGGGAAAACTGAATGCGGCAACGCCTGGAGGTGGCGTTGTCGAGGACGGACGAAACAAAGAGCCTCCAAGAACGCCTGAGAGCTCCCACTCTAACAACGACACGCAACAAAGTGGTGCATCAGTAAAGGTGTCAAGCAACCTCAACGTTACAATCGACAGCCTCGACGCGACGGCGCTCATCGACACCGGTGCATATCATTCCGTTTTGAGAGGGAAGCACTCTCGTGGACTTTGCAATCGCAGAATACTGGATGATTATCATTGATGATAGTGCTAACCCTGTTCGTCAACCGCCGTACCGGGTTTCCTTAAAAAAGAGACAAGCCATCTGGGAGCAGGTGCCAGAAATGCTCAACGACGACGTCGTCCAGGCTTCGAACAGCCCATGGGCCGCCCGAATGGTGCTGGTCATGAAGACGGACGAAACCCTGTGCTTTTACGTAGACAGGCCACTAAACACGATTACCAAGAAAGACGTCTACCCACTCCCTCGTATCCACGACACGCTTGATTGACTCCGCCACGCTCGGTATTTTTCGTCTGTAGACCTGAAGAGTGGATACTAGCAAATCGAGGTAGACGAGCGGGACAGAAAAAAGACGGCCCTCATCTTTCCGGACGGACACAACGAGTTCAATGTGATGCCATTCAGCCTCTGTACTGCGCCAGTGACGTTCCAGCGCGTCATGCACACGATGTTGGAGGGACAAAAATGGCAGACATGGCTGGTGTACCTCGACGACGTCGTCGTTTTTTCAAGCACCTTCAATGACCATCTCCTGCGCCTAGAACTGGTACTTCAGACCATCAGGAGCTCCGGCCTCACCTTCAAGCCGACGACGCCGGTTTGCCCATGGCAAACCAAATTTTCTCGGCCACGTTATTAGCAGCGAAGATGCTCGCCTCGTCCCCGAGAAGACAACCGCCGTAGCTTTTTTCTCAATACTGTCCGTCAAAACGGCCGTCAGAAGGTTTCTTGGTCTGTATGCCTACTACTGGTGATTTGTCCAGACCTTTTCCCGAATGGCAGCGGCGCTCACTCACCTCACCAGAAATGCCGTCGCCTTTGAATGGAACGATGCACAACAGCCTTCGTTCGACGTACTAAAGCGACGTCTCGCAGACACCTCCGGTACTGGACCAATTCAACCAGAATGCCAAGAAAGAAACTCACACAGACACCAGCAACATCTAGCTTGGGGCACCGCTTATTCAGCTGCAGGCAGGAGACGAGAAAGTCATCGCGTTTGAAATTTGGGCGCTCTCCAAGGCAGAAAGCAACTACTCGACAACGGAAAAAGAACGACTTGGGGCTGTTTGGGCAATAACCAAGTTCAGACCTTAGCTGTACGGACGCCCGTCTCAAGTTATCACCGACCACCGCTCATTGTGTTGGCTTGCCGACCTCAAGGAACCCGCTGGACGACTTGCCGGGTTGAGCCTGCGGCAGCAAGAGGTCGACGTCCCGATCACCTACAAGTAAGGCGGCAAGCACAACGACGCCGACTACCCGTCAATAACTCCTGTGGAGCCGTCCCCGATGGACACAGATGACGACGAGGACATTTTTCTCGCGGCACTAGACGCCACGGGTATGGCAGCACGGCAGCGACGCGACCCAGAACTTCAGAAGCTGATTGCCCACTTGCAAAGCCAAGGAGGCGCAATTTCCCGATTCTTCTTACGTCTTCTACCTTTTTTCAGCCTTCGTCACGGTGTTCTCAAGAATAACTTTGGGGCTGGCAAGTGGACGTGGCTCCTGGTTGTGCCGGAGGATCCACGTGAATAAATCTTCGAGGCCTGCCACGACGATCCCATCGCTGGACACCTCGGCTACAGTCAAACGCTCACACGCATTTGCGAAAAGTACTACTAGCCGACACTCTTGAAGTTCATCCGCCATTACAACCGGACCTGTCGAGAGTGCCAGCGTCGAAAGACACCGCCCGTACATCATCCAGGACGGGACTCCTCCAGCCGATTGCACCGCCGGTGGCTCCGTTCCAGCAGATTGGTATGGATTTACTCTGTCCCTTCCCTACTCCGACATCGGGGAACCGGTAAATTATCGTGGCGACAGACTATCTTACACGACTTCTGCTAAGGTTGCCAAGTTCTTCGTTGAAGTTCTCCGGCACGGTGCTCCAGAAGTCTTGGTAATCGACCGCACTTACCCCTTTCTGGCTCAGCTAACTCAAGAGATCCTTTATGTAAGCCAGACCTGCCATCACAGGACGAGTGCGTACCATCCACAAACACATGGCTTGACCGAAAGAGTCAAGAAGACGATCGCCGACATGATTTATATGTACGTAGACGTGGAGCACAGAACCTGGGTTGAAGTACTGCCATTTGTGACGTTTGCGCACAACACGGCGGTTCAAAAACCATAAGAATGACGCCGTTCCAACTGGTACAAGGCCGAAGGGTTAACACGATGCTCGTCGCCATGCTACCTCACATGCCGACCGACGACGGCAACGAAGACCCTGTACTGGTCTTTCAGCGCGCCGAGGAAGCCCGTCATGGCAAGAATCTGGATTCAAGACTAACTGCGAGTCGACGCAAGCCGGTATAACCTTCGTCGTCGTGACGTCCGCTTTCAGCCCGGGGACAGGGTGTGGGTGTAGATACCGTTTCGCCGACGCGGTCTCGGTGAGAAATTCTTGAAACGGTACTTATAGACTACAATATACTTCGCCCAGTAGGAGATTTGAACTAGGAAGTGAAGCCTGAAGAAACAAGAACATGATCACGCCGCCCGCCACGACGTGAGGTCGTCCACGTCGTGCGCCTCAAGCCGTTGTACGCTCGATGAGACTGTGAACTGTGATCTCGCACCACGCTTGAAAGGACCCTGTTTTACAAGCCAGCGTAGTTACCCATAATTTTGCTTCGTTTGCGTTGTCTTGTTTCCGTGCATCCACACGATGCACTTTTTAGAGGGAGAGTAATACCATAAGCGTCTCGGAGCAAGCGCGTCCGTGGCCGAACGGTAATCGTGCATGGCTCCCACTTAAAGCGCCCCGGTTTCGATTCCTGGCATCGACGCGTATTTTATTTACTCCTTCAATCTAGCGTTCTAGTAAGTTCAAGAACCTTCTAGCCTAATCGAGGTACGGCTGTTCTGCGCGAAGAACGCACTGCGCTGAACGTTCCAGAAACCCACGCGTGTACATAAGGGGCTACGCGTGGCGACTCGGAGTCAGCCTTTCACCAGCGTTCGATCCTGCTGTTTAACCAAACATCAACGTCTGTGACCCTAACCTTCTTCAATGTTGTGTGGCACAAATTTGCCACAATAAACCGTTAGTTTCGTTATTTCACGCCTGCCTTTTTTGACATCCGTAAAAATAAAATACATCACAATAACAACTTGCATATCCCAATTCGAAACTGGCGTCTTTAAATGGCAGGTATTGGGCGGTCTATACATCTGTGTTTGTTTTGCTTTGTTGTTTGCATCGATGTTTGCTTCTGAAGAAAGTGATTGTGACTAGCACGTCACTGTCGATTACGTTTTGTTTTTCATATTGATAATTAAACATTGCTTGTTTTGAAATTTGTCAATGAGAAACAGTATCTTCCCCAGCGCAACGAAATGTTTGTACTGGTAACATCCGAGTGGCTAACGTTGACAATAAAATAAATATATCTAATACCAGAACGTAATCTTGAGGAGACATATAGGTTCGCACCTCAATATTTTTCGAAAGTTTTCGTCTAGGTGAAATATTCAGAAGTAAAGTTTTTTTTTTAATTCATAATACCGTAACAAACAACAAAATGAAACAGTTTAAAAGATAAAAACAGAATCATAACATATGCTTGATCTTAAATACGTGGAACACGAAGTCAATGTCAAAATATCGGAAACATAATGTTAGGTACTTGTAATTTTTAGTCATTGTTTATTTAACTTATCTTATAATGGCGGGCCCTAATCCATGCGATATTCCGTAGATTTGAGTGTAATAGATAATTTAGGCGTACAGCCGCACCATTAATCCTACTTTTAGTAAGCACCATCTATGTTATGTCAGGTAACGTACTCGTAGAGTTAATACTCAAATATACACTCCAAGTTAACCTCATCACGAAACCTAAAGTAGCAATCAAGTCACTGAGACGCTGCAACCTTCAGAAAACGTGCGTTCCGGAAAATCAAGCAAAAAATCTTGACCCCAGGGTCCCCCGCCCTTGAGTAGCTATTGGGAATTGTATTTGCTCGCACTCGTTTGAGGAGCTAGACCATATAGCATGCAAATGATGCTGGCATACATTTACCGGACGCTCAGACCCGTAGTAATCAAGTTTGAATATCCAAGGGCGGTGAATTCCTACACAAACAGAGGCACTCCTAATAGAGGATTGAGTTGTGTTGTGGTAAATTGAGAGTTGAAGGCACACATGGCTTTCAGTAAAAAAACTAAACAAATAACATCATTTGCGAATGGCGTTGCAATGTAATCATCTCTGCGTTTCTGGCTTTATTCTAAATAAGAAAGCTATCTATATAAGTTTAGCACTTCCTTCTCTACTTCGATTCATGTTGTCTTACCGCAGACGACGCACGGCGCCACAATCCGATGGGGCTAATCTAGCGGCGCCAAATGTGCAACGCCATGCCGGTCTGGGTTCGCCATAGCCTGCTAAACTCATCAAACATACACAAAAAAGGCACAGGATCGGGCACATTCACTCTGCGCGATTGGTCTTATTCCGTGAGAGCAAAAGCAGAAAGGCGTTTGAGCACACCATGGCAATGCACTTCTGTTGTTGCTTCGTTGCCTCCATGGAATTGTACCCAAAGTTCAGTATTGGATGGTATTGCGACACTTCTATCGCGATACAGTAACTTGTTACTTTTTTTGTAACTTTTAGCTGTAACTCGATATATTTTGTGAAGTAACTGTAACCACAACTCAAATACTTTTCTAAAAAAAGTAACTGAAAAGTATCAGCAAAGATACAGATAATTTTCGCGAAAAAAATGGCCCCATTTTGTGAACACTGCAGCGGGTTCGACCATGGGGTGAGGTTGGGACCCACGTTGGACGGGCCAATACAAAACGAGAATGCAACATTTTTTTTCGTCGGGGTAAAGTGCCAGCGCACAGGTTAAATCTTTGTCTAGTTCTGTTTTTTTTTCGTTTTTATTGCATAGAAAGGCGCATTTAGCATTTGCTTCCTTTGAACCTCTTTGTGCGCGGCTGTATTTCTCAGTCTTCACCTTTTACGGCGTCATGGAACATCGCCTCCTCTTTAGCCAAACGACAGAACCACCTCGCGGAAACACGCGACGCGTAGACATCGAAAGATGAACTGTTTTACTGTGAACGAGAGCTTCTGTCATCGGAGGCGCAGTAGTCGCAACTAGTTTTCTTTGCAAAAACGAGTCGCCGTCAGTAGAGACACTGTCTGACCGGCGCCGCAGATGATGTTTCTACTGTTTGACTTGTCCTTTCCCAGAGGCTGTGAGGCCGTGGATCCACGGTTGATTCTTTAACCTGCGATGCATAGAAGACATTAGAAAGAAAAGCGAAACGGATTTCGAGACGACTTTTTGCTGCCTTTGTTCGCTTCTGTGTTTGCCTTGTTTGATACTAACTGTATTTTCCACTGCACTAAGTTTCAAATAATTTAGCCTTCTGCTTTATTCCCTATTATTGCAATGCACCCGTCTGTTCACCGGTATATCCCCCTCCTGTCAGCTGAGAAGGGGGAATAAAAGAGCTCTTAAAGGAAATAGAACGTCACAAGAAAGAAGAAAAATTGTTGGATGATAATTGACCGTTATAGCCCACGCGAGAGGCTGTCACCAGTGACGAACGGCAGGTGTTACCGTGGCCCGGCTATGAACTACACTTGGACCTTGTAGAAGATAGAGGCGATAACATCACTGCTCGCTGCAAACAACGCAAAAAAAAATACCCGATGGGGTATTATATTTTTCTACATCCTTCGCAATCACATCGGGGTGAGTTTCGACTTTCATTTCTGCACACTACCGCTAGGCATTGAGACTGAACGATGGAAAACTGAAATCCCAACAACAAGCTCCAGCCCCCAGCGGCTTTCCCACCACTAGGAAAGTTTCATTACGTCCGATACTGCAATGCCGTCCAGTGCACCCGTTGACAGCATCTTTAATAAGGGGCGGTATCTGTTCAGCATCAAAAGTGTAAAGTCAAGATATTTGAAGCAGTTGCTGCTGAGTTACAACATGAACTAAATATTTTATTATTTAGTCAAACTTGCATCAAAGCAGAAAGCTCTTTGCTTCAATAGAATTGCACGACGGTAATCATATATATCACAAAAAGAAAAATGAAAGTTTTTTTAGAGTTCCGAAAAAATATAAATCGTCGTCATTGCGTGTTTTCATCAATATCTTCATCGTAAAATTTAAAAAAAGAGCGAAAGTATCTTGAATGTAATTAAGTTACTATGACGAAATAACTGCAACTGTAAAAATGAAAGCCGGTTACAACTCCCTGTAACGCCGAATTAGAGTGCAGCTCTTGAGGAGGAGGGGAAGGCACGGGGGGGGGGGGGGTCACGTTACCTCGGGGGGGGGGGGGGGGGGGCAGAGAAAATTTTTCGCTAAATTTAGCGCGGAAAGTTTTTAGCTAGATTTAGCGGGAAAATTTTCCGCAAGATTTAGTGGGGAAAATTTTCCGCTAAATTTAGCGGGGAATATTTTCCGCTAAATTTAGCGGGAAATATTTTCCGCTAGATTTAGCGGGGAAAATTTTCCGCTAAATTTAGCGGGGAAAAAGTTCCGCTAAATTTAGCGGGGAAATTTACCCATCATGCACCGCGCGGTTACGCCGACGCCGACGGCGACGGCGACGCCGACGCCGTTCAAGCCGGAAACAGGCGCCTAAGAGCTGCGCTCCAAAATTTACTTTATTTCTAAGTAACTGGTAACTTCAATACATTTGACAAACTATCTGGAACTGTAACTAATTACTTTTGAAAAGTTACTCACCCAAGACTGCCAAAGGCTGTGGTCGGAGGTAAAGTGAAACTGTGTAAATCTGGGGAATAGAATTAGGCTGTTTAACTTAAAATAAAGAGTTCGTGCTGGGGTGGGTATTTTCGCTTGCCCCGAATATAAAACGCAGTGTCCCAAATGAAACAAAAAATTGCTACTATAAGTTTTAATTTGAAAAAATAAGTCACAAAATATAGGACAGAGTGAGGTGATATCCAATAATTGGAAGGTGTGCTTAGTCACACATGTATAATATCGTTTTAAGGCTTCGTGTAATGCTTTACTTCTAGTATAGTTTTAAAGTGAGGTAAGTATGCGACATATGCCTCATTTAATTTCAAATATGGTTATAGGGTCTTCTGGAAAACGGTTTTAATAAAAGTGTCTACAATCCTAACACTGACGTTCTGGTAATTATACTCGACAACATGTTAAGAATGCAGTTTATGTTGCGCCACCTGCGCGAGTTTCCTGTCTTTGATAAAACCTCGGTGCACACACAACCAACGGCACCGAATGCGTGCTGCAGTCGGAGCTTTTACTGCATTCTTAACCCGTCTCAGACTATAAGAGATTACATCCCCAAAGTCATAGCAATCTTACATTTTAAATACCGTATCTTACTACAGAGCAATGCGAGAGCTACTAGCTTGTATTAGTGCGGTACTTTATATTTTGTCCAAATGTATGTTTATTTAAGATTTCTGATAAAAGAAATATATTGATATATAATGATGCTTTAAGAAAACTGTTCTGTTTACTGAAAAAAGAAGGAACATAGCACAGAAAGAATATTACAAAGGCAGGCAGGGGTCAGGATCAGCTCCAACCTTTGGCTTGGCGTTTCTCTTTGTTTTTGCCTTCGATGCACTTTTTTTTCTCAATGTGTTTAATCAATTGGCCCAACTCTTCGTTTTGATTAGGTGTTGCTTATTTCTTAATGCTCCCACCACTTCTACTTGAGTAGATATGGGTCACCGTATTTTGATGGGATCAACTTACGTGCTCCACAACACTGCAGGTGTAATTATAAGCTGTATTTTGTATCTCCGCCCACCTTCTACTACGAACGCTGAGTCTAGGAGAGATAGCTTTTAAACATAGAAGACCGATAGACTTCATCGTCATTGAAGAGTCGCCCGGTGCAGGCAGACTTCATGCTTGATAACTATGAACTGACAACTAACAAAGCAAAACACTGACGTGGAAGGCGTGGCAGACTTACACGTGACCCTTATTCTAAACAACGCCCGAGTTTTTAATTAACCTTGTCGGAAATGTTTTGGTCAGCGTTATTTTCGGTTAACGAAGCTCATAAATTCGGTTTATACTCTTCCTTCATAAAAGGTGACTTAAGTTTCTTTCTGTTGTTTGGAATAAAAAAAAAATAGGCAAAGATGTTTTACATTAATAAATTCGCATTGTTTATGCTCTCTTCTCTGCAAACGAGGGCTCCGCCCTCCACCTGTTCGTAACGCAGGTGACGCCGAAAGCGGTGCGACACAAGCAGTAAGAAAGAAATCCTCGACGCAACATGAACCATTTGCTCTCAAAGTTTCGGATTCAATATGTGATCAAGATTAATATTTTTCACTCCGTAGCACCTACTACGAATCAAAAGTTCACCTAACGGCTATACAATGATGTGAACAAGCGCCTCCAAATGCAATATAACCCGAAAAATAAAATTAAAAAAATTGCTTTAATTTGTTGGTTAAATAGCTAACTCACTAACCGGGTTTGCCCCTTTCTAGTGGCCCCCAACAGCCCTAGGGCTAAAACGCTCAAACCCAAGCTTCCCATTTTTTTTAAATATTTTTTACCCATTATATACAGAAAAATTCCTGCATACAGGGTTGTCTTTAGGCAGGTCCAGGGCAAAAAAGATAGCGGTTTGGGTTTCTTTAGTCCAACTCTAAAAAAAAAATTCGTCTTTAAAGGCTCCTCGACACCCCAAGAACTCATTTTTAGGATCGTGAAGAACGGTTTTGCCTAAACCACTCATCGCCCTCTGGCGCATGAGAGAAGCAATTTGACGATGGAAAACTCTATCGTATCAAAAAAGTGAGTTTAAAAGGTTTCTTACGAAAAAACTCTTTAGTAGGAACTTAAAAAAAACTAAGAATACAAAATATGGGCAAGCCGAAGAACTCATAAGCGTTCTTTAACAACCAGATATTAAAAAAAAAAAAGAGTGGCTAACCTGAAGGCCCTGGGGCCAGTTAAAAAAAATACAATATTGGTCATATATAATAATAATAATAATAATAATATTATTATTAAACAAAAATATTAAATAAAACTTTCCAAGTTTTTGTGTGGCCAAATATAGATTCGAAAATTGACGAGATACCCAGTCATAATCTAGCTGTGTGGACGTGAAATTGTGAATAAAACATTTGTAGTGGGCATCATGGGGCAATAAAAATGTCAACCACGGTACACGGCTTCAAACCCCAAAGTGACAAGCGAAGTGCGTCCATGAAGTCGAATTCCTCCGTGCAGCTCTTTCCCCGGCACCCGCTGGGCCCCTCGCAGCAGTGACTTGATCAATGCAAAGAGAGAGCAGATGGGAGGTGACGACAGGAACGCACTTTCCTGGTTCGTTTCAGTTGGGAAGCCGAGTACAAGAATCGGCATGTATCTTCTATTAGAGAAAACAAAACAAAAATATCAAAGTTTCACGTCTTAGCATAGATCCATATAAGGTCAAGCGTCGATCTGTAACTATATATCACGCCCCAAAATGAAACTATGAAAAGTTAATTGAAACGTTTTAGGATACTAATTAACCAACGAGTTGCCCCTATGACCCTGCAACAAAAACAAAAACAAAAAACAAATTAGGGGGAGGGGATGGGAGTGGGGGGACAGGTGAACCAAAATTTTCCTATTTAGCTGCAGCGAAATTTCTTCCGCTAACGATTTTGCCATATGAGTCGTTTTTTTGCCCCCGGTTTCCTAATACATATGTATCTGCAGAAGCATAGCTGACTTCTTGCATCAAGTTACAAAAGAGATGCGTCAGGCTTATATAATTTTAATACTAATAAACATTAATATTCTACTCGCAAACCTCTTAACTCAAGAATAAAATAATTTTGTTTTCGCACATTAAAAAACGCATAAATATAAGTTCCTGATTTTTTTTTTTTTTAAGAATACGATAAATACGTTGGCCTTTAAAGCAGTGTGTGAGGTAGCATATATATTTTGTTTTGGAAAATTAATGGAATCAAATTCCCAACTATTTGCCAACTGGGTACGCTCATGTCATTGATACTGCTTCGTAGGTGGCAAGACGTTGGTACCCATCAAACTATATTACTTAGCCGACGGCAGGACTTCAAAATAATATTCCTTTACAATCGGATCCCCCAAAAGCAGGCTTGGTTACAAATTATTCTACACTTACGGGAGTGATTTGTGGGTAGCCGGCAATGTTTTAATTAGGGTTACAATTATCGAGACATTTTTGGACATATTCTTTCGCTAGACGATTTATCTACCTGTGATTTGGTTTTTACTTCAGCTCCTAGGAAGCAAGTATCAAAACATGATCTCCTACTTTTCTGTGGTGATTTCTATTCGCTGCAAGGAACGATAGCTAGTCGGTTTATCATACATGACGTCAAAAAAGGGTTGGAGACATGGACAGACGAGTTAAAAGGAACAGATACATAGCGCGCTTTACGCGTCCCCATCTTCGAGTCATCGGTCTGTATATCGCGCTGGTTTTATGACCTTTTCATCACATACATTGCAAACTGCATATTTCATCACTTTGCAGTTTTTTTTTTGTTTTTATTTTTTAGTTCGTATAGCAGAGAAGGTAACCGACACTAACGCACATAGCGCTTAAAAACACGTTTTGATTTTGGCCCAGGAGGTCTTCTGGAGGGCGAAGACGAGGACAAGGAGCAGGAACTAGCTCTCCGCTACGCCATCGACCGCATCAACAACAACAACGCAATCCTGCCTTCGTCAAGGCTCCAACTTTCACGAGGCGCCTTGCCCGCTGGTGACGCCTTTCATGCCTTCAAAACAGGTAAATGTCTTTTCTTTTCATCATAAATACCGTAAGCTTTATTACCACGATACCGGTGTCAAATAATGAAGGAGGCGCGTTTAATTTTAGGTTCCCGCAGCCTCATTTGTACGTCCGTAAGTCCAAACATTTTCAAACGCCTGGTACACCGAGTTAATCAGGACATGCAAGGTTCTAACTCTTCATTTGTATTCAACATTTTCAACATTTTTGTTTCGATACGTAGGTCCTCAATAGTTCAGCATATTATTTGCTCAATGCGTACGTTCTCAATATTCAATATAATCTTTGCTCAATGCTTCATAAATAAACACATAGGGAATTAGATTCATTGCAATGATTCGTTATAATGATAACTGCAGTTGTTTATTTTTTTATAGCTTCTATTATCTTTGGTGAGTCGGCCTTCTACGTGTTTATTACTACTTAAGCTACAGCTGCCTGCCAAAAAGTGCCAGTTATAGGGTAGTGAGTGATCATGGTGCGGCTCAGCATCATTTCGGATAAATGCCTAAGCAGCGTGGCTATTTCTTTTTTGTGGCGGTATTTTTTTAAATTTTATGCTTGTTATTAGGATAGCCAAACTCAGAAAAAAGTCTGTTTGGAACTTTCGGGAGATTCGTTTTTGATAGATAAGACCTCCGCGCCGCATGCCTGTCTTCTGTGAGAAGTTTTTATGTTGATGCTTAAATATGGGGATTGCCTGTCACTGTTCTCGTCCAAATTGTGTATCATTGAACTCATAACAGTAAAAATAAACTTCTGCTTTATACGTCTGGCGAATATATTTAGCTGTTGCCGAAGTATTCCGCCAAAGAAATGCCTCACTTGGCTAAAACTTTCTCCAAGGCACTAATTAATGCGAGAGTACCTTTCATTGATGCTTCTATGGCTATTCTCTTGCTTGCCACATAATTGCTAAAGTGCCACACTTAAGCCAAAGACGACAAGTATAAAACAGAGAACCTGCAGGGATGCCTAAAATTGGCACTCAATTAGCAGTTCAGAATCAAAATTTTCACATGAAGTCACAATAATCTCATGTGAAGCCTAACTTTAGCACTTGTTTGGCGATTTAGACCCAAAAGAGGAGTGAAAGCTAACTTCGTTCCTTGTTTGACGAACTGAAGCCAAGATACCTAGACTCTAGCCAAGAACCTGCAAGATTGACTCCTATTTGGTTCGTTCGGTCTTTTGAAAGCTCTAAATTCTCAGACGAAAATCACATGTTAGCCAAAAGGACTGTTGTGCCTGTGTTGTCTTTTTATAGATCGTAGGGAGAAGCGCTGGGCTAGCATGCAACAACGGTAATTCTTCTGACTGACTACTACTCTCAAATCTCCAAGTTGATGCAGGACAAGCACCAACTTTACGTTTACATGCCAAGAAACTGAATTACATTTTGTCCACATTTCGAAACTGTTGAGAAAGCCCCCATTGCGGGAGCGATAAGTAAACGTGTCCTCGGCACACAGCGCACCCCATAAGCAGCAGCCTCGTATATTGAGTTAAGGGTTAAGTGTGGGACGTAACAGATGGGAGGAAATATTTTTGTTTCCTGGTTTGTTTGTTGCCGCTCCCGTCCCTCGCGGTGAGGTAAACAGCGCCTCGGGGTACCGAACTTGCTCAAGATTACTCGCGTAAGCTTTATCTTACGAAGTGTTTGAATAAGGAACTAGAGTGGGCAGATAACTTTGTTACCGTATTCCACTCACAAATATTGCAGTTTCGGGCTGTGAGGCCCCACCACCGATATTGATGGGAAAATAAGATCGCTGTGTGCAAGGCGTTAACATGGGCACCTAAAGCTTGATCCGGCTTTATTGATTTTTTTAGTATAGTTGTATCATGGAACTAAGGCTAAATGCTTAGAAGGGTCCCACACCCCACTAATTTGAATTTATATTTTTATTTAATCAGTTACGTCGTCTTTCATTTGCCCACTTACAGCCCTCAGCCTTAGAAGAGTCCTAATAGTATAAACTTGATAGAAAAATAATAAAAAATTTAGAAGTTACAAATAAACCTAAAGTAGAAAAGCAATCCGCAGGTTTGTTTTACTGATTAAAATAGCGTCCTAATGTGCACCTTATCTAAGGTTTATCCCGACATTTTTTGCGAGGTGAAAGTGATGAATGATTGATTACACGTCTTACGAAATAATGAAATAAAAAGGATTGTCGATTACCCATATTAATCAGTAAACAGTCCAGAAAAAGACTCTTTTTAACATATCACAAAGGTACGGCTTTAAATAAACAAAATCTAATTTACCTTTTATTTAATAAATAAATATTATTTTGAACATGTCTCCCAATTTAGACGCATCAACAACTACAGATGACATACAAACAGTATTTAAACGGAGGTTATCGAACTCAGTCTTCTGATGAACACAAATCGGGTGGCGGCAAATATATTTGCTTTTTGCTCAAGATTTTGAGAAGCTCAAGAAAATTTAATTTTTGCCTTGACGCAGGGCAGTGCCCAAATGACGGCAAATGGAGCGTCGCGGATAACGTTGCTTTCTCACATGTTCAATGACCCACCTCGGTGCACTTTTTAGAATCGCAACTTCATGCAAATCCTTTTCAGGGAGAGTCTTTTTTTTTCTCTGGAACGCAGTTATTTCCTCTCCGCACAATTTGCTCGGAAGTAGCTCCACGAATATCCTCAATGGGGAGCTTCGTCCGATACTACTAAATAATGCATCGTCATATTGCGCATCGAGATCGGTACATTTAAAGCATTTTTCGCATAGTTTTTAAACGGCCAGCATGCATCAAAGCAGCCTTTTTGAGTCGCTGTTTATAAAGCATATTGCGCTTAAAAAAAAAGGTGGTTTAAATGCAAGGTGTTTATTTTTATGTTTCATAGTGTCTTGATCATCCAGGCAAACCTACATAACCGTTGCTGAAAAAGTAGTTTTGTGAAAAAAACTACAAGTAGAAAAGATTGTATCTGTTTTTACGTGAAATATGCATCGGATATAACGGATTATTTGGAAGGTGCAGATTTCTGATTTATTATGTTGCGCACTTGAGACTATTCAGTTCCACAAAATAGCATTGGCCTCATTCGTACGCAAATGTAGTTTAAACAATTATGTTTGTTTATTTACCAGAGTCTCACGAATATAAATGTAAGTACAACTTATCTTTCTTTCGTTACTCACATTTAAAAAGTGAACGAAATGAATACGGATGGTATGTAAGATTAGCGAGTTTTAGTGCTGCGTATACGAACGAACGCAGGCATTGTGCATTTGCGTTACCGCTGCGTGTTCCAGGCGGCGCGTGCGCAGGACACTAAACTGCACCCTGGATTGGTGCATGGCGACGACGCTCACGCGCAGTGTTGAGCACGCAACGGTAACGCAAACGCACAGCGCATGCATTTTCAGCGATGCGCAATACTAAATCTTTCTATTACAGGGTGAAACAAGGAGACGGCGGGCTCTTTAAATCGACCGGAAAATTCGGTTTCTTAACCTATCGCGCTACGACTTTGTGCAGCGTTGCCCACAGATCGTGCATTTTTTTGTAAAATTTGCTAAGAACGAACTTACCTGAGGAAAAAGTAAAGAAAGAAAAAGGCTTAGCTCCTATGGAAACGCAGCGACGCCACCGGTCTTCAAACAACACGGCGCCGTTTCACACGGGAGACAAGAGATGGCGCAACGAACGCCGCCAACGAACGAGCATACGGCGCCGAGAGCCGGCACTTTAGCAGACGATCCTTTCGACTCAAAAGCGGCTCACGTTCCGCAGGCGGCGACAGTCGCAGAAACAAAAACAGGCGCGGTAGCAACAAGGAACTGCAGTTCCTCGTCTGCTAAAAACGCCGGCTCTCGGCGTCGTCTGCTCGTTCGTTGGCGGCAGTTGGCGTTGCGACCTGCTTGCGCCATCTCTTGTCTCCCGTGCGAAACGGCGCCGTGTTGTTTGCAGACCGGTGGCGTCGCTGCGTTTCCATAGGAGCTAAGCCTTTTTCTTTCTTTACTTTTTCCTCAGGTAAGTTCGCTCTTTGCAAATTTTACAAAAAAAAATGCACAATCTGTGGGCAACGCTGCACAAAGTCGTAGCGCGATAGGTTAAGAAATCAAATTTTCCGGTCGATTTAAAGAGCCTGCCGTCTCCTTGTTTCACCCTGTATATCATTTCAAGTGAGTACGGCTTTCCTGCGTCCGTAGCAGCATTTCACGTACGTACGTATGATATGACTGATCTAAGTACAGTATCAAATCGAGGGTGCGTACCCTCGTCACTAAAAACAAAAATATGCATATGCACCAACACAGTCCGCATTCCATCATGCGCCCAGGAAGTTGCCATTAATATTTTTATCAAACAGGCAATTTTGCGCCTAAAGTATCTGCTATTAGAATAGTATTTCTAGGGTGAAGCGGAATGAGGCTATTCGGACTAAGTTGAGCACATTCTCCAAAGTACTACTTACGTACGGTGCGCGCTAAGCTGAATTCTACCAAGGAAGATTGTAGCCTGGATCTTTCTGAGCTTCTTTTCACTTTTGACGCTTATATTAAAATCAACGCTTTAATTCGTGTGTAAGTCGCAAAAAAATAATATATATATATATATATATATATATATATATATATATATATATATACACACGCTGGAAAAGTATTTAGCCTTTCGTTAAACATTTCTAAAATGTTCTAAAATAAAGATATGATCTGATTTTAATGTAATAACAACGATATTCATCAGCATTTGTTAGTTAGCAAAAACCGTTGAGACACGCACGCCCACTACCAGGGGACCGTCCTTTTTATTCGGTAATGTTCTGTCAAAGTGTGTCAAAAGTTGCAGTATGATAACTTCTGGTATAAAAGAAGTTTCGGTGTACGTAGGTAAGGCGATGCATCTTCTTTGATATCACAGTATTTCACTAACTTTTCATTGGCTTTATGTGTGCGAAGAAATCCCGCATTTAAAGATATATATTGAATGAGTCATGTTTCTTTTGCTATGCAAAGTAGATACATGTACTGGTATATACTACAGTACCGATTTGTTTCCGAAACATCCGCCTGCATGCATTGAACTTTATTTATACGACACGGTACCTTCGGAAAATGATGGAATAATTATCTAATCTAGATGAAGAATCCATAAACTCAAAATAGACGAGTGTACTATATTAGTGAGTAATAGTAGGCAAAACCAATGCATCAGGGACGCCAGATCCCAGTTTTCTAGATATGAAGTCAGCTCAACTAATTCACTTGCGCGCCATATGTTCCTTGGCAATAAACTCCGGGCCAACTTCGTTATTCGCGCTAACACATGGCCTCATTCATGTCGATCGTTAACTCTGGCAATACGTCGCAGCGTCACCCAATTAAAGGATCGTAGAACAAAGTGAGCAGCGGCATCATTAGCCTCCGGGTGGCTCCGAAGGGGTATGCATTCTCTCCCGCCTGGAAGTGCTAGCCTGGCGGTGCGTAAGTCAACAACGTTGGCGACTTAATTATGACGCGCCGCTTTCTGTGTTTCCAAAGTGTCGGAGGGCCCCGCAGAACGCAACATCAGCGCGATTAAGGCAACACTTGGTAACTTTTGCACGTCTATCCTCTCCATCGTGATAAAGTTATTATTATGTGGTTGTGCGTTACCGTGTGATAGTTGTGCATGGAACACTGTGTATGCATGTGGCCCGCTTCTTTACTTATATGTATTCCTGCTGCACGGAGCGCGGCGATTTAGCATCTGTATACCTCGTTTCCCCAAAACGTCGTCTGCAATTGAGATTTAAGTCTCGAAACAGTGGCGTACCAACTTGCTTTTGAGTGAGGGGGCAACCCACCCCCCCCCCCCTGGGTCGCTTATTTTACTAGTGATGGGCCGAACTTTTGCCGAATCGAAAATTCTGCGCCGAATCTTGGAATTCGGCGCAGCCAAACTTTTCTAAAGATTCGGCAGAGATTCGGCAAAAATACACTGTTACCAGACTTAACGTTGATATTTAGTTGTTTTTTTTTCTGACGAACAAAGGTTTTTTTTTGTTCTTAACTTAAATACAATATGTAGTGCCTATTGATACAGTTATTACTAAAAATGTGATATTCTACAAGATAATTGTATCGGTGTCGCTTTTGTGTGTTTACTGGCAATACTAGTGTCTGCTTGCAGAAAGTGGCGTGACAACGAGGTTGGGTAGTAGCCGGCGCAGTCACGAATCACGCCACGAGAGTTTTGGTTTTGAGGCTTCATCAACGCACGCCTGCAAGTGGGTTTACATTGTTAGAATAAAGGCAATGGACCTTTTCCACATACCGACGGCACCAGGCGGTGGCTGCACGAACTAAAAATCGAGGAAGTGACCTACCTGCGCTACCAATCGATAATGGGAGCTACGCTACCAGTTTCTTCGCTCTCTGAGCTGCGGCGCGTGCCAAACGCGACTTTAAAGAGGGGCATCCGTGGCGTCCACCTAAACGTCGTGTTTTTCCTTCCGTCCACTTTCTTTTTTTGTGTAACACAATTATATATATGCTGCAATTACGTGTTCTACTCGCTGATCCACAGCCTCCTTCCGAATTTCCTCGATTTTTCGTGCAAACTTCCGCCGCTTGGCATCAGGCGCTCGCGCGTGCGCAGAACGTTTCTCGGAAAAGGTCCATTACTGCGTTCTTACTTTCTCTGGGAGTCACCATTTCGTGCGCGAAAACGAATGCAATAGTCGCTGAGCCTTCACCAGAAGAGATAACATAGTTGTAAATATTACCGCCCGCAGGGCCGAGAAAGCAACACTTGGTCACGGACTTCTAGAAGGTTCGCGTTCATGCTTGCACCGGACGTAACCTTCGTCCTGCTTTCTTGTTCTCGAAAGTGCCCGTTCATCCTCGCCCCGAGCGCGCGACGCTCGAACCTTCTTTGCCGAACTTTCGAGATAGTGACGCACTGTAGATAAGCAGCTGCCCGTCACCTTGTCGAGTCAGTCTCGCACTCGCTCTCTGTTACGCCGCCCGCCGAATCGCCGCCAGCTTTTCTGCTGCCTCGACGCTCGTTCTTTATTTTTCGTTTGGCACAAGTTCGCCTAATAAACCATTATTTTTTTCAGTTCACTGTTCGCCTTCTCGTCACCTTCATTCGTGACAATATGCATGTTTTTCGATTTGAGTCACTTGACGTCAGGTTTGCATGAAAGTGTGCGTTCCATATTCGCAACCTGCCGTTTTCAACCTTTAAAATTCCGGTTTCTGATGTTAGGACACACACACGGACGTTTAGGAAGATGGGAACAATTAGGAATGCCGGATGTGCAACGTCGAGCATGATAGTTCTGTGTTTAGTTTTATGCAGATGCATGAAAATCGCGAAATAACGCGAACTAAAAAGCAATATTATTCTGTTCTGACACAAACTACATGTGAGCCGAAAACAGGATTGTTATAATAATAATAATAATTATTATAATAAAAATAATAATTTTATTTGCATATACTGGAAGGGGCTCATGTGGTGGTGTGCGGGGCTAGGCAGATAGGTGAAAACACATACGCAGAGGACCTGCCAGCCCGCCACCACATGTGAAAAAACAAAACAGACATATATATGTACAGAATATACGCACTACAGAAAGTACATAAAAATGGAAAGAAAAGAAGTGGGAAAACATGTATCTATTATGACGAGGATGCCAGCTGCATCCCATACATCCTGGCCAGCTCTCGTGACTCTGCCCTGTTTAACGGCAGTGGGCTGCGCACACTGAGCGTAGTTGTCAGTTGTCAGTCAAGGTTTCAACTACCTCGTTGTATCAATGGAAAGGTCAAATTAAAATCACGTTATCCAGAATGTACCGCATCATTTGTCACTTGCGCACTGGACTGCGTAAATTACTGGTCGATCTTCTGTTCTTGATGCAGAAAATATTGAAGAGAACCACACTCGCAAAGGTTCACAAATGCACAGTTACCATGTTGCCTGCTTCGCACCTTGCCGTAACCGCTGGTTGTACTAAACTGAACGATGGTAACCGCACGACTGCGCGGCGTCCATTTGCAATCCATGGCACCGTCGCGTTCGCGCACGTGCGCAGACATTTGCCGAATTTTGGCCAAATCTTTGCCGAACTTTCCTTCGAAATTTCGGCATGTGCCGAACTTCTCCGGATCCGAAGTTCGGCAGATTCGGTCCATCACTAATTTTTACGGCGCAGGCGATAGACCCCCGAGCAACGACGCTCACGCCGGATTGGCTGCTCGGCAACGCGCGGGAACTTAAATTTCGCATTCGGACAGCGCGTGTATCACTCGAAGCGCGTTAACCCACACCCCGCCTGCGTTCACGCCGCTTCGCGGCGACAGTATGCAGCTGCTAATTATAAAACTATTAACCCACTTAGCCCCCCCCCCCCCCCCCCTCCGTACATGCCGCTTTGCGGCGTCTAGCCGGCAACCCAAGCCCCGCTGTCCCCCATGCACCTCCGTAGATAAAGTCCCATACCAATTAGTTCAGCAAAGTTTCGTCGACAACATTAATTTTTTTCAGTGTTAATCGTAAAGAAGAAATGTCGTAAATATCGTAAAATGCCTCCACAAAATAAAATGTTTGAGAAAAAAAAAAGAAAAGAAGCTCACACCTGTGGATCGAACTCGGGTCCGCTACGTTATGAGGCTGACATCTTATCACTAAGCTACGCTACAGCTTCGGAAACTCGGATTGTAATGTTGACGGCGGCTGCGCCTATCTCCCCACGAACTAGCCAATCCAGCGTGAGCGCCGTTGCTAGGGTGTGTATCGCCTGCGTTAACAATATGCCCCCGCGGAGGGCGGTGCCCTAGGTATTCCTTGGGCGCCGCCGGCCAGTGTTTGCCCTGCCCAGTGGCGGCTGTTTCAGGGGGGGCAAAACACATGCCTTGCCCCCACTCTGACAACTGGGGGGGGGGGGGCAAACGCCCCCTTGCTTCCCCGGTCGGTACGCCCATGTCGCCAAAAACCTACTAGAGCGTTCACTATGAAGGCCTTTGTTGATGTTCCTGGCAAAGTAGAGACTATATATGCATCAAAGACGAGCTCGAAAGTAAATTGCTAGCGCCTGCATCCTTCGTTGTTCATACTCCGGGGAGGAAACGTATAGCTAACAAAAATTAACATATGTTTTGATAGTAAGTGCTTCCAATGTTTTGCGGATTATAGATAGAAACAGTTGGAATCACAAAAGTGTAATTCTTTGTCCAAATGGTCAGAGTGAAAAAAAATCCATTTCAAAAACAAAACTAGCAAACAATGGCAGGCTCGGATATTTGGCGACGCAGCTAAATCTCGCCCATGTTTAGGAAGGGTGTATTACAATTGATATAAAATACGCGTGAAAATATTTGATCGTTCACTATACAAAATAAATTATGCTATCCCAACCATTGTTTTTGTCTGCATATTTCAATTACCCTGCATCTCGTGGCGATCTGCCAAGCTTTGCCAGTACTCAGGAGGCTTGCCTAGAGGCTAAAAAACATTATTTTTGGCAAGCAAGCAAGCAAGCAAGCAAGCAAGCGTGAGTGTGAGTGAGTGTGTGTGTGTGTGTGTGTGTGTGTGTGTGTGTGTGCTGTGCGCGTGCGTGTGTGTGTGTGTGTGTGTGTGGCGTGTGTGTGTGTGTGTGTGTGTGTGTGTGTGTGTGTGCGTGTGTGTGTGTGTGTGCGTGTGCGTGTGCGTGTGCGTGTGTGTGTGCGTGTGCGTGTGTGTGTGTGTGTGTGTGTGTGTGTGTGTGTGTGTGTGTGTGTGTGTGTGTGTGTGTGTGTGTGTGTGTGTGTGTGTGCGCGCGCGCCCCGCGTGTGTGTGTGTGTGTCTGTTTCTCGCTGCTAAGCAACATTCCTAAAGAAAGGAAAAAGCAAACATAAAAGTGAAAATCAAACAAAAAGTTCACAGCTGTCGGCGCGTTTGTTCCGCTGTGGCGAAGTCTGAAGGCGTGAATATGCGAAGCCGCGACGAGCAGGACACTGCGGCGCCGGTAGCCGGGACGCCAGTCGCCCAGAGCCCTGCACGCTGCGAAGTATTTGCTTGTGTGTGTTTGTGCGCGCGTGCGTTTTCTAGAAACAGCAAGTCGCCCGTTGTGTTTTTTCTCTCTATTTGTTTGAATTATATTTCGATGGGCCTTCGCTGTTTTTGTCCTCTTCAACTCAGTCGTTTGAGCAAGTCGCTCGTGCGTGCGGTCTGGGTAGTTTGCCGTTTAGGTCACGATGAGCATCGTACCGGCGATCGGTCGTGTATCACTACTGCGTGATATTCGTTGAAGACTCCACGCCAGCAGTCGTGCTGCACTGGATAAATTTCTCATTTACAGTGGGTAGTAATGTCACCAAACTCTTGCAGACACAACTACTACCGTGTAAGCAACTAAGGACTAAGTCGTTTTTTGTGGTTAATTTTTCGAATGCGAAGCCTGCTGCCGTCCCGCTGTCACTGTGCGTGCTGCCTCATTAAATTCACATGTGAGTACTGTGCTTTGTTCCTGTTTCCAAGCGCCTGTAAAATCACGTAATTTTTATTGAACGGTGTTCGCGTTAAATATTTAGTATCACAAAACAAAATTAAGCATGTTTTTGTTTTCCTTTCCTCGTTTCCGCAACACAACTTCTGATGAACTTTTTTTTTTTTTATGCAGATGCTACTAGGTATGTTTTCCTTCTTTTTAATGTCTGGGAGTTTCGGGCTTTTTTTCTTGCTTTTTTCTTGAACCGGTTCAAACTGGTTTGCGCTTGCTGGAACTGGTAACTGAACCGTCATTTTAAACACATCACTGAAGAAGAACCGAACCGGAACACAACTCAATGCTACTGAACCCGAAGCGAACCCGAATAATTACCAGTTCGACTCGCTGCTTTTAACCCAGGTTTACGGTTACATTTACGTTTTAATGCTGGTTTCCCTAATATGCTGCTTCACCATGTGCTGGCGCTGTATATCGATTGCACTTTGTCAGCGATTTTCTGTGCTTGCCGCAATGCGTGGAGTTTTGGGGTAGGTATACGCGGTGTCGCTTCTAACAGAGCACTAGGGGCGCTGTTGTGCAAGTATTCGAAGCAAAGAGCAAGGTAGCTTCTTTTGCGCGACGCACGAACTTGACATTTTAAGGTCCTATCAAACAACAACATGCTAACCATGTATCTGTTGTGGGTATATGGTTCGTTTGCGAAGAAAATGTTGGGTTTTAATTGTTGGCTTCTGTTGCGACTCGCAAGCCAGGTACTACGAAGCGTTTTGAGCCATCACCGTTCAGCTTATTAAAATGAATGAATTGAGGAAGCTTTTGCATACTTTTTCTGTCGTCTCCACGTTTAATAACGTCAGCAGGCTGCTTTTTTCCAGAAACGCCATGTGGCTGTCAGTTGCCGTTTGTTCACGTGTTATGAATTAAAGTTATGGAATGTTGGAGTTAAACCATTCCAGGAGTGGAAATGGGCCCAACGTCTTCATTTTGAGGAGTTGAAAGGAGTAAAATTGTTGGAAGCTCTATTCCCCGGAATGGAACCGGAATGGAAGGAGGGGGGGGGGGGCAATTTTGCAACACTGATGGAGAAGAATAGTGTGCAGATATCAGACTAAAGTAAGAGTAAAACAACAATAAAAAATTATGTTCGTACTATTGGGCATGCCACTGTACATATCACGCTTATTATATAATATTTTTCTAAACCTGCAATTATAGCGAACAACTTTTACAATACTGCAGTGTCCGAGTTAAAAGCTCCTCTTTACAAACAGAGCCTTTCGTGATAGCTGATACGCAAAATAAAACAGAAACATCCGTGTTGTCAGCGAACACTAATAAAGAGATCGCAAACATGAGACAAATCAGCGTATTGCACCTGACACGCGAAGCAGTTTTCAAAGCCGTATACTTCTCAATCAAATCCAGGGGCGTGAGTGCATAGATGTAACGACGAGGTCTCGCAAAGATACCTCTATGTAAGGTACGCACCTCTCAGGGCTCAAACCTTCATTCTGATCTTGCTTAAGTAACGGATACGACTCTTAATGTAAAGTTGATAAGACTTTAAAGTACAATAAAGGCGACCAATTTAGTTAGTTTCGTCGAAGAAAAAAGAAGGCGTATTTTGTTGATTTTTGTTCGCATTTACGATATATGCAGAGGCCAACCCAGGCAGCACAAGACGTCGAGATGACGTCGAAATAAGGTCCTCGACGTTGGGCGACGTCGAAGTCCTTAACAAACTTTTTATCGACGGCATTGGTACGTCCACATGAGAGGTTCCGACAACGTCAAACACGCGACGTAGTGACAACGTCATAAGCTTCACCTCGACGTCTTCAACAGTAATCGACGCCTGTTCGACGACTTGTATGAGAAGTTCTTTGAACGTCGAGCACGAGACGTCATAAAAATGTCCTGAGCAACACCTTGACGTCTTCGACATTAATCGACGTCGGTTCTATGTTTTCTCCGGGAAGTTCTCTGAACGTCGAGCACGAGACGTCCCAACAATGTCCTGACCAACACCTTGACGTCATTGACATTATTTGACGTCAGTTCAACGTTTTTTCGGGAGGTTCTTCGGACGTTGAGCGTGAGACGTCCCAGCAATGTCTTAGCAACACCTTGACGTCATTGCCAATAATAGACGTCGGGTCTACGTTTTCTCCGGGAAGTTCTTTGAACGTGGAGCACGAGACGTCCCAACAATGTCCTGTGCAACACCTTGACGTCATCGACACTAGTCGACGTCATTTTTACGTTTTTTGGGAGGTTCTTGTAACGTTGAGCGCGAGACCTCCCAACAATGTCTGAGCAACACCTTGACGTCATTGGCAATAAAAGACGTCAGTTCTACGTTTTCTCCGGGAAGTTCTTTGAACGTGGAGCACGAGACGTACCAACATGCAGTGTCCTGACCAACACCTTGACGTAATCGACATTATTCGACGTCAGTTCTACATTTTTTTTCCGGGAGGTTCTTTGAACGTTGAGCGCGAGACGTCCCATTAGTGACTGAGTGAATACCTTGATCACCCTAAACGAGCGCCTTATAGAGCCCAAGGTGCTGTCACATCACTTCTAAAATTGCTCGTCAATGCCAGCATTTTTTATACTGTGAAGGCAATCCACATTTCAACCTGGCTGAGCTGCTGAAATCTCTTACAATATTATCATTCTCGTGAATGTTGTTTCAGCAGGAATTGCTTAAAAAGCCGAGAATTCACAACAACAAAAAACAGGATTTAGCTCGGAGTCAGCGGGACTGTTTGCAGCATTTTTAGCGTTTCTAACTTAATACCAGCGTCTTTGAAACTGTAAGAGAATGAAAATAATGTAAGAAATGTCTGCAGCTGAGCCAGGTTGAATTGTGGACGGCATGCACAGTATCGAAACGTTGTCATTGACGAGAAATCTTAAAAGTGATATGACAGGTCCTTGGGCACTATAGGACGCTTGTTTAGGGTGACTCCGAATTACACCCAAAACAGTCTAACCATGGAAGTGGTCGAAATTACCGATCACTAGGAAGAACACCGTTCCCATGATTCCTGGAAAGCGGGCAGGGGCGCTTGGGGGATTTAGCAAATGTGCTATCTCGTCCGAATATACATGCTTTCGCGAACGTACCTTCGAGCAACGAAGCCACCTGATTCGGTTGACTCCATCGTTCCACGGTGACCTATGTCGAGACCGGTGTCAATGGACATCCGTTCAGTCTAGACTTATACTCGACATTTTATGGTCGTTAAATGGGACGTTATTTCAATGTTGACATAGCGTTATCACAGACGTGCGCTCGACATTTTATGTTGTTAAATGGGACGTTATTTTATCGTTAATATGACATTTTCAATTGACATCCCGTTCAGTTTAGACGTATACTCGACGTTTTATGGTCGTTCAATGGGACATTGTGTCAACGTCTATATAACGTCATCACTTAACTTTCCGTCCAATTCAGACGTGCACTCGACGTTCTAAGGTCGTTAAGTTTGACGTTATGTCGACGTAAAATCCACCCTTTTTTCCAGACATTAGCCTTTCCATATTACGTTGAAGGGACCTGACGTTCAGACATTCGACGTTCTTTGGACATGTGGTTCGTGACGTCATCACCTACTTTCAACGTCTTTTCAACGTGTCTGTGCTGCCTGGGAACATGCGTGATTACGATATATGGGCCGTTCTTACGTTCTGAATAAATTTCCGGATAGGTCATTTGTCGGTGTTAGTAATCGTTAACGTCTCTCACCCCCAATGTTAAATTACACCCCCACCCCCCGCCCCCACCCCAGCTAAAAGCCGTCCACGTTCATCGTCCTCCGGTTGGCACAGCGCTGCACCTCGCTCCATCTCGCCTCCAGCTGGTCGTCTTAGGTGACACCCCTGGACGTTTGGCGAGAGGGCTAACCACTGCGTACAGCCTTGCTCTTACATTGGAAACAACAAGACCACTCACTGATGACGGCAAGTATAGTGGAGTGACAGACTCTTCTATGTTACAGAGAAAAAAGTAACTTCCTTTTTTAATCTACACAGGCGCTGAAGTGTGCGTATATCCTTCAACCTTTTAGGACCGCCTCCATCGTCTGAACCTACAGCCCCTAGAGTTCTAAACGGCTCACCAATTGCACATTAAGGAGAAAAGTGCCTGACCTTTGACGCTGGCCTTCGCCGGACATTCCGTTGGGGGTTTTCATATTGCTGACGTGCATCATGCTATCATCGTAGAAGACTTCCTCCGTTTTTTTTTTTTTTTTTTAAATTTCATCGTGAACACGAGAAACCAATAGCTTCATGATGCAGAAACGCACCTCTGCGTCTACAACTCTTGGCAAATCTGAATGCGGACGTATGAAATTGGGTCTTCGCAATGCTGCGCAAAATCCAGGTCGCCTGCTTTCAGTCCAACAAAAAGAAACCCTTCCCTCGAACCCACGTGGGCCAAGCTCATAGCACAAGTTCCATCTTTGACTACTCATTTCAGCATGTAAACCCATAACAAGTACTCTGTCATGCCCGCCATAACGACGACAGGATCACCAGTCATTTTCTGTCCACGTCGCCTTGCGTACGAACGTCTGATAGCTGTAAGGCATTCAGACGTACGGGCGCATGCTATAGTTGCGATTTAATCGGCCAAAATAAAGTAACTGGTCATCTCCTCTCCACACGGTGCAAAAATTGAACGGTGATTGGAGAAACTGTGGAAATTATCATTACTTTAACAATTTCACTGTACCTGCTTTATACACCATGCCGCAAGTTCAAAATTTGACTAGCGTCATTCAAGGATTCAGTGTTTACTCGATGATCAATCTCGTCCGAGCGTCCCATGTGATTTCAGCAGACCCGACAGACATACCGAAGGCCGCTATCGTCACAACTCTTGGCGTATTTGAATGCCGCTCTGTGCCATTGGGTCTTCGCAATGCTGCGCAAACTTTTCAGCGGTTCGTGGATCAACTGCTCCGAGGACTGCCGTTCTGTTTCGCCTACATCTAAGCATTTCTTGTTGACAGCCCTTGCGTGAAACTGCATGAAGGACGCTTCCGTCAAAACTTCGCTCGTGTGGAGAAGACTGACGATCATTAACACAAAATGCGAATTCGGCGTCTCTTAACTCGACTTCCCTGGACATCACGTAGACCGGTACGGCATTCAGCCGATTACATCACAGATTCAGGCTATTCAGCGCAGCTCCTCCAACCGTTGATTAAACGCTTCGTGGGGTCCTCGGCCATCTGAAGTTTCGCCGGCGTTTCCTCCACGTTTTGCCACAACGTTGCAACCACTGGACTAACTTTTTCGTCGAACAGAGGGACAAACGATGAAGTTCCTTGGAACGACGATGCCGACGCTGCCCTCACTCAAATGAAGGAGGAGCTTTTAAAGGTAACCTCGATATCTCATCCCAAGTTTAAAGCACACACTTGAAAATGGTGGATGCATCAGACGTTGCTGTTGAAGTGCTACTCCAACAAATTATATAAGGGCACTGGAGACCAATGCGTTTATTTTCAAATCTCTTCTGACCAACCGAAACAGGCTACAGGGCAATTAGCCGTGAGCTCTTAGCTATGTATCTTGCTATCAAGCATTTTCATAACCTCTATGGCTGTCGAGTTTTTTTTAATTTTATATTCTTACCGACCACAAGTTTTTAACATACGCTTTGACATCGAGCAGCACGTCGCAAACAGCACATTAGATCCGCCAGATGGCCTACATCCTGGAATTTGCATACAACATTAATTCCATCAACGGACAGCTATCAAAATACAGTCGTTGATGCTTTATCCAGGATTGCGGTAAACGCCACTCCACCTGAACTAACTTTCATTGACTTGACAGCTCTTGCACTTGCACAGCAGAAAAATTAAGAGCACAGGCGCATTCGATGCTCCTCGTCTCTCGTTTTGGAAGAATTATATTTACCGTAATGCTCACGAAGCGGAAGCTACGCGCGCTAGCATGCTGCCCTGAAAAGCTCGTTCACTGCACAAACGCCTGTGCTCGGCAGGGGTTCATATCGTTTCCTCGAAACACGTTTTGTGGACAGCTTTTCATATACACGTTTCATTCACATATTTTATGGACATACGTTTCGTAATACAACTGCAACGTTTCGTCGGCAACGTGTTATTTTTTTCCTAAGTTAATTGGATTGAATTACTGGCTTCATTTGGCTCGCTGGAAGGATACCGGAAGTAAAGCGAACTTACTCAGGAGGCTCCGGTAGCGTAAAAACAAAAATTCCGAGTCCTAATTTTGCGCTTCCAAACACTCCACGCTACGCGTGGAAACCCCCCACTTCGCTCGGGGAAGCGTTAATATAATCTCAGGCACGAGCTGCACCAGCCCTCATCGGAACCGTCGAGGAATTGGCCAGCTAGGCCCATCCGAATGCAGGCGGCATAGGCGATGTGCGCGGACAGACGCTTTTGACGAAACATCGGAACGTACGTCTATGAAATGATCGCTTGAGCATTTCGATGAAATGAACTGTCGATGGAACGTCGCAGTATACGCAACAATATGTCGCTGAGACGTCATTCGACGACGCGCTGCCGCCGGCCCGTTCAAAGCACGGAACTGGCTCTTATAGCTTTTGCTGTGCTCAAATGCCCACAATGTGTCCGTTAAAGATCTAAATATTATCAACACCGTTAAGACCGTGCAGTGTTTCTATAAATTTGGGCATATCTAACTTACCTTCTTTTTTCTAGGGGGCTGCAGTACAGGATACAAACCCGAGCGACTAGTTTTCGAAGAGGCTCCTGCTACATGACAGAAACGACGATGTCATTGCGACCACCGTGGCAATCAAATCAAGGGGTTGAAGAGCTAGTTGTAGCGATCAACCATTCAGAGATGGAAAAACTGTGATATATGGAAACAATTGTGTTTTGCTTGTATGTTTACACAACTTGAATCTAGTCTGCCACAACTGGTGACTTCTCTATCAGCTGTTGATGAGCAATTTAGCCAGTGCTGGTACAACCGCTAGCCTGGGGTATTTAAGATATATGACGCAGTACTGATACACGACCGCACGCCAGTACGATTGCTTATCCAGATCGAAGCAGGCAGGTGTGAGGATAGAATACAGGATCCCTGGGTTCTGCAGCGCAGGCTTTCGCTCCCCATGCTCCGAGCTGGTATGCACTAAGAGTGCGCCCACTCGACCACCGATCCCCCGTACTATGAATATGATTCTTGCTGACCCCTGTTTGCTCTTCGCTGCTATTAATTGGGTTGGCTGCCACGCGGTGCACGAAACGCACGATGCACGAGTTTAGTTTCCTAGTGATTCTACGCCGTTGGTTCATCGCAGTAAACGAAACCGCCGAATCAGCGTGCGTTCGAAACTGCCCAGCATCCCAAACTTGTCGGTTTTGTGAACTTGCGGTTATTTATACCATATCTTCAAACTTTTGTGCAAGGTCGTACAAAGCATGGTAGTGAATAGAAATCAAATTTGCTTCAATCACGATGTTAAGCAGAATTTAAATGATGTTTTGAATTACTCCAGTTTTAGTGTGTCGATTTGTTTCACAATTTTTCTAAAGAAAACAAAAACATATTATATTCATATTGATGGTTTGTTTTTCACTTAATGCTTGTCATGCGCATTTATATTGTATTTACTTAAATAATAACCAAACAAGAAAAATATATATCAGTGTGAACACGAGCAAAATGCGGTATTCTTCTGAGCAAATCGGAAAAGAGCTTTGTTTCTACCCTTCAGTTCATTCCCTCACAAAAGCAAACAAGCCGGCAAAGACAGAAAGAGAGATAGAAAGAAAGAGAGAAAAAAGGGGGACAGATAGCCGGTAACAAAAATACAGGAAGGAGTTATGAATCAAAGATAGATATCGTATTGGCCAGTATAATCGTTGTGTCTTACACAAGCTTGCTGCCTTACTTCCACATCATACCACTACCTTAAGCTCTTTAAAACTAACTGAAAATCCGAAGTTGTTCGGAAACTAGACGACTGTGCACAAGTTCAATAGTATAAATCACTATTTTCAGGTAAAGTCACAGAAATCATATAACGCTAATTTAGTTCGGAGAAATCAAACTTAAATCAAAGAAGTGCTGACTGTTGGGCGAGTTGGTATTGTACCTGAGAAAACACGGACCTGAGAAAACAAGGACAGGGTAAGAACAGTCACCACAGAGTGGTGACTTTGGGGTGTCTGTTTTTCCTTTGTGCTTGTCTTAAAGCGCAATCATGTTTCCTCACGTTAAATTTAAAAAAAAATGGTCTACTTTCTTTTTTTTATTTAAGATGTTTCCCACCTTCCTGTGAAGTACGGGCGTGAGTGCATGACTTTAGAAAATGCATCACTAGACGAGAAATTATGCACTGAGCCGAACCATGTAACGTTCCCGTAGACTTCTTAACCCTGCATACAATTTGCGATATGCAGTGGCACCATTCCAACAAGCCTTAGTGTAATTGCAAAAATAAATTCTGCAATTAAAAAAAATTTAAAACATGGCGGAATCGCGACCGCCAGAATTCCTTTCACGCCGTCAAACTCATTTGTGCATACTGATGCACACTGAAACGTGCGCAATAGCAGCTGTGGTTCATTGGCAGCCTCGCGCTTGTTATATTTACATCTCAGGCACGACGGGCATCTAGGCATCTGACACGCGCACATCTTGTGCCATTTCTGTCACTCACGGGGCGTTCCAAGAGGCACATTACGACAAAGGCTAATCAAGCTACTCCTGAACACGTGTCGCCATCTGTATTTGGTATTAGAAATCTTCAACTTGCTTTAACTGAATGGGATAAGTTTGTTATTGAATACTGTACTTTACGTGTAATCTTCCGATATGCAGTTTCTGGAAAATGAAATATCATAAGATGCTTCATATTTTAATGTCTTGATATTTTTGTTAGTTGGCGTGATTTCGTTTTTATAGCTTGAGGAATTAACACTATTTTAATTTTTATTTTGTATTTAAAATGTACATCCTTTGCACATTTCAAGGCTTACTTTTTAATTCACTACATCCAACAGACCGCTCACGTAAATTATCGTGCATATTGAGACGTTATCAGTCGAGCAAAACGATCAGTATCAGAAACTGTGATATATTAAAAGTTAACTAATAAACGAGCAATTAAGCATAAACATAATAAGAGATTTTGCAATATTGTCACGATGCAGTTCTTTAAATTGACATTAAGCTTATCACTGTAAAATATGAAGATAAATTGTTATCAAGTGTCAAAAAATAAACAAAACGGCTTCCACTGTGAAGTTGCATCTTAAAGAAAGACTGACACCCCAAAAGTTTTTTTTACATTTTTTGCCTAGCGCTTTTTATTATGGTGTCAGAGGACTACCCAATCAATATTTTGCAACAGAGTAGCGTATTTTTTAATAAATCCAAAGACGCAACTGCTCGAAACCGAAATTGAAACTCCGCGCGCGGAGGTTGGAGAAGTGGAGAGAAGAGAGTGAGTGGCGGAAGTCACTTGGCTACACCCGACCGTGCGCTTTTCCTTTTCTTCTCCTCTTGCGTAGCAGACGACATGCGGCGTAGTGGGAACTCTTTTGCAGTTATGTATGTTCCGCTCGCTGTACTGTACTCCAAGATGAGTTGTTTTGTACATTGTGGAGTTGGAGATGAGTAGTGAGTGCCCGTGGTGAATTTCCATGATCGGCTCCGAAAAGAATACACCCAAGATGTTGCGTGAAGAGCTGACTCACATGTCCTGCGTCCGAAAAAAGTGGCATTGTGCGACAGAGTTTCCGAAAGATCAACAGGATCGGGACCAATGGCTGGCTGCAATTCCTGTAGAACATCTACGGGCTCCTCGGAAAGTGGACGCTACCTGATTTATATGCTCCTTGCATTTTGTAGAAAGAAATTACATTGAGTTCACAGTTGTCAAAAAGGAAATCCGATACGATTTAATTCAGCGACGTTTCGTCCACAACATATGTTTGTTATTTCTTGTTTGTCTCGTCAGTGATAATTGTAAAAAAAATGTAAACATAAAAAAATGTTTAAAAAAGCAAAAAAAAAAAAAAAAGGAAGGACGTTTTCATTGGGGTTTGAACCCGGTTCTGCCGAGTGTGAAGCGGACGTCTTTCCCGCTGAGCTACTGGGGGCCTCATTATTGGCGGATCTCTTTCCTTAGTGATAATTTAGCCGGTAAACTGCAGTTGGAAAGTTTGCTGCCGATTTTCCTCCAGCAGAAGCACTCCCGGGTCGAAATCGGGAAGCACCACGCATTGGCGACATTCGCACCGAGTAAAGAGATCGTACGCGTGTATATTCAACTCGAAGTAGACACGTCGTGCTTGACGTTTGCGCGGGCGATCTCTTCAGCCACGAGAAGGAAGCGACGGCTCGGCGACGTCTTCGTGCAAATCGGCTTGGTGGTCGGGCGTGTCGTAGGGGATGAATATCAATTCTTTTGATCAGTCCCAAATTTCTCTTTAAAGGCAGACAGAATTCGCCGGTACCGCGAGCGACAGTTCTGAAGTAGAGATCCCACGCCCGCCGTCCGCTGCCATCGCCGTCCCCTCGAGTCCCACGATACGCGAAACGACGCACGCACAGAATGCTTCCGGTTCTCTGTTGAACATTTCTTTTTTCAATCAACGTATTTGTAGCTTTTTAGAAACCACAAAAAATGGGTTTAATATTTTTTTTATATTTTTAATATTGAGTATGTGCCTTCAGTGACCCACGACTTTGATTAAATTTGATGGTCGTGTCGATACCTTAGAAAACGGCCCGTGACCACGGAAAAGAGAGTGAGCGAGACTCGAACCGGCGAGTTCTTGATCGGCGATTTTCGGGCGGAAAGAAACCGAATTTTGAGTCGCAAATTGTGTTCTAAATAGTTGGGCTCTCATATGTCATGTATAACTAAAAACCTCGGCGAGCATAAACACCTTGTCAGTGTCCCTTTAAGGGCATATTTCGCTATATATATATATTTGTTTTTTTGACTCGACATGCCAGTTTTTTTTCTTGTTTTGTTTTTTTCTACAGTTTTGATTTTTTGCCTTTCACGGTTCCGTTCTTCCGCAACAGCAGTGTCAGGGATGACTGAGCGAAAAGTTATTCCAACTGTTGCAGAAGTTAGCGAGTGCTACATTGCATTAATATTGGGTTAAACCTTTCGCTATTATTCCCACCACTGGCGAAAAAATATATTTTTACTTTTGAAGCGAACGTCTGAAATATATATATATATATATATATATATATATATATATATATATATATATATATAATTATCAAATTAGCTGATGAGCGACTTCCATCATTCTCTCTTTCTCGCTCCAGACAAACTCGTACTCTTCAAGAGGAGGGTGGTGGAAGAGCAGGAAAGTAAAATCCATATGCAAACGACCCACTCTATCTGGGGCTCATGAGTACTTTTTTTTCTGTGTATGGTACGCTTTAAGCTGACGTGAGTTAGACAAGCTTAGTAACTTCAAACAACGTCCAGGGGTCGACTCCCATTCCTCTTTTTGTTTGCAATCTCCCAGTTTAATTAGTTGGGCCTGTTATTACCTTTCACGCTGGAATAAACAAATACCGCAAAAAACGCTTGTCACGTATATTAATGCTGTGCAATTTCTAACTAAGGACAGGAGACTGCGGCGAAGGATGTTGCTTGTAATTTAGTCACATTATAACACAAATGTACTTCAGGGGGCACGTGCAATGGTGCGCAGTTGTGCACCACTCACTAAAGGTGTGTTCAAACTTGCGGCGGGTGCATATGCTTCTTGAACATTATTCTATTAAAATTGGCACTCTCTTAAATGATCTAAACTCGCTGATCTATCGCCCGTGGAGTGATTCATTACCAATGCTAGAAACTCAATGAGACAGAAAGCGCAAAAACCGTGAGCTCGAGTTTTCTCGACAAGACCAGACCAACAGAAAATGTTGTTACTTACAGTATTCGAACTCCGAAGCGAAAGATACCGGCCATACCAAGTAACTATGGTCGACTGAGGTTATTGTTTTAGGCAAATAAGACCTTAGGCAGAGGAGGCATGCTTGTGAACTTCGATAAACCTTTTTTATATTTTCAAATAAAAATGCAGGAAGATGCTAGTGGCAAATGAAATTGCATTTTTATCCTTATATTATAATTTGAAAACCAATTTATTTTTTCTTGTTCAATTTACTTTTGGGAAACCTAATGTTTGCGTATATTTTTATTCCTATTTTATTAATGCTGATGCCTCGTATATTACCTACTTGAGGTATTCTTTCCCAGAGGCAAAACGCTGTTCTCACCTTACTTTAATTATGGACATATATTATAATTACGTACCGGAAGCATGGTTGGTTGTTTTAATGGTCAATGACTTGTTTTCTTTCAATAATGTTCGTTACATGTGTAATGTTATTTTTATTTATATTCACATTATGATCCGCTAAATTTTTAGTTAGGTTTGTTTTAGTTTGCCTGGGCACAACGTATATTCATGGTGCATTTTTTGTATTCTGTTATGTGTTATGCAATGTTGTGCCAAGTACTCACCAAAAGGATTTAAGATGATAAACTAAATACCCATTTTAAAATGCATTTGGAGTAGTATATAGGTTTCTTTTACTACGAACTATCTTGATCAGAGTACAAATACTCTGAAAACGTAATTGAGTTACATTTTAAGATACTCGGCAAGTAAGTTGCAAGCAGGAAATATAAGAATAAAAAAAGTAAAATAGGGTGCTCTATTCTGATCACTTCGCAGGAAATCACAATCTGTTGTGATCTTTATTACTTTTAAGAAGATACTTATATGCTGCGATTGAGTTTACTATTTAAAAAATTGGGATACGCAACATTATGGGTACCGAACGATTTTAGGAACAAAAGGGACTCACGTATTGTCGGCATGACAACTGGCGTGCTTTGTTTGGCGCCAGGCTCTGCTCATGACGCATTCCGCAATAAGTTCGCAATATGCCTTGACGCGATTCGGCGGACATGACATATAATCCGGCCTTGAATATCTTTAACGGCCAAACTAGAAGTCGATCAGGTAGCCAGACCCGATGAAGAGTACGCGAGCGAACGAGAAGCTTGCACGCTCAAGATGAAACATCGGGTAGATGACAGCAGGCTCTGTCGCTGGTAAACAACCAAGGGCAAATATTTTGTTTCCCCAACCAAGCGCGAGGAAAAGCGCATATACGTTTAGACTGTCAAAAAAAAAAGGAATATTAGGACGGAAACAGAAGTAACACAAAAGAATTTCCCTGAAATCGCTTTCGATTCCTCACTCCACTTAGCAGAAACCTGGGGTGGTAGATTCTGAGAATAAAACAATGTGCGATATTAATTGATTCAATGACTGATTTATATAACAAACGCTTTCGAACAAGCTTCGGAGAAAAAGTTATTCAATAATAGGCACACCAGGGGATTTGGAGAAGCCTGCAGTCTAGATCACGGCCGCACAATAAAGCTAGCAGGATCTCTAAATTCTGAAGAAATATAGCAGCTAGAAGAACCAATACGCAAGTTTCTTTTTTTATAAAAAGAACATTTTGTATTTAGGTTAAACAGCGTCATTAAAAAAAATATCTCGCTCATTGTTTTGTATACTTTAAGACACACACAAAAAATATCAACTTTTTTTCCCCGTGTTTTTAACCATTATCTCAGCAATACTCTAGAAGGCAAGCGTAGACTAGAGAGTGCCCTTATGCAGGGCTTTCTGCGTACAAATATAAATGGTGTCATTAGGTGGTAGAAAATTAAAAAAAAATCTAATAAACGGTGTTTTTTTGTTTTTTTTTTGGGGGGGGGGGGGCACAGTTTAAACTGAGGGCCATGGGAGACTTCGGAAGGCAAGTTATGTTGGTAGCTACATAAACTGAGTAAAACGTTTTTACTAATTTTTGTAAATTCTCAACCTCTAGGGTATTATGTGGTGTCAAAATTGAAGCTCGACCTCCTTGAGTATAGCTATGACGTGAATAATTGGCGAAAAAATGTGTAGTGCTCGCTAAGGGACGAGAAATGTCATCCTTGTACACGCAACTTGAAAACCGAAACTAACCGACGACAGGTGCCTGTGACATCGATCCCCTCGACCTGCACGTGCTCTGGAACGCATGTGCCAGCGCCGCAGGTGGTTCACATGCAGCGGTTTTGGCCCTAGAGCGGCGCGATTTCAGCCGTGGCGGCTCTCTGGCCAGCACCAACGGTTGAGCGGCACGAGCGCCGCGACGGCAGAAATCACGCCGCTCTAGGACCAAAATCGCTGCATGTGAAACACGCTTAATGTGAGCAGAGCGACACAAACGCAGATCGGAGGAACTTACGTCACATGTGCGCTTCGACGAGTTAGTTTTGATTTCACGCCGTCTGCATGGATAACAACTGTGGTCCGCACAACGAATGTTTAGATAGAACTTCCGTGTCACGACTTAAATATAGGGGCGTCGAGCATCACATCTTCGACCGCTTCACGCATGATTGATTACTTGAACAGGTTTGAATTATTTAGCTAACAGATTGTCTAATTTCGTTGCATTTCTATGGCACCAGTTACTCCAAAATCTGCCATGAGCAAAAAAGAAACCCCTAGCGCGAATAATATTTTTCTGTAATTAATGACTCCATATAAAATAACTGCCTCTTCATATTTAGGCTGCTAGATAAGCGGAGCCAAGCCATTAGGAAGAGCAGCCCCCCCCCCCCAAACCAGTTTATGCGTATGCATCATATGGAAGACCATGCGATTACTTACCCACAAAAGCAATAAAAAAACGCTGCTCCAGAAGGCTGAACAGCGCCATAAAGAGAGAAACTTACTCGTAAAGCTGGCCGGTAATCACTCACTGGTTTATTTCGCCGTTGCATAGTTTACCATGAAGTCATCATTATTTCACCATTATTTTACTTGTTGGAGAACCGTACAAAGCAGTGGCGTTTTGTTTACGAAAATTTGAAGGATTAGGCTTAAGTGAGGATATGATGATATCCGTTTGTGTTTGGCATTTATGTTGTTTACATGCACAGCCAGCAGCAATATCTCCTGTCCCACTTTAGTTCAAACAATTAAGGGTAAAATGCCGCAGAAAATGCTTTGAACATGCCAAGCAAAAAAAAAAGAAAAGAAGAAAACAATATTGCTCCCATAAGAAATGCAGCAGTACAATGCAACATCATTAAAAAAAAAGCTTAACGTACGCGGTGCTGTTTTCAAGGCTCTTTTGGTGCCTGGCCTGAACGACACTGGATAAGCTCATTACACCGCACCCTGTAGATATCTGCCAATATCTACTTCGTTGTTGACTCCCAAAGAGCACTAGAATACGATTACTGTGCCATTTGATAAGTGGAGTAACCTTTACGCATTCACCCTACGCTTTTATCTGCATGCCTGTTCTGTATAGAGTGCCTTCATACACACGCGCGCTTTTGCTTGAGTGGTGACATCTCAGCCATTTTTACGCCCAATCGTTTCTTTATGCATTTTGAAGTACGCGCAATCCGGTGTCAATCAGCTCGAGCGCGTAGCTTTGGCTAATGCAGAGACGCCATTTTAGCGCCCAAGTCAAGCACCGAGTGCGTGAGAGCGTCACGCGCTGAACATTCAGTGCAACAATGGATGTCTTCACCCTGAGACAGACAGACATGTAGGCACCCTAGTTCTGTAGAGCTTACGCGCAACCTGGTGTCTACTCCAGAATATTCAAACATAACCGTAAAAAGCGAATTTCACCCTTGGGCCTACTCAAGGGCTCGCTAGGTCAAGTGGCCATTGTGGAAAGACGAAGTTTTATTTTGCTTTGAAGCTACCTAAGCGCGTTCGGCAAGGTACTTGTCGTTATATATATTATCTTGTTATCAGACGCTAACTAGTGATTGGTAAATGTCCACATATTCATAAACGTGCCGCAGTCTCAGTCGCTAAGATATTCAGTGGTGGGTGACAGGTTAATATTTATATAACTTTAGCACTGCCTTTGATAACACTTCGTTGCACGCGCAGCCAAAGCCCGACAGAAGTCACCGAGCGCTTGCTTGGAGGTGGACCTTCTACTGAATTCTTAGCACGTCACCGACCATTGGCGGTGAGATGTTTTGTTGGCGCCATCCTAAGGTTCCCTCTCGTGACGTCATTACCTTGCGAACAACAAGTTCGACGGTGTCTGTAATGAGCATGGTGGAGGCTCGCAATTATTGCGCTCTGAAACCAACACTGCCAACACAGTCAAGATTGAAGGTCTTACATTACTCTTATTTCTGTCGATGAGAAATCCTTTGCTGACGTCATAGTCAGCATTCCGCCAGTCATTGAAAGCCAACCACATAGACGCTTTCGATCGTACTCGTCGTCAATAGCTGCCAAGCGATGAAAGCTGGCACCTGCGTTAAGTTTACTAAAATAGGCGACAACCATTTATTTTTCTTACACGAGCCAAGGCTAACGTGGCTTGCGCACTGCAGGAGCCCCGTGAACTGCACTGGGAGAGCACTTGGCTTCGGTTTCTGTCTCATTAGAAGAAGCTCTCGTGCGAACTAGACTAGAGTGCGTTGGGGAACACCAGAACCGACGTAAAGCCCGGTTCACACAGTTGCGTTTGACTGGGCGTTTGACTGCGTTGCGGCAGCGAGACACCAGGACATCCCTGCTGCTTATATCGCGTGCCAAGACGATTCCTTGAATTGGATTCCACGCTTCGTACGAAGCACAGATGTGCCGGTGACTCGCTTTCGGTACTCGCCGCAACGCAGTCAAACGCACTCAAACGCAAGTGTCTGAACCGGCCTTTAAGGGCTGTACATACTCCGACGTTGAGCGCAGTGAACTCGGCGTAGCGAAGAACGCGCGCCTTCATTGGCCGGCAACCAGGAACTCGAGAGCTGCGACGAATCAGTATCTCGCGCGCTGCGCTACGCCGCGCCCGTCGACGTTACATTGGAGTATAAACGTACCTTTAGTCTCTACAACGTAGCTCTAAATAGATTTTGTCAAGCATCTAGTGAGAGCCAAATAGCTACGCTTTCAGCACATGTTCGAAGCTTAATTTTCGGTCGCTCTTTGGATGCCAAGCTCATGAGACCCCGAAATGTCAGCGGACATCAAAAGCTTGCTGAGGAGGTGCAGCTTCTGACGCATTCTGAAATTCTATAGGCCGTTTTATTTTAAGACCAACCGCGGACAATGCTACAATCCGATGGAACCAGTTAAGCAGCTCCAGAGGTCCATCGCCACGGAGATCGTTCTCAGTGGCATCGGAACAGGGGAAAGGGGGCGATCGCCCACACATTAATTACAGAAATTTAATAGAAACAATACTGGCAGGGAGAGAAAAATCGCTCTCTCCGCCCCCGCCCATTACCACCCCCACAGTCCCCCCTTCCCCTCTCCCGAATAGTTCCGACACCTCTGATATTCGTTATCTTTGTTGGCTCGCTGTAAGCGGCTAAATTAATCGCGCATGGTGAATACGCCGCGCCGCGATCCTGCACTTCTTCATCGCGTAATCGGTCTAGCCGGCGATAGCGAACCCACAAAGTAACCAAACGCCCAGACTATGCAACTTTGGCACTGCCGGATTGGGTCCACCGGAGCGTAGTGTCAACTGCTGTATCTACTGGGTGATTCAAGGAGACGGCAGGCTCTTTGAATCGACCGCAAAATTCGGTTTCTTATCCTATCGCGCTACGATTTTGTGCAGCGTTGGCCCCAGATGGTGCATTGTTTTTTGTAAAATTTGCAAAGAGCGAACTTACTTAAGGAAAAAGTAAAGAAAAAAAGGCTTAGCTCCTATGGAAACGCAGCGACGCCACCAGTCTTCAAACAACACGGCGCCGTTTCGCACGGGAGACAAGAGATGGCGCAAGCTGTCGCGACGCCAACTGCCGCCAACGAACGAACATACGACGCCGAGAGCCGGCGTCTTTAGCAGAGAAGGAACTGCAGTTCCTTGTTGTTACCGCGCCTGTTTTTGTTTCTGCTGACTGTCGCCGCCTGCAGAACGCGCGCCGCATTTCAGTCGAAAAGATCGTCTGCTAAACACGCCGGCTCTCGGCGCCGTATGCTCGTTCGTTGGCGGCGTTTGTTGCGCCATCTCTTGTCTCCAGTGCGAAACGGCGCCGTGTTGTTTAAAGACCGGTGGAGTCGCTGCGTTTCCATAAGAGCTAAGCCTTTTTCTTTCTTTACTTTTTCCTCAAGTAAACTCGCTCTTTGCAAATTTTACACAAAAAAATGCACCATCTGGGGGCAACGCCGCACAAAATCGTAGCGCGATAGGTTAAGAAACCGAATTTTGCGGTCGATTTAAAGAGCCTGCCGTCTTTTTGAATCGCCCAGTAATGTAACAGTGCCTTTTTCACTGAGTACATTGGTTGTTTAGCTCGTAGGAGAGCACAGGGTTCTTTTGCACGAAGCTGGTTAACTTTAGCCGCGGCAGAAAGTTAATCGCATTTCCCTGCGAGGAAGAATTAGAGTGTACTAGAATACTTGGGGTAGTGCTGGGACCCGAGCGGCTGGGCAACGGCAGTTCGTGAGGGCGCGTGTATTGACAGTTTGTGGCAGCGCTCTCGTGAAGTTACCCGGAAAAAATTGCGCAGCCCGCCACGTTTGGCGGAAAACACGTTTGAAATCGATGACGCTATTCCTTTTTCTTTTTTTTTCATTTTGAGCGGTGCGCGCGTTGGTGAACCGACCACGCTTTTATAGTTCCGTGAGTTCGATCGAATTATGTCTCGAATCTTGTATGTTCTGATTTTGCGGATGGTGAACACGTAAGGGTCGCGCCGAAATGCCGTCGGCGAAAGGGCGACAGAACTCTTGCTGCGTATCTGGTTGCCAAACAGGCTACATCTGAGTGGAAGTCGTGAAAACTGCGTCCTTTTTTGGCGTTCCAAAGGACAGTGCCACAAGAGATCTGTGGGAAAAGAATATGCAACAATCGGGCAAGCGGCTTAAAGAAACAAGCGCAGCCTGCGAGCTGCACTTCAAGCCCCGCTTCATCCTTCGAGAAGGCGTCCATATAACTGGCAGAAAGGAAGTGAGGCTTCCTTGTGGACACCCCGAGCCCCGAGCTTACGCCAGACGTGGTGCCGACTCTGCTGCCAAGTGCACCCCAGGACCTGAGGGGTGACCAGGGTGTAAGATAGACAGGTGGGGAAACGAGAGGCAAATGAGCGACCGGATTGTGTCCCCATCGGGATTCTCGTTTTCTGTGGCGCCATCTATGTGGAGCACCGCGAACCAGGGACTCAAACTCCTGGCTCCCCTTTCTCTTCACCCCAAAATAAACAAACAAACAACAAACAAGAAACCGAAAACCATTTAGGAACGAAATTTTTTGAGTAACCGGAACCGGAACGAAACCGTTATTTAAAATTTATAAAAACCGTAACCGTAACCGTAACCAGAAATTATTCACCGGTAACCGGTTTTAACCGATATTAACCGAAATATAAAAATATTAGTTTTTCTCAAATATGATCTGAAGGAGAGATCTTGAAATGCTGTGGCCATTTGACAGAGATATTCTCGGCGAGTGGTGCATCTGGTAATATATTTCCGTTCAATCTAACTTCCGGATTAAGAATACTTAGTTGGACTCAGTGGTCGAGCTTATAATAAAAAAACGTCTCTGTTTCTAAATCTGTCACACTCCTACATTGCTACATGTATTCAGTGCGTGTTGCCTTCAGGGTATTAACTAATAAGTTAGAATTCTCAGATGTCCATCCAACTCGGTTCTATCGAAACCACCGATGTTCCTGACATGCAGTAGCCAGTTTGAATAAACGGGGTAAATTGACCATTATGCAGAGCTGGCGGAAAAGAAAAACCTGGTATTCATTTAGTCTGAAACGTGTCGCGTGCGACGATATTGAAACAACACAAAAATAAAAAAATGCCAGAGGTTCGACATTGGCGCTTTTGTGTGATATATATATAACCCGGAGCGACGGAAGGAACGAGGAAACGTCCGAAGGGTTTTCGAGTTTTTACAGCGGAGCTGTTAAGGGCTAGGTTCCCCAGGATCGTGTCCGTGTATGTCGACACAAACCTACCTGGACAGCTACCGCCATCTATAAGCGACGGCGGCAAGCACACAATCAGTATGGCTTCCGCCGTCGCTCGCAGATGGCGGCAACCTTTCAAGCTATAATAGAAGAATGGGTAGTTGGGCGCGTTGGTGGGAATTCATCGTAGGAAACAGCGCGAAAAACAGACGACGACGAAGAAGAAGCACACAGTGTATCGAGTGCAGCTCCGCTGGTCTTCCTCTTTACGAAAGTAGAAAGGCTGAACGATTTTTTCTTTTCCTTTTCCTGCCGAGACTCTCTTCCGAACCGAGTGGCAGCCACCGGCACTGCCACGCATCTCAGTATGACAAGAGAACAAACCAAGGAGAAAGATGCCTCGTCGTCGAACGCGCCAACTCACTTGACCCCCGATGACGGAGCCGCTCTCGTCCAACAGACAGGGGATGCCATTTCTGCCTTCTTCGCCTCATCCTTGCTGCCCCGCTTCCATCGTTGATGCAAAGGTCGGTCTCGCCCACAGTGTGGTCTCGCCCCACACGGCCAGCAGTCTCAACAGTCCCTGTCGCAGAACTCTGAACGCGAGCTATTCGAACGTCAGCCCGGTGAGCTCAAACATCTACAGACGCGCCAAGAGATCGCTTCTAGCATCGCCGGGGCCCTTTCCATGCTTCCGCCGGAGGCATGGCTTCTATGGGAATCATTTCTACGAGAGCCACCAACCCGATCCGACTATTTCCGGTGGAGCCCCACCGCCCATTCCAGAAGCGAGGGTCTGTCAGGCCTACGACATTCTGCGCGATCTCGCCCAGAGCACCAGAAGTTTGTCCACGAGAGATATCCCCGAGATCCGTCTTCTCCACCCGTATCGGTTCTACTGGGATACCATGCTCACCAAACACCAGCACCCCACTTTCGATAGGCTGGAACTATTCCACGTCGTCGCCAGAGGGAACTGGAGGACGGATATATCATTTCCCAGACGTACAGGCTCGAGTCCGAGGTTTTCAGAGAGCTCCCCGACCAACTACCCAACCAGCCTCAACGCGTACGCCGCACGTCTCGTGCTCCCGCGAGCACCTGCTATTACCCAGGCACCAAGTTCAATAGGCCCCCTCCCCTAACTGTGGGTCCGGCAGCTACCCTGAGTCTTCAAAACCCACCAGTGCCGTAATCGACGGCACGGTCGTCTGCTCCTGGACGTTTTACCGGTCGAGGACGTTCTCGCCCATGCATTTTGCGAAGCTGGCGTCTCGGCTTTTCCTTGCTCGTTCTTGATGTTGGACCGAAGAAAACGACCCATTGGATCCGGACTCGACGGCCACCGCCGACGAGCGAACCATGGCGTGGCTCAGCAGGACCGACAGTGTCATCGCGCCCCACGCCGGTGACGACTCCTTCGGCACGTACGATGGCGAGGAGGAAAACCACACCAACAGAAAGGAACACACTACAGACAAACAAAGCGACGTCGAAGACTCCGATTCGTACCTGGGTAGCACTGCCTACAAGTCGAAAGCGACGGGACCTCCGCCGCCAGTCCACCCGACCCAGTAGCCACCTCAAGTCGACTGGGCAGTGTTTATTGAGGCATGTAGTTTTCACGGGCCGCCCGACTTCGGCGCACTTTCCATTTGCTGCATGAAGGCTTCTTGCTTTACGGCCCGCCCACCTCTCCCTGACCAGGTCCCCACAATCGATGCCGCCATAACCAACATGTTGGCGGCATCATCGAACGCACGTGGTCTGTACTTTAACCCCGTCTTCCTCGTATTCAAGTCAGCCACCGAGTCCCGCTTTGTTTTAGACTGCGCCGCACTTACACTCTTTAAAAAAGCTAGTAGTATTTACTAGGTAAGAGCTAGTAACCGCCTGTCACATATGTTACTAGGTACCTAGTAGCCTGAGGATAGTAACGGTCAAGCTAGTAACGGTTACTAGGTCACGAAGCAAGTAACTGCTACTAGCCTCAAAGTAGAATCCACGTATTTTACTACCTCTAGCCAACGTTTATAGATACTTCTCCAGTTCCCGAACTGCCCCTCTCCAGGCGGGCGCGACCGATCCCTAGGGACTGCGAGGGCGCTGCGATCGAAGCTTGCGCGTGTGTGCCGGCCAGGCCAGCTCCGGTTACGTGGTTGGGCTTGCATTTTCGCTCGCTGTTCGCGCTGTTTGTTACGTGATCTGTTGGTTTTCTGCCCTTCGAGTGTGTGATTGCTTTCGACGGTTTGTGATACGACGTTCGTTGTGACGTGACGTATGCACTTTTTTGCACGCAAAAAGTGCCAAGAAAACGATAGTGCCATAAGGGCCCAAAGAGAAAGGAAAAAGGCCAAGCTTGTATAGTGGAGCTTTAAAGGGGCGATGCAACAATTTTTGTACTTTGCGCAAATACCACTTAAAACGGATTCCTGACGTTAATGACCTATGAAACACGCGTTTGTTTTTCACCCCACGCAGTAGAAGTCCCAGAAAAAAATAAAGAAAAACGAGCGGCGTTCATTCCCTCAACTCGCGGCCAGAACAAGCGGCCACGTGATCTGGAGCCGATTATATGCCGCCAATGTTGATCATAGCCACGCGCTGGGGTTGGCAAAGCACAGGACACGCGCTGAGTTCCCGACATTGTTATGGCTCGGCTATTGTCGTCGTTGCAGCGATTGGACACGGGCCACTACCCGAATGCTTCTCGAGCTAGGAATTATCACGAGCCCAAATTGAGTGCCCACGCAATGCTCGGTTCCAATCTATGAACCGCATTCAAATATCGTCATCGGGGTGTTTTGCGATCCCCACGTTACGTCATCAAATTTTGCAAAGGAGAGATTGAATGAAAATGATCGCTTTTGTCTTTGAAATTACAGCGCAACAAAGGAGTTTCTTGGCCAATGGCGTTGCATGTGAGTATCCTTGAGTCCCACTAGTGCCAGTAAGCTCGTGTAACGTGAAAAAACATTCCAATTAAATATCGTTGCACCGCTCCTTTAACTGTAACAGGCTTTGTTTTGCGCGTGATTTGAAGCCCTTTTTTATTTTTTGCGAGTTAGCAAAATAAAATTGATTGTGTTACGGCTTGTGTAATGTGTTGTGAATGAGCAGTTTCTGTAGATACTTTACTAAATTGCAAGTTGAGCAAATCTTCTAAAATAGCATAGGTAAGATCGATATATTTTGTAAGACAAAAAAGAAAAAAAAATGCCCAGGACGGCGCGATTGCGACGCGCAGCTTTTTTTTTTCGCGACATTAAATCACTATTTGCGTTCTGTGAATATATGGAATAAATTCATACCGACCGCGCGAACGATCCTCGTCTCGCTCGTTTTTATTGACGACGTGAGGCAACCAAGCATAGTGACAACCGCTGCGGGCCAAGGCTGAACCGCTTGCACGTACGTATTATTTTCGGTGTTACATCATTTGCAAGTTACCTTCTGTTCAAAAACGACCGAAATTAAAATAATAGCGCGTTACTCGCGAAATCAGCCGAGATCCCGGGCTGCAGTAGGCGTGCTGAACATAGCGCGCAAGGGAGCGGCGATCGTCCTGATGGCGCAACCTTCGACCGCAGCGCTGCGGTGGCGGGGACCGCGCCGGGCCGCCTCCTCCCCACAGGCGCGCCGAGGAGATACGGAACTGGAGAAGTGTCTATAAACGTTGCCTCTAGCTAATAACAAGCGCTACCTCCCGACGGAAGACCGGAAACGCAACTAGTCACGTAATTTCCGGTGGAAAAAGAAAAGGTGTGCGGTTATGCCACTTACCACCAGGTGGCGGGCGCAACAAAAAATTTAAACTGGAAATGAGTAATCCAGGTGGCGCTAGTCACCGTCCAATTAAACGTACACAAAAAAGAAGCCGAATATTTAGTTTATTTCAATTCTTCCACATTTGCTTTTACATATAAACATGCACACCCACATTTTTAGCACACAATCGACACGATGCATTAACACAAACACACGCACTCACAAACATAATCGCTAGCTTACGGGCGGGGGCAGTGGGGATCGAACCCAGGAGGTTCCCAGCGCAAGGTTTCAAAGTGAGACGCGTTAGCCCACTCGGCCACTTCCTTTTTTTTATTTATTACATGGAATTTGGTCAGGTAAACACAAGGCACTTGAAATCACAGTACACCAAGGTTGTCGCTAGGTCTCATGTACAGGCGTCGACATACATTTCGTTCATCTAAGGTTACACCAGTGCGGCTTCACAACTTTATACAGTATTTTGTATTGAATATTACGTCTAAAAATCCGGAAGATGAATACATTGATTCAAGAGATCATACCAGTCTGGGCGTTCACCAACATGGTCAAATACATTTCGTACATGTGATACAGTTTCTATAAAATTCGACTTTGTTGTCCGGGGAGCGTCAGCATTTCTGTCAATCATTCTCGTTTTCCAGAGACTATGCAAGCCCATCAGTGTAAACAGATCATAAGGGAAGCTGTCATTCGGGTTTAAAGGTAGAAAACGGATTGTGTATGCGCTTATATTTAAATCTTTTTTCACAGTTCTTTGTAACACATCCCAGAAGAGGTAAGCATCAGTGCAGAAAATAAAACAATGTTCTATAGTTTCTGGTTGGTTACAAAGGCGGCAGTTCACTGACCACGGAACGAAAATGCCTTTTTCTTGAAGCCAAGGCTTGACAGGTAGCGTAGAAGTGTGAAGTTTAAAAAAAAGGTTTTTGCAGAAGGTGACACTCGCATTTTCTTCACACGTTTAAAGACATCTTGTTCCTGACCGTTACCAAATAGGCTTCGATACAAAGGTACAGGAAACACAACGTCAATCAGATCAGCATAAATTGTTTTCCGGGAAACTTCAAATAAATACTCCAGAGAAAAACGGGTTTTCAAAAACTCAATCGCGCTAACTACTTCTCCAAGGAAACCGAAAGGTCGCAATGTGCCCACAGGCACAGATGAGACTACCAGGTATGGTAAAGCTTCTGAAAGTTCTGTTTGCACGTAAGTGCGCAGAAAATGATGGGATACAGTTCGGAAGAACATAAAACGAACAACCACTTGTTTTAAGAATAGGTGAATCAGCCCAAGACCACCTGTATCAATGGAGCGAAAAAGGTTGTCTCGTTGCATGGGTTCCCAAGTGGAATCCCAGACGAAAGTCGCGAAAACTCTATGGAATTTTTGAATCTGGCCTCTCGCACAGCAAATTACCTGGAGCACGTACCAGAGTTTTGATACAAGGAAAATGTTACAAGCTTTAGCGCGTCCAAAGATTGACCACCGATTTGATTTCATTATATTGGCTTGACGATTGATCTTTGCCACACGTTCAGACCAGTAATGACCACTGTTCCGAATGCAGCTCAAGGAACTCCTAAATACTGAGGAGCTACACAGCTCCACGCAATACCAGCATACCTCGAAGGTGCTGTGGCCCACTGGCCGCACCAGAAGCCAACGCATTTTGAGTTATTTACCAACGCTCCCGATGCTTCACAAAATGTTTGAGTTAATGTAAAGACATTGTTGACACTTTTCTTATCGGCACAGAAAAACGCTATATCATCGGCGTATGCCAACACTTTCACTTCCGCGGAATAGAAGCGATAACCGTTCACTGCAGGGTGGGACAGTACACTCAAGCAAAGAGGTTCTAAGTAGAGAGCAAACAAAAGAGGGGATAGCGGACACCCTTGTTTAACAGACGATTCTAAATTTATAGGAGTCGATAGTGAACCATTAACAATGAGACGGGTAGCACAGCTTCGGTAGCATAGTTCGATTCCTTTCAACAACGTTGGTCCCGGGTTTATGTGTCTAAGGATGGCGAAAAGGAAGTCATGGGATACGCGATCGAATGCTTTCGCCAAGTCTATTTGAACTATGGCGACCTGGGCCCGTTTGCTCGAAACGCTAACCGCGGCTAAAGTTAGCCGCAGTACCTAGAAGAGGGATTTTAAATCACGTGACTGGCTCGGTAGGTATGCGGGGAAACATGGCGGTGCCCCAGTGAGTGAGCGCTCGCTCGCTTCGGAACTAATATGTCGTTGTAGCTGCAATATCGAGCGCGTTAGTCAGCAACGAATGGTGCAGGACGCTTTCGCTTTGAATTTCCTCACTTAAATCTCAAAGCATGGGCAATGACCTCGCCGCAATTTTTAGATAGTCTCTCGATTCTGGCCAATCCTAAGCCTAAATGAACGCGATAATTGTTGGCATGGCAATGTCTTTGGAAAGTGGATCGCCTTGACTCGATCGGCCGGGTATTGATAGCACACAAAAGCAGACAGCGTCCCACTAGACCTTTTCTAAGTTTCCAAGCGCCGAGGTGCAGGCTGCGAGTGTAAGTTGCACGCGCTGCACGTGCTGGCGTCTGCAGTAGTAATTGTTCTAAAGCAAAAAGTCTAAAACAAATTTTGCCTTGCACGCGCGTTCGTCAAAGCCTTATTATGATTATTTACTTCGAATCTTTTATAAGAGGAAGACCAGCGCGCGTGGACCGTAGAATTACACTTCTAGCGTTCTGCTCGATGCTTGGGTAATTCAGAAAAAGGTCTACTGGGACGCTGTCTGCTTTTGTGTGCTATCAATACCCGGCCGATTGAGTCAAAGCAATCCACTTTCCAAAGACGTTACCATGCCGACAATTATCGCGTTCATTTAGGCTTAGGATTGGCCAGAATCGAAAGACTATCTAAAAAATGCGGCGAGGTCATTGCCCATGCTTTGAGATTTAAGTGAGGAAATGCAAAGCGAAAGCCTCCTGCACCATTCGTTGCTGACTAACGCGCTCGATATTGCAGCTACAACGACATATTAGTTCCGAAGCGAGCGGCGCTCACTCACCGGGGCACCGCCATGTTTCCCCGCATCCCTACTGAGCCAGTCACGTGATTTTAAAATCCCTCTCCTAGGTACTGCGGCTAACTTTAGCCGCGGTTAGCGCTTCGAGCAAACGGGCCCTGGTCATTATGCCGAGTACAGCTCTCTATGACCGAGCGTGCAACGTGTATATTGGTCTGTATGCTACGCCCCTTAATTCCACATGTCTGATGGTCACCAACGACACTAGAAGCGACGTACTGAAGCCGTTTTGTCAGAATCTTAGCGAATATCTTATAATCCACATTGCAGAGAGTAATAGGGCGGTATCCTTCTACGTGCATAAGTTTATCTGTATCCTTACTTTTGGGAATTAATACTGTATGGCTGCTACAAAAGGATGGTGGTAAGCGTTCACAATCGTACGCTTCCATAAATACTTTGTGTAAGAAAGGGCACAGTAATTCCTTGTACTCCTTGTAAAACTCTGCTGGGAGCCCATCCGGTCCCGGTGTTTTAGAGTTAGGCAACTCATCTATCGCACACCGGATGTCCTCCAGCGTTACTGGTCCACTAAGTAGTTCGCGTTGAATTTCGCTCACCTTAGGCAACATAGAAACTAAAGTCTCTGCCATTTGACTGTTAGAAGATGGCGTTTTCCGGAATAGGTTTTTGTAGTGGGATTCGAATGTACCCATTATATCAGCATCGTTGGTTGAAAGGGTTCCGTTGCAGTTCAAAAGTTTGATTTTTTTGGAAAGCCCATGGCGCCTTTCATCATCAATGGCACGCCGCGAGGGTGTTTCAGATGACAAGAAATGCCTACACCTAGAGCGTACCAGTGCACCATTATAGCGATTTTGCTGATAGCGCTGCAGCTGACATTTGACCAGTATGATTTCTTCTTGAAACTCACCAGGTTTTTCACATTCCAATTCATAAAGGCTATTGAGGTTTCGCAAAAGGGCAGTTTCGTCTTTCTTTGCGTGAAAGGATGCAATACAAGAAAATTCGATCGCTTCATTTTTGACCTCTTGTTTAAATGAGTCCCATTGGGCGAAAGTGCCAAATTTTTCATTCTTTGACATATTGTTAAAACATTCATGAACACGTTTTTGAAAATCATCGCTACTAAGAAGTCTTGTGTTCAATTTCCATAATTCCCATTTTGGACGTGACTTATTACGTACGTCTGCCCCAATACGAACCTTTACAAGGCAGTGATCAGAAAAGGACATAGGTTTTACTTCATAAGTAGACACATGCGAGAAAAGGTGGCTTGAAACGTAAACACGGTCAAGCCTCGCGTTACTGTGAGCATCAATGTGAGTGAATCGGCTAGCAGTAACCTGAGAAGCACCGACATCAAATAGGTGGAAGCTATATGTGAGGTTGTTTAGTATGTCAGCACTGCTGTCAGGTCTTGTAGGAGGCACTGATCTATCATTGATATTACAGACACAATTGAAATCACCAAAGAGAACAACTTGCCTATCGGTGTCGAGGAAGGGGGAGAGATTTTCAAAAAACAAACGTCTTTGTCGAACATCGTTGTAGGCATAAATGCAAATTAAACGCCAGGAAATACCGTTTAAGAAAAAATCGCAGCATATGAACCTGCCCTTATCATCCACAGCATGTGAAAATGACGAGTATTCTAGTCTCTTCTTTAAGAACAAAAGGCACCCTCCCGACAAGCCATCCGCATGGCTCACACATACCTCATAACTTGAGAGGAAAGGGTCCAAAGCACGAGCTGTGTCCTCGTCGGACGATATCTTTGTCTCCTGGACGGCAACAAAGTCAATCTGTTCCTTTGAGAGGACCCTATACAGTTGGGATTGACGTGCACGCGAACACAGACCTCTGACGTTGATGGTAGCGAAGCTCAGGGGAGGAAATGCCAGGGAGGTGTTAGTTAAGGGGGTAGTTCATCAGCGTCTTCCACTACGTCAGCAGGCCGGGTGGCCTTACTGTAAGGGTGCTCACACACCTCCGCTGGCCTGCGTTTTGCGTCGCCTCTCTCGTCGCTGTTGTGGCCGATCGCGACAGCCTTGGTAGACGACTGAGACGATTTTTCCGATGTTGGGGCAGGTCGTTTGACAGATGTTCCGCTGGAGGTGTTCGAGCGTTCTCGTCGAGGTGATGATTCCAGTGAAGCAACCGCTGACGTCGTACTTAAAAGAGGAAGTCGCTGTCTGACAAAAACTCCGTGGGAGCTGTGCGAGAGTCGTCTTGCACAAACGGTTCAGACTTTTCATATTCAGCGGTGATCGTTGCCAACTCAGGGCTGACGTCAGGTGGTGGTTGCAGTGGGGCTGCCAGCTGTACCCCTGAAATGGTGCTGGACGGGATGACTTCTCCTGTTGCATCGACCACTTCGCTTATGTCCATTAGGTGATCTAGGACAACATCTTCAGCTGGGCTTCTCGCTTGTCGGAGCTTATCCGCATAGGTGGTGACGCACTCACTTGTTACATGACCATAGCGTCGGCATTCACCGCATCGTGGGGTCCTACACTCGCGACGAATGTGACCGATTCGGTAGCATCGTAGACATAGTGGAGGGCGGCCAGGCACGAGCACCAAGCTTCGACAGCCGAACACCGTGAGCTGGTGTGGTATCTGGCTCGCGTTCATTCCCTCGTGAAGGGTCAACGTCACTTCTTTGTTGAGCGTTTCCATCTGTTCCATTCCGGCGCAGCGCCATTTTTCTCTAACAATCGAACGCACCGTGCCAAAAGGCGACAGTGCTTCTTCGATGCGCTGGTTCTCCAAGTGAACTGGTAGCCAAAGAAGCTTCAGTTTGACGTCCCTGGTGTCCGGGTCGATGATTAGACATCGGCGCCCCTTAACGCGGAGCTCTGCTTTGGTTACGAGTTTGGTCTTGGCCAAAGCGTTTGCGCAGGTTACCATCCAGACGTGACTCATCTGGAATTGGCCGATTCCGATGATATCCTGGCTGTCAACAACGTCCCGCAAAGCGTCTCGGAAGTCTGTTGCTCGGTATGGCCGCGCGGCGAGATCTCCGTGTAGGAAGACAGAATTGAGGCTCAAATTACCTGTCGGTAGACGGGGAAGTACGGTCCGGTACTCTTCAGTCGTCATTACGGTGGTACTGGCCGAAGCCTCAGAGGTTCCCCGGCCTGAAGCCGGTGCGTTTTCACTGGAGAGCATTGAAAACACGACCGTTCCGAACGGCGTCTTCTTCTTTCTCCCTCGGCCACTTCCTCCCCGCTCACTTCTTTGACTGCCATTAAGCCTTTCTGTCATACTGACCATTTGAGTGCGCAAACTTGTCGTGTATCAGCACGTCAGTTATTCGCAGTCGAGAGGTAAGTTGCGCGACGAAGCAAACCGCATGAAAGCGACGGGAACAAGCGGCCAAGGCGATGAGCGACGTTTCCTAGAAATTAAAAACCGAGCGACGCGACGGGTGACCGTGAGAAATCGCCGTCACTCGTCGCTGTCTCCGTCGATCGCCTCGTCGCTCGCTAAATCGATACATGCGGTCGCCGTCGGCGAGAGAGAGCTTTCTTGCCGTCTCCGGCGGCGAACGAAGGCTGTAATTGACGGAGAGTACGACGGCAGCTGCACTCCTTTCGCGTGCTGCACCTACAAAAATGCATGCAAAATTAATACCGCGTGCAGCTCGCGTCTTAATTTTTGTAGTACACTGACGAATGCTCGCGTTTTTTTGGCAAATTCAGAAAGACTCGTAGAATGCCAAAGAGTTTTTTTTTCATTAGTCCCAAAGCTACATACACTATTAACGACGCACATCAACGGTTGTGACAGTGCACTGTCACGACCGAAGACAGCTCAATCAGAATCATTCAACCACCGAGCACACACAAACCGTGAAGAAGTTCTCAGTGTCAAGTAGGAGGTGGAGAAAAGCTTCTTGGACGACGAAATCCAACCCAGTGACAGCGGCACCGGCTCGTTAGAACTATCCTCGGTGCAGTCCAGGTCCACGCACACACTCGCCCCGTCGAGCGCACGAACGTTAACTATGCACTCCAACGCGGGAACACGAGAGCTGCACACGACACAAGGCAAAAACGGCAGTTTCACATCAAAGAAATTAGCGTCTTGCGAACTCCGACTGGCCCCGACCGCCCCAACTTGCTTGTCGTACAATGTTGCCAAGCGTCTCTTGTGAGAGAAAAACATATGATTTAAAAAAATATAAATATAAAAAAATATTGAAAAAAAAACATATTGAACTTTTTTTGTTTTCGGAAACGTTTTAGTATGTGCTACGTGGCTATTTTCATCCCAGTTAAAACCAAAATGAAAATATAAACGCTCACAAACGAATGCAAACGAGAAGGAAAGAAGTAAGCCGCATGGCCATTGCATCAACAATGGCCGCTGCGCTCGCTGCAGCGCTGGGGCGCTGGCTTCCACGTCGTGCTGGTACGGAGGCTGCGATCGTTATAAAGTCAGCTCCAACCCTTAAACATGCCCCCTCATACAATATTTGACGCTACGATTGCGTGTGGATACCTGCCCCTGCGATCCGAAACAGCAAGTACGTCGATAACGCTGGCAATCGGGTATGAAGCAAGCGCCGCCATCTTCTACGCGCCTTTGGGGTAGTAAATAGCTAGTAAAAAGGTAGTAATGGCTGCATTTGCTAGCTTTTTACTACCTATCGCGCGTTTGAGGTAGCAAATAGTTAGTGAAAGGTAGTAACGGTCAGAAATAGGTAGTAACTGCTGCAGTTACTAGCTTTTTACTAGCTTTTTCTTAAGAGTGTACTCCTTACCTCCAGGCACCTCAGTTCCGCCTTACCCGCTACCCCAGGCCATCAAAGTAAACCCCCTCCCGCCTCAAGCGTATTTGGTGAAGCTCGACATTGCCGAGGCCTTTTACCATATCACGCTTCATCCCTCCTCCCGTAACCTGACCACATTTAGAATAGGCTGCCGTTACTGCCGTTTTTGCCGTATGACCTTCGTGATACACCCGGCGCCGTTTTACAGGCAGCTCTTGGCAACAACCATTGCCAGGGAAATGCGCGCGCGAGGACTCTGGGCTTGGTCAGCGTTGGCTTGGTCCACATAACAACTTTTTGTGCGCCCATCCCGACCCAGACAGGTTGGCGTCTATGGTGCGCCTCCTCGTGGAGGACTTGCTGCAATCGAGATTTCGCTTAAACCTAAGCGACACGAGCAGAGCGCATGCGACGCATGGGTTTTTTGGGGCTCAGGCCTGACACAGCCGATGACACCATTTCGCACACGCGAAAACGGCTTTGAGCCATTCCTCGCGTCCTTCGCTCGTTGGGGCGCTCCAGGGGGTGGCGGGCTACTTGGCATTTTACTTTTCTCTCTATAACTTTGGGTTTTTTCTTCTTCGTCCCTTGTTTGACAAAGTTTCAGACCAAATTTCTCTTTCACTCAACTGGCTTCCCTTTCTTCTGCGTGTTTGGCCGACTTTGCCGCACTGCCGACCGCTCCCCTTTTTCCCCGCTACCCGACTGCACATGGGCAGGTGCCTCCGGATTCGGTTACGGCGTAGATGTTGGGGACTGTGAGCAGGCAATAATCGCCTTTCTGCCGAGACCAATATGCCTCCGGGAAGGACTCGCGGCGTTGTGGTGCGCGTGTATTGCCGAGAAAGGAGCACTTCTGCACACGGAGAACAGAGCTTTGGCTCTCGCGCTGCGCCGCGGCCATGGACGAGCTTTGCCTTGGGCTATTTCCTTGTGCCATTAATTTATTTATTTATTTAATGAACTTTGTTGGAAAACCTCAGGAAACCGTTCGGACGTTTTCTCGATTCGTCCGCTGCCCTCTGCACGAGAAGGAAAAGATGTCTCGCGCCGAGAGCGCGAGGACTCGATGGCCCGCCGGCTTACCATCGCGTGTCAAGCGCACAACGGCAGGTGGGCGGGGCTCATGACCGACGGTACCCATTTTATTGAGATATCTTTATTAAAAAAACGAAGAGAGGCGGCACTGGCAATAGCCCAAGGTAAAGCTCGTCCATGGCCGCGGTGCAGCGCTAGAGCCAAAGCCGTGTTGTCCGCTTGTAGAAGAGTCCCTTTCCATAGCCTCCTCTATACGGAGAAAACCTGGACATCGACGGCGGAGCCATAGGGCGAGCGGCCGCAGAAAAAAGGAGAGGAGAAGCGCGCGAAGCGGTGACCAATATGGTTGCGCAGAGCAGAAAGGGCAGATATAGACTGCGAGCGCTTGGGTCATGAGCGGCCGCTCCCCGAACCACGTTTGTTTTTGTGTTTTCGTCACCGTCGTTTTCGTACTCCGGGAGAAACGGCTGCGGCGACGGCGGCGATTCGAAAGGGCGCTGGCAACAATGCACGATGCCGGTGGCGTCGGCAGAGTTGTCGGTGTGCCAGCGGAGTGCGCCGTCGTCGGACCATCGTGTCGTGCCGCGGAAGAACCAAGCAGTTTTGACTGAGTAGTTTCGACGCCCAGGTGCCGAGGACCGTCATTTCAGTGGGAGTGTCCGATTAGCCACATTTGGAACGTCGCGTGTATGAGCTTCAACTGGACTACAGGCGCAACAATGTAAACAGTTCGTAAAGTAGGACTAAAAATGTTTATTGTGGACGCTGCTACCGCTCGAGCCTCCGTTGAGTAAGCGACGAAGACTGATAAGGTATGCTAATTACAAAAGTGAACACGTAAATGACAGGTACAGACATCTACACTGTGTGCATGTCTGTCCGTGTCCTTCACGTTTTAGTTTTTCGTCCTTAGCACTAAAACGCGAGTTGCTCTCGTTTCTCACGGAAGCTAAAGTTGCGTATCATATTACTTGGTTTCACCTCATGTGCGAGGGAAACCAAAGCTAGAAAGCGCGAGCCCAGCGCTTTTTGCGTTACTGCATCGCACGCACGCTCGAGCAAAGCAGCAATGCACAAAGCGTCGGTCTCGCGCTTCTATATTCGTTTAGTCCTATGTGGGAGCGAAGGCGAAGCTATAAGCATGAGAGGATAGCCCGAGGAAAATCATTAACTGGATAAGCGCGCGTGCAAAGCAGCGAACGTATGAGTGCTCGGCTCGCACGCCTAGCACTGCCTTCGCTCGCACGTAAGATCAAACGAAGTATATCTTTGACTTCGTTCAAACCTAAAGTGAAACGAAGTATATGGCCCATGAATCGCCGAACGCTCCAAGCACCAGATAAATACCTTTCCGGGCAGTTCGTCGCACAACCTCCAACGCAAACGAAAGCGACGACCGACCGCTGCGGAGATGCGGACGCAGGGACGGCGAAAGGGAAGGGTTGACGTTGACTTTCTCTTCTCCGCGATTCCAAAAAAAAAAAAAAGAGGAAAAAAAAAGACTGTTTCTGCGTTTGGCCGCTCGCTCTTTGTGGCGCTAGCAGTCTAGCTTCCCTCCGCTCTTGATTCCCCGCCCCTCCTCTCCTACTTTCGGCGGCCACTTTTTTCGCGACGTGCCAGGCTTTCTCCGTATAGAGGAGGCTATGCCCTTTCTCGCCAATGCACGCGCACCAGAACAGGGCGAGTCCTTCCCAGATGTATATTGGCCTCGGCAGAGGGGCTATTATTGCCCGCGCATAGCCTTCTATAAGTACTCCAAAACCGACTCCGGAGGCATCTGCCTATGCGCTGTTGGGTAGCGTGGAAGGTGGAGCGGTGGACAGTGCGGCAAAGTCAACCAAACACGCAGAAGAAAGGGAAGTCAGTTGGGTGAAAGAGGAATTTGGTCTGAAACTCTGTCAAACATGGGACGCAGAAGGAAAAACAGAGCCATAAAGAGGAACTCAAAATGCCAGGTAGATCGAAGCCTGTATCATATAATATAATATAATATAATATAATATAATATCATAAATTATAATATAATATAAGCACACCCGCCAGGACATTGGGAGGCCCAGAGTTCAAATCCTGGCTCCGCCATTTATTTTCGCTTTCGGCGGTTTCGTAAAACATTGATTCATTCGATGAAGTACTGTTCATTCATCTGCATATTTTCGAATATATATATGTATACAGTATAAATTAGGTACGTCCGCACTTTATTTTCATTTCTTGCGTCCACACGTTGTTTTAGTTTTTGTTGTATATAAATGCGCCATTTTTCTAGCGTCACAGAATCAGCCAGCGAGAGATGTTCGCTTCGATAACCACAGGCAATTGCTTGGAAATAGCAAACATGACGTAGGTGTAACATGGCGCAACAACGAAGGCTAGGGAAAGGAACGAACAACACATGACATATTTTGCAGCTTTCTGTGTTGTTCGTTCAGCTCCTTTGTCTTCCTGCGCTTGGGCTATTGCATTTACATTATGTATGACTTTCACCAACTAGCCCAGCTCTCAATTTTACTTCTTTATTGCACTTAGCAGTATTTTACTAGAGGATGGCTATAGTTCTGCTCCTTCCGTCAGTGTGGGCGAAGACTCGTCTCCATGTATTAGGTTGAAATAAATTACAGCGACGAGAAAGGGCGAATGGCTCTTCCAGAACCCAGTGGGAACGTTCTTAGGTTTAGCTACAAATGAGGGGCTACGTGCAATAATGGTACAAGTACACTTGTATCATTCCTGATATTCACGGTCCCAGTTGTTACACTCACTGATCTCCACTAGAGGGGCTGGATGGCACATTGAGCAAACAGGTATGAAGCCACCGGAAGTGAGCGAGCTTGTCCCGGAAGTGAGCGCTTGGCAGGCTTTGTAATCCTTCCGAGTGCTGGTTCGAAAACCGTCGAGTGCGTTAGATTTTTGCTTGTTCACTCAAGAGAGTCTGCTTGTTGCGCAGTAAGAACGCATGCGGACCCGAGAAGTATCATGGGAAGCCATTCAATGTAAACATTGTGAGATTCTAGTTGATCAAGTTGTGACTATGTCCCAAGTTCAAATGCCTCATTCTCGGGATTTAATCGAGAACGGGAGTATTAAAACCCAATCAAAGACACAAAAAAGCATGGTCCAAAATATCGACTGAATGCACTAGGAAGCCCAGCGCACGCCCGACTTCCGGGACAAGCATCGAACTTCCGGTGGCTTCACTTGCGTTAGGCTCGGAGAGCAGCTAAGCGCCATCCAAATTGTTACACTAGGCATGTGGCACTGTACTTTCGGTTGTAGGGAACACTGTACACTTATATATTCGAAGTTCAAGCGCTATGTTGACATTGACAGGCACAAATAAAATTATTGAGCGACTTTTTGGCGAGCTCTGCATTTGCACTTGTACCACTATTGCACGTAGCCCCTCAAATGCTGCCCAACAACAAAGTAGGGATATTTATTTCATATTTTTTTATATAGAATGCGATGATCCCCAAGTAGCGGAAGTAACATGTGTGCTCGGGTATCAAACTATAGAATGTAAGTAGATGTAGTGAACAAGCGTTGGAGACAGAAACGTGTGCAACTTTTGACCAATTAGAAGTATTAAGACGTTTCTAAGCTTCTTGAATTTCACGTTGTTGTATATGTGGGACACATTAAACCGTTTATTATAAGACGGCTGTCTAGCATTCCAATTAAACAAATTATTGGAAAAACCGAAATAAACCGGTTTTTAGGAACTTGTAACCGGTAACCGAAACCGTAAAAATTGAAACCGTAAAAAACCGAAACGAAACCGTTATCAACAGGAAGCGGTAACCGTAACCGTAACCGAAACCTTTATTTTTCGGTTTGAGTCCCTGCCGCGAACTCTCACTCCAGGCGGGCAACCGGTGGCGACCGGCTAAACTGACGGAGATTTTTTCTTCTCGCCGCAGCGCCATCTGTCGCAAATCGGGGGTACCCGCAAACAGACGAGTACACAATCCGGTCACGGCGCTGCGGTAGGCCTCTATGGGCCGTTTCCCCACCTGTCTATCTTATACCCCATTCACACGGCAGCGTAAAGGTACCTTTGGCTTAGGTCCTTTAGCTAGGGTGCCTTCATGTGCGCTTTGCTTGGGGTGATGACATCTGGCCATTTTGTTTCTAACGTTTATTTTTATTTTTTGTTCTCAAGCGCGTGAAAGAGCGTGTCCCTGCACGCGCTCGTTGCGTTAACTGTGCTACAGTGACATTTTGTTTCCTGCGATTTCTTTGTATTTTTCCTGTGAGCGCGTGCTGTCGGCATCGGGTACTACAAACGATGGCATCACCCTAAACAGAGGGACATCGAGGCACTCTACCTTTAGCTGAAGGTGCCTGTAGTAAACGGCGTTCTTGATCACACGATAAATAAACGGAGCACCTTAAATTGATGTCAATTGCATTCTTGCTAAACTGCGAGAGGAGCACGTGATAAACAATTATTCCTCGAAATCGGTTTGACGGGCAGTTTTTGATTATTGTGTGTGAAATATCACATTTAAAACCTAAATAATATTTGTGTTTTGTGGCATTTGTTTTTCTCTAAGTCTAAGGGCACACCTAAGTGAGTCTTGCTTTAAAACGTCCGACCTGTCTGGCCACACTGGCCCTGAATCATCTGCGGGTGTACGAGTTACCATTGCGAGGTGGGCAACCTTTTTCTGTTTAGTAGCTCTATTTTTCCGCAGCTCTCCCTGAAGTAGCTAAATAGTGCCCGGCAGAAACAAACCCCGTCGGAGTCTCACGGTTACGCCAGTCACACCATCGAAAGGGATGGACGACGATGAAGATAAAATGTCCTGGGCAGGAGACTCGGACAACTTGTCTACAACCTTGAAAAAGAGCTCGCAGTGGTCCATTGCGTTCGGGTTCGTAGCAGACATTGTTTTCCGCGTGCCGCCGCTGCTACATGCTAGCTAGAGTATGCGTCCATCATTATTCTATTATTCCATCACATTTGCGTTCACAATCATTTCATAATTTGATACTTATATATATTAAATTTGTTATATTGAATTTAACAAGATATATAGTTACATATCTGTGATATTATTTTGAGTTCATGGGTCCGAGGCTACTCCCTGTAGCTGTAAAGGGAACTTGGCGAGCTCCGTTTAACACAGGACCTCCCTTAGCGAAATGGACCTTTATGCGCCGTGTGATCATGATCTCCAGCTACCTTTACTACAGGTACCTGTGCTAAAGGTACCTTTACGCTGCCGTGTGATTTGGGTATTACACCCTGGGGGTGACCCTCCCGTAGGACGAGTGGAAAGGAAGCGGAAGGCAAGTCCACCAGAGCCTATCGTTGCAAAGCGTTCGTGGCTCGCTCGGGAAACTGACCCGTTGTCACTAGTTGTCACCAGTGGTGAACAGCGAAGCTCCTGCCGTGATCAGACAAGGCATCGATCGCGACGCAGTAGGCTCCCTGAATATGCCAACTTCCTACTGTGCTGTTCACAAGTTCAGCAACTTCGACGGTGTTGCTTATTTGAAGACTGCTCTTGAGCCGAAGTCTAACAATATCAGCATCGAAAGGGCGGTGTTCATTTGTTTCGACAACTTACCTCATGTAATATGCCAAGTATACCTTCAGGGCCCTGTATGCGCTGCACAATGTAACCATGTATTTCAATGCCGTGCTGTAAACTATTACAACATTTACCTTGCCTTATTTACTTGTGCTGTTGTTTGCTGCTCTAAAGGATGTGAAATAGTTGCTTGTTTTCTTACAAGTGAACATCGGGTGGTCTTCGGATGGTCGTGGCAGCCATGATGAAGTATAAGATTCTCATCTCTTTGCGACCGTCGCATCGGTGGTTTGTCGCATAAATGAACACAAGAATGAGTGACAAGTGAAGCTAGCTGATTAAGGTCAAGAAGAAGACGGGCATAAAAGAAGACAGAAAAGTTAACCTGGGGTACTTAAAAACCTACTAAAACAATCTCGGGCTTTAGTATGTGCCGTTTCGTTCAACCGCTAAATAGAACAGCAAAAAAAAAAAAAGAAGAAGAAAAGAAATTGTTTTTGAGTTTTAGATATTCCCGCCACATATCTAATATTTTGGCCTTCTGCAAACAAGGAAATGAGTATTTCATTTAAAATGCTCACCATTCGACGAAACGAAAGTCCCAGCTAATTCTACGCTAAAACAACTTGCAATACGCCTCTTTAAAGTCGATATTGTTTTTATGTGAAGGCAGAGTAATGTAGCTTGTACCGTTCAATACATTGAAGCATCATGTTGCCAACGGTCGTGCCACAGCGTAATTGATGCCGCAATACGACCGCTATAGCAGGTCATAGCTCTATCAGAAATCCTATGTGTACCCTACCAAAGCGGCACCAAAAATTCATATTTTCGCGCCTGCAGTTGCGCATGCGCACACATTCTGGGTAACGCGCCGGTGTCAACACCTCTCGCGATCAATACCACGCGCCTCAAGCGAGCTGCTCCGGTCCCAACACTACCCAAGTATTCTAGTGTACTGTAGAAGGATTTAAGGTCACGTGACCGGCAGAGCAGGGACGGTGGGAAAACATGGGGGGGGGACATGGTTGTGCCTCTCCCAGCGACCCTCGCTGGCTTTGGAACTGCAACACGCTTGTTCGCAATGAGTGGTGCAGGAGGCGTTCGCTTTGACTTACTTCACGTAGTTGAAACGTAAAGTATTAATAATGTACTCTCTTCATTTTTTTGTTTTGTTTAAGATGGTATTTTTTTCTATTCTGAACATTCCTAAGCCTAGAGGGACGAGGTAATTGTCGACATGGAAACGTTTTTGGAACCCTAGTGGATTATCCTGACGCGATTTGTCGGGCATTGATGGCGCGTAGAAGCACACCGTGTGCCCATTTTCACTGGAGTCAAAGTACGCGATTTTCATTTCATAAATAAGGTTTTATGTACAGTTCTTACATGCTGGACAACTATACTGGTTGTGTGTCATCCGTGTTTTCGTGCTCAATTCTTCCTTGTCGTTTCTAGTACTGAACATTGTTGTCCTCTTTCGCACTGGGAAGAACATTTTAATGAGGTTTGTCTTGACTTCAGACAGCCAAACATAAAATAACTTGTCAAACACGTGTTAGTTTGGTTTTACCTCAGACATTATCTGTGCAACGAGCAAGACAAAGAGTTTCTCTAGCTCAAATGTATTTTATTTTAATTTTATTTATTTGTTTGTCTTGTGTCCAGAAACAGCCGAGGCCTTAGTACTGGTAGACACTCACGCACAACATACACTTTAAAAAGAAAAAGGAAACACGTACACATAATGGCAGAACACATATAAAACCCGAACACTGATGTTAGGAAATGTAAATGGATAGTGCGCTTTTAAAATCGCACTCCCTCCCGAAAACGTGAACCACCGCGCTCCGTGCTTTAAAATTGCTTTGAATTTGTGAAGTCGGGGAAAATGAACATATATTTTGCGCGTAAAACGTGTTGTGGTGTCGACAGTTCACTCGGGGGACATGTATAGAAAGCAGAGAAGCAAGCCTAGGGCAACGTAATCTACTATGCACAGTTTTATACAAAAATAAATAATCACTAAAACTGCGACGAGCCTCTAGTGATTGCAAGTTGAGTCGATCTAACATTGAAACGTAGCAAAAAAAAAGAAAAAGCCGGTGGCCGTAATAATGGTCGTAAATAATGCTTGCCAACTTTCGCTGCACACGTTCTAGGCCATCAGAGTTGGTCACACCCAGAGAGTTCCAAACTACAGAGCCAAACTGCAGTTTTGAGCTTAGAAACGATCTGTAAAGCCCGACGAGACAGGACGGCCCTTTGAGATGAGGGGTAATACGTGAAAACAAACCCAAAAGGCGCAAGCAAGAGCTAAACGAATTTGACACATGATTTGTAAGACTAAGGGATGAATCAATATACACTCCTAGGTCACGTACCCAATATTCGCGTCGCAATAGTTGATTGTCCAGCTTATACAAAAAATCAAGCGCACACTTCTTCCTTGATAAGGAGATTACACATGTTTTGTTTTTTTGGCGTTTAGACGTAATTTATTTTGAAGACACCATAATGAAATAGCAGTAATATCCTCCTGTAGCAGAACACAATCAACATGTGATTTTATCTGTTTGAAGATCTTAATATCATCAGTGAATGGCAGCAGATTTGAACGTTTTACGCATCGCAGAGAGAGGCGTCGTTGGCAAAAATATTAAACAGCAAGGGTCCTAGAATAGGACCCTGAGGAACGGCGGATGACGATATGTATGATTTCGACAACACACCGTTAATACGAACGTTGTTAAAGGTACCATGAAATGATTCTGAAATCGAATTTCATCCACCGGACGTCGTAAAAGGTGTGAAAAGAAACACAATAACACAAAAATAGGGAGCCAAAAAAATTCTTTGCTATAGAACTTTTAAAAGAAAACTGGACTCTTTTGCGCCTTCTTTTCTTCGAAAGCTCTCTGCCTTTTCATTGCTATGCATCCGCGGAACTGCAGCACGTCAGCCGAATCCACGTCGCCTATTGGGTAAGCGCCTACCTCACCAGCATTGCGATCATAAACAATAAATAGCCGGGAAATGTTTCCTAAAAGTTTTGTTAAATAATATTCAGATCCACATTTTGTAGCATAATTAGAGATGTATGGCGAAAATTGCCAAATTTGATAATGCTGAGAGCCAAGCGCCATCTATCGTGTGGTAAACGAAGCTGAGAGCCAGCTCCGGAGCTGTCCTTTTACGATCAAATCAGCATGGCCGACAGCGTCGCTTGGTCACCGTGGTCACGGCGACCAACGAACGTTTATTTTTTTACGTGTTCTTCTCGCGCGTTCCAACTTCAAGCAGCAAGAAAAAAGTACTTGAAACAGACCACGACGAACAAGAAGGCTGGATCCACAAACACTCGAGAAAAGCTACGACGGTCAGGAATCCACCTACTCCGACCAAGCGAGCTGCACAGATTATAGGCCTAGCAGGCGCAGCGTTGCTTCGACGGTACTTGACCAAGACAGTGCCCACGACCGGTTGGCGTGCTGAATGGAATATGCCCGCGCGACCCTTGTGGACCCTTCCCGTATTATAGTTTAATCGCTGACCTCAATTTTAGATTAACAGGTGAGATCAATCCCTTCCCTTGTCATCTCCTTGTTTTCCGAGGCAGTGTTGACGAACACTGTCGTCTCGTCGATTCTATCCACTTGTTTTGTGTGATATAGAGCTCGAATAAACGCCGTATGGATTACCTTCGTAACACGGTATGTACACTTTGTTATTAGTATGCCATTTTTATTCTGACTCGACTGCACGTCACTGTCGAGCTATAAAAGTTCGTGGGAGCTATGTGCAATGCAGGGCCAACCTTCCTTTGCCGAGTGCCACGTCAGTATCGAGTTGCAATCGTAAAAGATCGGTCCAGAAGCGCTCACCAACAGCGCTAATACAGCACTTCCATCAAACGCGCGTCCGCTCCGAGTGTGAACAGGTATTTACGTGGCTCTTGCTGACACTGTCGTAGCACAAACGTATGTTTTTTAACGTCGGCTCGCTCCTGCATCCCCGAGGCCGCGGAAAACGCCCCGGCGATTTGTTTCTATCTACGTCGCTTTGCAAACGACTGACACGGGCCGCCTTTTACCAACAATGACAGTTGGGTGTGACTTCTGGAGTCTTCACCGGAAGACTCGCCGCACTTCCCAACAGGCATACCGGCGTATGAGACTAGTCCCATGCTGTCGCTGTAGCGTAACATATCTCATTGAATTTCGCTCAGCTGCGATGTGTCCATGGCTATCGTGGCGATGAGAGGCGCCGATTCAGAAAATACGTCGGTGACATTAGAGAGTTTTAGTAATACGTATAGCAGCAAACGTAAGCCCCCTACGTTAGCGTTAACGCTGCGTCCTTCATACTGCGCATGAGCCATACGTACTTACTGCGGCGAGCTATGCGTACGTACGCTCGCTATCGCTTTTTGCGAGCGTACGTAGCGGTCCCCTGCGTACCATTCTCGTTACTCTCGTCGCGCACGGGAAAGCGCGAGACTACTCCAGTTTGGAAAATGGCGGCGGTGAGGCAAACCAGTGCAAGTGCTACGCGCGTTGTACGGGTTCGCTTCACCATTGAAGATGACCTCAACCTTGTGGAAGAAAGAGAAAGAAGAAGGGAAAAAGGGCGAGGCTCGTGGCGGGCGAGGACACGCGGAGTTTGGAGCTGGAGACAGACGAAAGAGTGTGTGCCGAGCAAGGCCTCCAAATGGAGACCCAGACCGCTAGACAGCCTTGGCCCTCTTCTTCATCGGACTCTGAACTTAAGTACAGATAAAACCTTTTCCCAATGGTAGCGCTTCCCCGTGTGACTTCCCCGGAGCGAGTGGAACTCGGCCTGATCGGGCGGTATTGACAGGCGACCCACAACCTCCTCAAAGAAATCAACGCGACGAACCCTTTCGAGCACCCACAAATATGGGTGTCGGTAGCCAAGAACGTTGGCAACGCCGTCGAACCCCAAAAAAGTGTTGTTTTCTGCGGTCGGTACGCGAGCGGTGCGACCTATTACTTGCATACTTCCAAGCAAATGACGAGGCCAACATAAGATAGTAGGGATCCCGCAACACACTGGAGCGAACCATCGATTGAACTGCTGGTCACACAGCCCTAAAAAAAGGCAAAACACGTTCACAACAGGCAACTGGAAAGAGTATCACGCACTACGTAGCAAAGCGAAGAGATTCGCAGTGTTGAATTGGCTTTACCGAATACCCGCCTTGGATTGTTTGAGGCAGTTCATAGGAGGACATCTAGATGGCGCTGCAAATCTTTACGTATCGTTACATATGCGTTTGCCTTCCGCTATACTAAAAGTGCGCGTTCAACGCGCTCCGTAACGTTACGTCGATAGCTAGCGTGCGTTGTACGCAGTGCTGACGCAAGGGTCTTTACGCTATTCTAAAACTCTCTATTAGCGCAGTAAAACCTACCGGCGCACCCCCAACTCGCCTCCGCTAACGCTCCCATTCTCCTACTGCCGAGAGAACTTCCGGTTCCTGTCCCAGCGTACGTCACGACCGTCAAAATTACGCCGCAACTTGTTTTGCGGTCAGTTGAGAGAGAGAAAAAGTCGATATTTCACTATTTTTTTGTGTAGAAGTTAATGAACCGAGACGAAAACGGATGCCTGTTCGGCATTCAGTGAACGTTGAAGGTTTAATGTATAAGTTATCTGGAAAAAATTAAAAAGGTCATTTCATGGTCCCTTTAATGCGCCCGGACAGATATGACTGAAACCACAGACATATCGGCAAACACACTCCATATTTCGATAACTTGTGCACTAAGAGGTCATGGTGCACAAGGTCAAAGACTTTACTCAGGTCAAAATTAATGGCGTCGACCTGCCCATGGCTGGCAACAATAGAGCCAACGTGACTCAAATACTCAGCTAAGTTAGTTTAAACACTTTTAGATTTTACAAATTTTGCGTATAATACGCTGTGTCGCGAAAATTCGGCAGCGCGTACTCCGGTCCCCGTCTCTAAAAAAATTTCCACGAAAGACACTTATATTTGCAGCTGCCAATAGCTGATATGGGCCCTCGTCAAACTTTGTTAGATACTTTGGCGCACCTAGTAGAGAAGGGTGGTTAACTTTCTGCCGCGTTTAAAGGGGGAAGGGGGGGTGCAACGATCTTCGGACTTCGGTCAAACATTTGTGGAAGTTGCCCTCTGACACTTCTGAAGTAAAGAACAGAAAACCAATTTCGCCTGCGTGTCATAGTTGTTGCGTAAAAAAAAAGATAAATATTGTCATTTCGGGCACCCCTCAACTCACTCCCAGTCTTCAGGGTCACACCTGGTCGCACTCCCAGTGACGTCATTCGGAGTGCCGTGTAGCTTCCCGTGTACTATCTCGGGGGACGCTTCTTCTCCCTCTCTGCTGACATTAGCGGGCGTTGTGCTGCAGCTCAGAGCCGAGCGAGGTCACGTAATCTTCTCGCCGTAGTTCCTTCGGCTGCCACTTGGGGCTGCGGGTGGGGGAAAAACATCGACAGTTGCTTTGCGATTATGCAGCGGAATCGCGGTATGTTTAATAAAGGAGGTGTTTTCTCTATCCTCCGGGACACGATAAACAACGTAAAAATAACGAGACGCAAATTTTTTTAATCATAAAATCGTTGCACAGCCTTTTTAGAGTTAACAAACTTCGAGCAAACTGGACTAGAAGGATTAGTAGGATGCGATATTATCTTTCGATTGCTAACTGTGCATTGAAAACTCTTTGTTCAAGGTTATAAGAAGACAACATAATATTTCCCGATTATTTAAATCTTTTTAAATGTACTTTTGTACCTCCTAGCCCGTATGTACGTCCTGACTGCAGTGCAATGCGTGCCTGACTGCACGTATTGTGGGAACTTAACTAATTATTGCATTACTTGCTATTTTGTAATTTTATTAAAGGTGGATTTATTAGCACAAGTTATTCAATGTTGAGTGAGCATAACTCAGATACGGAAGCATCAAGCAAACTTTAAAATACATAAGCCGAGCATGGGAAACTTGAGGACATAATATAAGGCAATACAGATTTTCTTCCATGATTGCGTTCTGAGCGGGACGCTCGTATGTACTCAAAATGTGAAAACTTGCGCATTCGCCGTGAAAGAGCTATTTGGCCAGTGTAGCACGGCTGCTAAGCTTAAGGTGCAACCCCAGCGTGCATGACGTTTTGGTGCTTTTTTGATGGCTTATAACTTTCTTTCTATGTATCTTACAATTATAAAGTAAATGTCAAAACAAAGAGCTGCTTTTCAACAATACTTTAATGTCTCGATATTACGGTTATTTTTAGTTGTTAGTTATTTATTCAGCTTTTAATAGACCACAGTCTGTAATATTGAAAAAATTATTTCTCGAGTTGTAGCGTCCCATCGCCCACGATATTTTACGTGAGCGTTCGGTTGGATGTAACAAATTAAAAAAATAAGCAACAAACTGTACACATAATGTATATTTTAAAATAAAAAATAAAGTTTAAAATGGTATTATTTTATGGCGCTATAAAAACGGAATCACGTCAACTAATCAAAATAACGAGACATTAAAGTATGAAGCATCCTTCGATATTACATTTTCCAGAACTTCCAGATTGATATATTACACGTTAAGAATGTTATAAGACCTCAAACTTTTCCCATTCAGTTACGGCGAGTTGTAGTTTCTTAAGATAAAATACAGATGGCGACACGTGTTCAAGAACAGCTTGATGTGCATTTTCCGTCGTGTGCCGCTTGGAACGCCACGTGAAAGACAGAAAAAGCGCCAGATGTCAGGCTGTCAGATGCCTGGATGCCCGCAGTGAGCGAGCCAGAGATGTCAGAACAACAAGCGCGAGGCTGCGGGTGCACCACAGCTACCTTTGCGCGCGTTCTACTGTGCCTCGGTACACATGCCCACCGCGATCCAAACGAAATGGGCGCCATGAAATGCATTCTGCCATTTCAGATTCCGCCACGTATGCGAGAACATTTTAGTGTCTTTATCACTTGCAAAAATCATTTTAGCAATCAAAGTATGCTTGTCGGAATGGTTTGACTATATTTTGTTTCAGAAACCACCTCGGTGGCTCTGAAGTGGCAATGATATTAAAACAAAACACAAAACATTAAATCGTCTTAGTGTCTCTGAGCCAACGCGCTGGCTCATGAATCCATATTTGTCGGGTTTAAATATCGGCCGGAGGCCAATCAGATTTCGGTTGCACGTCAAATGATCTCCAGTTAGTCAAAACCATAGCCTCCTCTATACGGAGAAAGCCTGGCACGTCGCGAAAAAAAGTGGCCGCCGAAAGTAGGAGAGGAGGGGCGGGGAATCAAGAGCGGAGGGAAGTTAGACTGCTAGCGCCACACAAGAGCGAGCGGCCAAACGCAGAAACAGTCTTTTTGTTTTTTTCCTCTTTTTTTTTTTCGGAATCGCGGAGAAGAGAAAGTCAACGTCAACCCTTCCCCTTCGCCTTCCCTGCGTCCGCATCTCCGCAACGGTCGGTCGTCGCTTTCGTTTGCGTTGGAGGTTGTGCCGGTTGTGCGACGAACTGCCCGGAAAGGTCGGTATCTGGTGCTTGGAGCGTTCGGCGATTCATGGGCCATATACTTCGTTTCACCTTAGGTTTGAACGAAGTCAAAGATATACTTCGTTTGATCTTACGTGCGAGCGAAGGCAGTGCTAGGCGTGCGAGCCGAGCACTCATACGTTCGCTGCTTTGCACGCGCGCTTATCCAGTTAATGATTTTCCTCGGGCTATCCTCTCATGCTTATAGCTTCGCCTTCGCTCCCACATAGGACTAAACGAATATAGAAGCGCGAGACCGACGCTTTGTGCATTGCTGCTTTGCTCGAGCGTGCGTGCGATGCAGTAGCGCAAAAAGCGCTGGGCTCGCGCTTCTAGCTTTGGTTTCGCTCCCACATGAGGTGAAACCAAGTAATATGATACGCAACTTTAGCTTCCGTGAGAAACGAGAGCAACTCGCGTTTTAGTGCTAAGGACGAAAAAATAAAACGTGAAGGACACGGGCAGACATGCACACAGTGTAGATGTCTGCACCTGTCATTTACGTGTTCACTTTTGTAATTAGCATACCTTATCAGTCTTCGTCGCTTACTCAACGGAGGCTCGAGCGGTAGCAGCGTCCACAATAAACATTTTTACTACTACTTTACGAACTGTTTACATTGTTGCGCCTGTAGTCCAGTTGAAGCTCATACACGCGACGTTCCAAATGTGGCTAATCGGACACTCCCACTGAAATGACGGTCCTCGGCACCTGGGCGTCGAAACTACTCAGTCAAAACTGTTTGGTTCTCTTCCGTAGCACGACACGATGGTCCGACGACGGCGCACTCCGCTGGCACACCGACAACTCTGCCGACGCCGCCGGCATCGTGCATTGTTGCCAGCGCCCTTTCGAATCGCCGCCGTCGCCGCAGCCGTTTCTCCCGGAGTACGAAAACGACGGTGACGAAACACAAAAACAAACGTGGTTCGGGGAGCGGCCGCTCATGACCCAAGCGCTCGCAGTCTTACTCTGCCCTTTCTGCTCTGCGCTACCATATTGGTCACCGCTTCGCGCGCTTCTCCTCTCCTTTTTTCTGCGGCCGCTCGCCCTATGGCTTCGCCGTCGATGTGCCAGGCTTTCTCCGTATAGAGGAGGCTATGTCAAAACAAACCCGCAATTTTTTTGTTTTTTATTTGGGCGTGTTAAGTGATTTTTGTTGGTTTGACTTGTGAAACCCTAAGATCTGAATATTTGCTTTGTTTCACCTTAGTTCTGAGCGCAGCCAACGCTACGGGCTGATGGAGCCTCTGAAGCAGCGCCAAGAGCGCGAGTTAAGCTGTTCGTTCTCTTTCTGTGCCTATGCGGTCGGGCTAAACTAGAGGCACTAAATAAGCTACGCTTCATACACATCTTGGTGTTTAAAATGATGGTTGTCAGTTATCTGAAGCTTTATCTGAAATCGCAGGAAACGCTTTTTCGTCCTCCACAAATGTTTAAACAGTTCGCGACAAAGCAAAGCAATATTACGTGAGCTTCCTGACACCGCACTTTTGAATCATGACGATCGGCAGTTGCATTTGATTTGTTACTAACTACCAAGATGGCGGCGCCCACAACAATATCGGGGGAAAAGTGCCGATACTCTAAGCGTAGCTCATTTAGCTCACAGGCTAAACCAAGTGCGGTGGGGGATCGTTGGCCGAGTGTGAGCTGGCACCGCAGATCAGAGCACGTGGAGAAAGGCTGGAGCGCGAGCTCCGTTCAAAGCACGGAGCTCACGCTGTAGAACATGTAGGGACTAAATCCCCTCGATGTGTTTGCGTCGGTCTTTCAAGTAACCTCAAATGTGCCAGTGCACGAGGCCCGTCTCTCGAGCGGCCCTTGGAGGCAAATGGCGGCCCAGCACTAAAATGACTGGCCCTTGAAAGCGAATGGCGGCGGAGCACCCGCTCGTGGCACGTGTCTTGCGCGTTTCCACAACAATGGTTGGCGGTACTTGTAAAAAACGCCTTTATCAAGGGGCTTTAGCAGGGACCCTGGGTTCAGTCGCCCATCTGCATCCTACCATCGTGCGATCGTGTGCCACATATACTGCGTAATGCACGTTAAAGATCCCGAGCTAACAGTTGTACTGCACTTTTTATAATCTTCAACGGGTGACAATGTCGCCCTACGAAACTGCTGCTCTCTGAAAAACTGACAACTAATTTTGAATGCGCCGTTACATTGAATTTTTAGTGTGTGTTCGCGTGTTCGTTCTTTTTTTTGTTTTTGTTTACATCTTTGATTATGCGGCTCTCACTTGTGATGAAACAGACTATAGATGTCGGACTTCTGGAAAAATCTTATATAACTAAGAAAATGGCACGTGAACGCAAAAGACAAAAGCGCACTTAATAAAAATAATTGAAATACTAGAATTGATTAGAATTGTGTTTTCAAAGGTTTGAGCGCACCAAAAGCTATAAAAGCGAGCTCGATGCTTTGGATGGTGCCCTTGTTCACTGGAAGTGTAGTTCAGGGCATTATGCTCGCACTTGTATGTTCCGCTTCGCTCGCACGATAAAACCAAATACTTTACTGGTAATGTATTTAGTGAAACAAAGCTTACCTTCTGTATATGTGCAATGCCCTCAGTTTTCGCGTGATTACACACTTGTTTATCATTATTGTATTCGTCTCCCACTGCGATTCATTTCGTGCTCTTTTGTGTGCTACATGCATTCGAGACCAAGGTAACCCAGGATAATTCTATTTCGCGGATTGTAAAAAAAACCTATGCAACTTGCCACGTGTGCCACAATCAATATAAAATATTCTAAGTTTCACATGTGACCGCTTGCCTGAGTAAACATTGTTGTTTGTCAAGAACAATTTCGATTGTATGAAATCACGTGGGAAAATCTCATTCTAAGCACGCGACCGTTGGTAGGCAGTGAATACTCATAATCGGCGCCGAGATGATTGACAGGTGGAGTTTTTCTATCAACCCAGAGTTAGAATGTTTCCTTCTTTCTGTTGTAAGCAATCAGGAGATAACTTACACCAACTCTGAGGGTAATAGAGTACTATGAGTATTCAAGCATAACGGCCTGAGCAGTATATATGTGTACAAGCTTCAGCTTTTGAGGCACCCTTAACTTTCGATACGCTCAACGCTAGTGTAAAATGTAGGGCTGTTTCATTCTTAATCAGCGTACCATGTGCGTGCTTACACTATATTTTATACAACGTCAAACTCTACCCGTTTGCATCTTTTTCATTTATGCACACCACTACTTGCGCGCATAAATCACTAAATTAAAACTGGTACAGGATGGCACCAAAAAATTTTACAGGGTTCTTTTTTATTGCAAAAATAAACTACGCATCGCCTAACTCTCATTCTCCGCCCAAAGGTATCGCTAGGTCACAACCAGATGCCAATGTTTCATCCCGAACGGACACCTTATTCAAAAGTTATAAGTGGTTTCCTGAAAATTTCAATGGGAAAATGGAGCCCATTTTTGCCCGTTTTCGGTTTCTGGTGCCATAGAGCCCCATGTATTCGAAAACTCCGTCGGCCGCCATTTTCCCATTGAACTTTTCAGAAAATCACTTATAAATTTCGAATAAGGTATCGGATCGGGCTGAAACTTTAACATCTGGTTGTGACCTATAGCGCTACCTTTGGGCGGAGGATGAGCGTTCGGCGATGCCTATGTTTATTCTTGCAATAAAAAAAAAGCCGTAATTTTTTTTGTGACATTCTGTACATTGTTTAAACTATGTGCAAAAGCTATCCACAGACCCAGAATCTTTGCCTGGCCATTCGTTGCATTTTTCACTGGATTCGTATTAAAATTAATTCTTATCATTTATTGTTGTGAGTTAATTGTTAACCTCGGCATTTTTTTATTATTTTTATATCCCGTACCAGTCCTACTTTGGGTTTACCAAACTCAACATCTAAACCTGAGTGTCATTCTTTTGTGTTTTTCAGTCTCGTGGTTTTGGTCAAAATAAACACCCAGCTACCTAAATGAGACACCTGACCGCCCAAAAAATAGTTCATTTGTTTTGATTTTTTAGGTAGTTAATTCCTCAAGCTAGAATTTCGGAAACCCAAGTCTATCACGTCATCACGTTTTCCTGGAAATCTACAAAGAGTCAAACACATGCACGCCAAAGGGTCGTCGGCCCGTCGTATTGCCACCCGCAGAGCCGAGAAAGCAACAATCGGTCACGGACTTCTAGAAGATTCGGGTTCATTCTTGCACCAGACGTCTTTTGCCCTGCTTTCTTGTTCTCGGAAGTGCCAGTTCATCCTCGCCCCGAGCACGCGATGCTCGAACCTTCTTTGCCGAACTTTCGAGATAGTGATGCACTGTAGATAACCAGCTGCCCGCGACCTTGTCGAGTCAGTCTCGCTCTCGCTCTCTGTTACGCTGCCGAATCGCCGCTTGCTTTTCTGCTGCCTCGACGCTCTTTCTCTTTACTTATTCTGTTTGGCACAAGTTCGCCGATTAAACCTTTATTTTTCAGTTCACTGTTCATCCTTTCGTCACCTTCATTCGTGACAATATGAATCCAATCACATTGAAATATGTGTAATTGGCCTCTGAAATCTCCGATAACGGCGCACAGGCAATTTTATATTTTTCAACGCGTCGGTGGTTTTGTTGTGCATGTGCCTTGCCGTTTGGCTCAGGACGATTTTCGCCTTTTGTTCTGCCCACATTTGCTGGAGACGTGAGCTCGGAGCGTAGGCAACTGGCCCGCTTGCACGAGAACTGGCGCAGCCGTGCGCGTTCCAAAGAAAGCTCGTGCAGAGAAAAACAAGCAAGTGACCAGGGATGCCAAATTCAGGGTATAGAAAAATACCCCACTGTATCGAAGCGCCACCACGCACGATTTCTCGCATTGATGTACAGGCCTGGAAGGCGATCCCACCGCCATCTGTTGGTTCAGAATCCGGGAAAAGGGTGTCATTTTGGTTCATAGAATGAGCAGTTTCGTTTTGACCTTTCCATTCTTGGTGAGCCGATCAAAATTTCCGGTGGCAGGTTGCTTTATAAAGACATTGATTGAATACCGAGATTCTTGTACACATTCACGCGACGAAACAAGCAACACATATATGCACTGCAACCACATGCGACGCCGGTACATGGCGGCATTGAAAAAAATTACTAGTCCTATGCGGTAATCTACAGTACACATGGGGATCGGTGGCCGAGTGGTCTAACACACACCCGTTTATACTTAAAGAGGTTGGCCTTCTTAAGGCTGCGGTCCCGCGGCGGCCATGAAAAATGGCAATATGTGCCCTTGTTTGCAGCGCGATTCTGACACTTAGTCAATACCTAAAAATATTTAACTCATGTCACCTTATAGAATAGGCAATGGGCCTCATTTGGATATATGATATATATTTCTGAAGCAAAAAGCGAGATCGGGGAGGATATGTGAATGTTGGTGTTTTTGGTCCTACATGGTTTGGTAGTACAAATGGGGAGAGTTTACCGTTAGAGAAATTTGCGCCAAAATTTCATGGTTTGTGGATAAAGAGTGTTTTCTTTGCACAGCGTGGCCATTTTTTTCATTTTCGTTTTAGTTTCGGAAATTTACCTCTTGGAAAATTGGCTTTACGGAAGCATATTCACGAACTATTTTCTGGACAAGTGTGGCATATTTGTTTCTGAAACTACTTATAGCTATTGATATATAAAACCTACAAACGTGTGTTAAATTTAATTAGGATTGACGTTTAATTTTTCTTGTAAGACTCGCGTAAATACCAATGAAAATGGTAAAATCAGACTAACATCGTTTGGTAGTACGAATGCACCGGTATGGGTTGTCAACACAATTGATCAACCTCTTAGGCAGAGACAACTAAATATGTGCTATTTTGCATAGCGAAGCCCTTTTTCGCAATTTCGCATTTGGTTTCTCTAAAAAAATTCATAAAGTTCAGGCAAAATTGCATCCTTCTTAGACGCAAAAAATCACATTTGTCTATATTTATACTATTCGATGGGTAATCATGTTTTCATAAAGAAGGGTTAATATCTGATATACAAAATAGCAGCTTTTGTTTTCAGTAAACATCTCTACTTTTTGTTTGAGGATGGACACAAACATGATTGCCGGTTCTTTAGGTGTGCTTTTATGGACATGAAACAGATTTATTGGCATCTAATAATATTTATTGTATGGAATAGATAAACATTGCGATGTATTATACTTTTACAATGATCTTGCCTTGGTTTCTTGATGGGTGTAGAGCTTATTTAGTTTTAAAAACAATTAAAAACTGTTTGGGTGTTTTATTGCGCTACCTGCCGGATGGCAGACAAACTGCTGATTTCTAAAGTTCAAGAAATTTTCGAGGGCGGCGTTGGCGTTTGTATCATCATCAGTGTCCGTGCATTTTTGCCTTCACATTTAGAAAATATATTGGAAGATTTACTATCGACAAATAAATGGTTTAAGTACTGGGTCAGGTTAATAAATCTAAGATAAATAATTACACAAGCGTAGTGTGATATATTGTGTTGATTATTCAATATGATTAGAATCAATAAACAATAAATACGAAAAGGAAAAGAATACAGCCGAGTTCACTTCATGCCTAGAGCCACTAAGTGAGCTGCGCTTGGAATATCAGCACTCCGTTCCCCAACATTGTTGTGGGAGCCGTCATTTTGGGTATAGCGCAGAGCAAACGCAACTGCCGATCGTCGTGATTCAGAAGTGCGACTTCCTCAGCATTTTATCCAATGTTAGGAAGCTGATGCAATATTGCTTTGCTCTGTCGCGGACTGTTTAAACATTTGTGGAGGACAGAAAAGAGTTTCCTGTGATTTTAGATAAAGCTTCAGATCACTGGCAACCATGATTTTACGCCACGATATGAACAAGTGTCGTTACTCTGAAGCGTAGCTTATGTAATGACACTATTCATGCCCTTGTTCAAGGAGCTTGTAATACCTGAAGGGGCCATGACGTAAGCCCCGTGGGTTCCACAAGCCACTACCTTTTGACACCTGCCTCTTCCTCATTGTTCCCGCTAGTGGCACTTGTGCCCGCGAACCTCCTTTCCCGTGACTGAAACTGAAACTAAATATGAATAATACACCATTATTATAGCTTATTTAGTTATAACCAACTACACACAGTGAGAGAAGGAAGCGGTCAGGTAGGAGAAACGCGGGTTTTATGTACGACCGTTCTAACCGTCTCAGAAGAGAGAACACGCGAGCTTGCGCTGATTTTAAAAAGACGATCCAAAGAAAAGAGCCGGCACGCTGTGTTTTTTGTGATTGTGCGTCTAATTTATATACAGGTATATTTGAAGATCGACGATGGACGTCGATCGTCTCGAGGTAATGTAACGTAGTAACAATATATAAAAAATAAACATAATAAAGAACTGCACGACTTAATTTTTTAAAATTCTTGGATTGCAATATGCCGGTAGCCTATTGTACTTACTCTTGACGAAGAGCAATATGAGGTGACCAGGTAATGATTAATTGATGAGGCTCTATAAGGATGACGACATTAGCGGGTGGTGAACCACAACATACAGTGCTAGACTTGTTTCAAGTATCGTGTACCCAAAGACTTTTCTTCACCCGCAACAGAATATGGTAGAATCATTGAGGATGATGCTTTACAACTGTACGTGGAACAGAAAAACTGCACTGTGCAAAAGTGCGGCTTATTGATTAATATAAAGGACGGATTTCTAGCAGCATCCCCTCATGGACGACTTGGAACAAATGGCCTTGTTGAGGTGAAGCATCCCCGCTCCAAAATATTCTTGAAGCCTACTGAAACCGCAAAAGAGTATGAGGCGAAAAATAAAAAAAGCCTGGTGTGTGTGGTAGTATTTACGTGATTGTACCGGTGGTACCGGGAAACCAGCAACACTACGTGTAGAACGTTCGAGATCCCCTTGGGCGCTGTCCCCTCTTCTTCCTCTTTTTCCCCCTACTCGCCCCGTTTATTCGGACTTACAAAACAATATTATTACATCTCTTTTTCCCCCGAAAATGTCATTCGCCAAATCTTTTTGGTTTTCTTATGGTCCGTCCTGACCGGGTCTTTGGGATGTCTTCTTCTCTAGGAGGAACACTGAATTCCGGTGTGCTTGCTTCAGGATGTGTTTGGTCGCTGGTGAACACCCGTGGTGTTGGAACCAGGTGATGTGTATTCCGGCGGAGATATCCTGACCTTGTCCTGATAGTGTAGGATCGAGGTTCTGGTCTCTTGCCCGTAATTGTTCCAGTTGCTTTGCTGTCTCTTACCCATACCTCGCTGCCGATATCTAACTCCTGTTTTCGGCACACTCCGTGTCTCTTGTCGTAGTTTTCCGCTTGCTTATTTTTTTCTTCACGATCCTTCTTGCGGAACTCCTCATGGTTGGGCAGTCTTGGCAAGAGTGTAGAAGCCAATACTGGCAGTGTGGTTCGCAACTGCCTTCCCATCAGGAGCTGTGCCGGACTGTATCCAGAAGGTCCTGGTGTTGTTCTGTAGACCAGTAATCCAAGCTCGGGATCTTCAGACTTCTTGATGATGTCTTTGGCTATCTTGACCATTCTTTCAGCTTCCCCGTTACTTTGCGGATAACGTGGGCTGCTTGTAACATGCTCGATCTTGTAGTCCTTACAGAAGCCTTCGAATGGCTTGGAGCTGAATTGTGGACCGTTGTCTGATCGCAGAACCTCAGGTATTCCGTGGCGTGAAAATAGTGCCTTGAGATGCGATATGACTGCTTCTGAAGTGGTTTGTCTCAGTCTAGTTATTTCCACGTACCTCGAGTAGTAGTCTACGACGAGCAGGTATTGGGCTCTTTTCAACTCGAACAAATCTGTCCCAACTCGTTGCCATGGTCTCTCTGGCAGTTCAGACGCGATCATCGGCTGTGTTTTTGGTACTCGCTCGTGTGCGCAGCTGAGACAGTTTGTGACAACATCAGCCATCTGAGAGCTTAGTCCTGGCCACCAAACTGACATCTTGGCTCGTTGCCGGCATCTCGAGATACCCTGATGGCCATCGTGCAGTCGGTGCAAGACTTGCTTCCTCATTTGACTTGGTATCACAAGGCGGTTGCCTCTCACGAGTAGGTTTTCTTGTACCGTGAGGTTGTGTCTTTCTCGGAAATATGGGGTGATCTCGATTGGCACTTGCTGCTTGCTAGTTGGCCATCCTTTTCGCAGTACTCCCTCACTTTAGTGCAGACTGGGTCATCCTCTTGCATCTTCTTTACCTCGATCAGGTACTCCCGGGATGCAGGGACTGACTGCAGAACGACTTGCACAAAAGCCTCGGTTTCTTCTTCCATATTGTCTGGAGGTTCAACAGGTGACCTTGACAGGGCATCGGCCGTCCAGAGTTCTTTTCCAGGCACGTGTGAGATTGTGTAACAGAATCTCATCAGCCGCAGTTTGAATCGCTGAACTCTGGCTGGAATCGCATCCAGTTCTTTGGACCCAAGAAGAGGTACGAGTGGACGATGATCTGTTTGGATGTGAAACTGTGTTCCTAGCAGGAACTTCTCGAATCGTTCACATGCCCATGTCACGGCATACGCTTCTTTCTCAATCTGAGCGTATTTTGTTTCTGTGGTACTCAGTCCTTTCGAAGCGAAGGCTACTGGTCGAATGTCTCCGTTATTGTCTTTTTGTAGTAACACTGCCCCCAAACCGTAAGACGAAGCATCTGCTGAAACAATAAGTTCTTGTTGCGGATCATACAGTGTTAGGGATGTTGCCTCCTGGATGTCCTTCTTCACTGCATTGAATGCTGTTTTCTGGGCAGTGTCCCACGTCCACTGGTTTGCCTTCTTGAGAAGATCACGCAGAGGCTTCAATTTTTCGGAAAGATGAGGGATGAAGCGTCCCACTTGGTTTGCCATTCCGATGAATTGTCTCACCTCGGTCACTGTCGTTGGTGCTGGCATATTGGAGATGGCTGTGACCCTTTGTGGGTCTGGCTTGATCCCTTCCTGGCTGACGATGTGTCCCAAGAACTTTATGGACTTTTTCTTGAACTCGCATTTGTCGTTGAGTCGGACACCTGCTGCTTTCAACCTCTTAAGGACTTCCTCTAGCCTCTCATCATGCTCTTTCTCGTTGGCACCAGTGATTAGGATGTCGTCCATATGGCATAGGACTCCTGGGATTCCTTCCAGGATCTCGTTCATCCTTCGTTGAAAATACTCCGGGGCGGAAGAAATTCCAAACGGCAGTCGTTGGAAACAAAATCTGCCAAAAGGAGTGATAAAGGTGGTCAAAGTTTGTGACTCTTCTGCCAACCGAATTTGCCAAAATCCTGACTTGGCGTCTAGTTTTGTGTACAGTGATGTGCGTGACAACCGTCCCAGTGTTTCTTCGACAGAGGGCAAAACTAGCTTTTCGCGCTCTATGTTCTTGTTCAGTTGCGTCAAATCCACGCAGATCCGTACATCTCCGTTCGGCTTGGGCACCACAACCATTGCAGAACACCATGGTGTAGGCTCTTCAACTTTCCTTATGATTCGATCTTTCTGCATGCTTGCCAGCTGCTCTTGTACTTTCGTCATCAGTGCCAGGGGTACACGCCGTGATGTGTGGACGGAGACTGGCGTGGCGTCTTTCGAGAGTTTGATTTTGTACTCTCCTGCCATTTCTCCGAGACCTTGGAACAACTCAGGGTATTGTTCGTGGTACCTCTTGGCTGTTTGCTCCGAGACTGTGCACAGAAGTTGGATCAGCTCCAATTCGCTGCTGGCTTGTCTTCCCAAAAGAGGCTCTTCCAGGCCGTTCACTACGTAGATCACGTGCTGTATAGACTTATGGTTATGTTGTATTGTCGCTTGAAACTTGCCCAATACTTCGAGTTGCTGCCTGTTTGCACCGTAGAGCTTGGCAGCTGTCTCCTCAAGGGTCACCTTGCTTGGGACAGTGTTTGGAGGCATGGCACTGACGTCTGCACCAGAGTCTATCTTGAATGTAGCAGTCGTTCCGTTGACTCGCAGTTTGACTTTCCATGCACTTCCTTCAGCTGCGTGGATGCTTCCGATCATCCAGCTTGGCGCCTCATTTGGGTCCTGTAGAGTCACCTCTTTTAGAGTGCTCTTGCCCTCATTCCTAAGCTTCTTAAAGCAAACTTGTTGCCAGTGACCTTTTTTCCGCAGTTGCGACAGGTTGATCCCGCTGCGGGGCACTTGGACTTTTCGTGTGCACTGTTGCCACATCTTCCACACGTCTGTGTTCTAGCTGCATGATTTTCAGCGTTTTTCGGCGTGTATTCTCGCCGCTTTGCGCCTTTCTCTTTTGCTGACATTCTTTTGTGGAGGGCATCCAGCGTCATGTCTTCTGCTTGGGCTTCGCCTCTGACGACGGCTTGCTGTCGATGCACGGCTTCTTTCTGTCGAGCTCGTGTGTACGCAGCTTCCAGTGTCAGATTTGGGTCGCTTTGAAGTTTTTCTGAGAGCGAAGAATCTTGCAATCCAACGACAAAACGATCGCGGACGAGTTCTTCTTTTAATGCACCGTAGCCGCAATGCGTTACTAGGCGATGCAGGCTAGTCATGAAGCTCTCAACAGATTCACCCGGCTCTTGTTTCTTCTGGTGGAACTTGGCCCGTTCGTAGATAACGTTTCTCTTGCCGACGAAGTGGCTCTCGAAGAGTTGAGCAACTGCTTCGAACTGTCGCTGTTCGGTGTCGGTCAAAGCCGAGGCGGACAAAATGTCTTCCGCGTCCTCACCGAGAAAGTAGATTAATGCGTCTACTTGCGATCCTTCGTCTTCTTTATCGAGCTTCGAAACTCTACGGTACCTGTTAAAACGGGTGATCCACCTTGGCCATTCTTCTGGGCGCTTGAAATCAAAGGCTGGCGGCGCCGTGAAACCCGTTGCTAGCAGTGTTGTTGGGGCCGTTACGTTCTCTGAGGTCGATGAGGGTTCCATTTCAGAAGCACTTCTGACACCATGTGGTAGTATTTACGTGATTGTACCGGTGGTACCGGAAACCAGCAACACTACGTGTAGAACGTTCGAGATCCCCTTGGGCGCTGTCCCCTCTTCTTCCTCTTTTCCCCCTACTCGCCCCGTTTATTCGGACTTACAA